>VYXF01011009.1:143859-161514 GCA_013397295.1 Polioptila caerulea
AAAAAAAAAAAAAAAAAACCAACCCCGAAGTGAGCCGGAATGTTATGTAATCCAGGGAGCATCTGGGAGCATTTCCTTCCCTGTTTGCACTACAACTGGCACCCAAAAAAGTTCACACCTGTGTTGGGAGCCTTGCCTAGGAAAGGCCCAGCCAAATATTTGAAACAAACACATTTTCAGACTTTTCTAACCCCAAGGCATTTTTGCAGGCATTGCCAAGGCTCCAAGTCAAAGCACGGAGAGGAGAACAAACAAACCATCCCTCAGCCAAGCCCGGCTCTCCTGCCTTGTGCAAAGCCCCCGGTGGGATTACCACAGCCACGCTGGGAGCTGGATTGGGCTGGGATGGGTTTCCTCAAGAAAAAGGCTTCTCCAGCTCCCAGTCCCACCTTCCACCATGGACATTGTAGGGAGGAACATTCTCTGGGCATCTTCAGGAGGAAGGGAAGGGCACCCTGATTCCAACAGTCTCTGAAGAGAAAGGAGCACCGCATAAAGCCACTGCACTACGTTTCCATAAAAGAAAAGCAGGTTCAAAATGACAAGAGGTGGGTTAAGCAAGTGTGCTGTGCTCAGGGAGGTGTTCTGCTCGCTCTCCCAGGGAGGTTTGACAGTAGCTTAGTAACTCCGTGTCACCAAAATATTGCTGGGGTTTCCAACGTGGCAGAGTCTGCGGACTGCATGGAGACCAACTGTGTCAACAAACAAAGCAACCCCTCGGTGCTGCTCTCTGTTTAGCTAAGCACATCTTCCTGAGAGAAAGAGAAAGGTAATTCCTCAGCTATTTATAGGGGAATTTACAGCACAAGTCGCTTGCCTTTGCCATGTGCTGCAGATGCCTGGGCCGTGTGTTGGAGCCCACCTTGCCAGGCAGTAGCCAGACAGCCGGGCAGACACAGATAATCAGAGTCCCTCGGATGGCCGGACTGCCTGTGTGGTCCTGCTCTTCAAAGCACCGAGCCTCCAGCCCAGACCCAGCGTAGGGAAGGCTCAGAGGTGGTTTGTGGAGAGGACAAACTCCCCGCTGGCCGTGCCTCCAGGAGCTGGGCTGTGCTGAAAGCAGCTCTGTGCCTTTTCTGCCTCACTGGGGAAGGGCACAGGGAAGGGGAGCTGGCCCTCCCTGCTACACTGCCAGATGTGGGGTGGGACTCAGCCCTGTAACAAATGTTCCCCATGGATGAGTACAGAGGTCCCTGAGCCAGGCAGCTCTACCAGGAAAAGCCGAGGTTCAAAGTCATCCCTGTGAGGCATCCATGGGAGGCAGAGCCACTAGGGCTGGATGCCCCAGCAAAGCTCTGTGGGGGCTGCTGGCCTCATGCCAGTGCCATGCACAGGAGCCCTTGGAGAGGATGCATCCAACAGTCACACCAGTCCCATTCCCCATCATCCCACGTGATGCCAGGTGAGAAGCCTCTTGTCAGCACCGATTTTGGGCTTCTTTTTAACATAGAACACCAGGCTTCCTCACTAAACTAACACTTAAGTTATGATCTTTGGATTTAAGGATGAAGAACAGGAAATGACCTCAGAATCATCACAAAAAAAAAGCTCATAAAATCTCTTTCAAAGCCAAAAAAGCTCCTTTTGGAAAACCGAAGGGTTTTAGCTGCCATTGTTTGTCCCAGGCCTGTAGAAGAGGAAGGTTTCTGAAGGCAGGGATCAGCCCACCAGCATCTCCCTTCCAGTTGAGGAGAAAAATAAATATATCAAAAGCTCCAAAAGAAAGTGGGGCTGGCAGCTCCTGGACTGGCATAAACCAACAAAGAGCTCTTGCTCCTGGGGCATTTTGTGTCAGCCAAAGAACTGTCTCAAGGTCTACACGTGAGTAGTGGAGAAGCAAACATCCTCATCTCCTGCTATGACAGGAAAGAGGCAGCAATACACTACTGCACCTCCAGTTTCCAGTTATCTGGGAGAGGGTTCAAACCCCTGCTTGAATTAGTCAGATCTGTGAGTTTCCAGACCCCATGTTCTCCTTTCAGCATCTAAAATCTGAACTCCTGACAGGAAAGGCAGAAGGAGACAGCAAGGGAGTTAAAGGCACTTTATGAATGTTCCCTTGTGGGGCAGGTTTGCTCCCATGGTAGCCATGCAGTTTTCCAGCAGAGAAGAGGACTGCAGTTTGTTCCTGAGCTTCATCCCACCAGCCTGGCCTGTTCTGGCTGGCATTGTCAGAGGCTGACACAGTGCTCTCCACTGTTGGTGGCATCAAAATGACCTGAGCTGTGGGTCAGATGGTGCCAGCACAGCTCTGACTCTGCATGTGCACCAACGTCCCCATCCCCAGGGCAGCTCCCTGCACACAGCATCTGCTCTGTTTCTCTCCCTGCAGAGAGAAATGTAATGGCATGTTTGTGACTGCTGCACCCTTGCTGGAGTCTCGACAGCTCTGCTGGTGTCTGGGCTCCTGAGGGAATAAACAGAGAGGGGAGAAAGAGCCAAAGCACCAGGGGAAACGAGAAAGGAGACAGGGAGCTGCCAACAAAGGCTGCCTCCTGCCTGTTCAGACAAAGCTTGTCTCGCTGCCAAAGTGGCAGAAAAATGCTGCCCTATGAAAGCAGGCAGGGAGAAGTAAAGCAAGAGGTGCCCCTCATTGCTGGGTCTGTGTGCCCTGTGGCCCTGCACACCAGGCTCCAGGGAAGGGGCACATCAGGATTCAGGGAAGGGGCACATCAGGATTCAGGGAAGGGGCACACCAGGCTCTTCCCCTGCTGTGTGCACAGCCATGGGGACACATCTGCACCCTGCTGTGGAGAATGGGCAGGGGGAGGTACCCAACCTTCTGTCCCCTTAGAATGCCCCTCCTGGCATTAAAGCAGTAGGGAGCTCTATAAAGTGCCCATTTTAAAGAACTTCTGTCTCCATCTATTCTGGATCAAACTGTGCTGCCTGTCTGCAGTCTGAATGTGAAGTGGAATCAGCTACAGCCACAGAAGCCCTGAGTGCAGCCTGGGACTGCAGCTGTCTAGGTTTGAAAATACTTTGAAAATCCCCCAAGGTTCAGAGCTCTCAAAGCAGAGCCCACCAGAGCTGCTGATAGACATCCCTCTCCTTCCTGCAGGCTTGTGGCTCGCTGCTGGGCCAGGAAACAGCAGAGCTTTGACCACAGTCAAGCATTTTAGAGAGGACTGGGATGGCCAAGCTGAGGAGGAGCCCAGCTGCAAGTCAGGAAATCCAGACTGAGCTACAAGTTCCATGATTCTGGATGTGCTGTGTCCTTTCCCCGTTTATCGCTGACAGCATAATAAAGCTTTTTGCAACATCAATCATCTTAAAACAATAAAATCCATAAAGCAGACCAAACATCTCTCTTCCAAACACACCAGCATCAGTGACTTCAGATCTGCATCGGCCGTAAGAGTGACTTTATTAAAATAAAATAGGTTCTGTCAGTCCAATATTCTCAGCAAAGGCTACTTTAATGGCCTGGAGTTTATTTTTCTGAACTGCCACACACAGTCACCACTGAGGAAAACAGAGAGGGCTTGATGAGACTCCAGAGCACACAGATATTTCTTTGCAGCTTTAAAACTGATTTACTGCTTGCACATATGCAACGCTTCTGGATGCTTTGGACTCTGACAAGTTGCACAGAGGGTTGTGCTTAAGGTGTCCAAGGGAAAGCTTTATGTGTGCAATTAAAACACAGAGACATCCCCCCCTAACAAGCACAGGGATGCTGCTTGGCAAAGACTGAACTATTACTTGGTGGTTGCTACCCATTTTTGTACTTGGCACTCCAGAAGCCATCACAAAGTCAACTTCAACTCCAGGAGTCCATTTGTCCTGGCAGTTGTAATTCAGTAATATCTTGAATATTTCCTGATTATTTTTTTCTCTCTTTTTCCCTGCATGGGAAAGTAAAGCTCAGTTTCTACAAATGCTTATGGCAGTGACATCCTGGTTTCTATGCTTACCTGTTGCTGCAAGTAAAACCTGATGGATTGGGTATCAGTGAAAAGTGGATACAAAGGCTGTGATCACAGGCAAATTCATGTAAAAATCCCAATGAATATTCATGACATTTTTGTGGCATTCAGCCATTGACAGCATTTTGGACTTCCCCCAGCAGCATCACAGCCAGTTGTGGGGCAGAGGAAAAGCTTTGCCCTTCACACAGAAGTTATCAACCCTTCACAGCTAAATTAGGACCAATACAACTTTACTTTCCAACCCTTAGCACAGCCTGTAAACATCCTAAACACAACCCTCAATCCCAGTACCCTCCAGTTATTCTTGATGTGCTTTACCCCTGCAGCATCAAAACACAGGGCAAACACCAACTTCTCCAAATAATTTCAGATCCACTGACTCCTCTGCTGAAGACCAAACAGCAAATGGGGCACTGCCTTTCTTACAGAGATTTGGAGAGCATTTGGCACAGAGCAGAGAGCCTGAGCTCATCCAGGTCCTCTGGGTGCTGCTAGAAGGCATGATAGGAGTAATATTTTCCCTTATCAACAAAAAATTTCACAAAATCTTTTGCATATTTACCCCTTGTTCATGGGAACCTTGTTGACTGAGGAAGTCTGTTGTGGGTGAAGAACAGACACACTTCCCTCTGGCAGCCTCAGCCACCTGGAATACCATCTCCAGAGAAATATCTTCATTAAGACAGATAGTGTTTGCTTGCTCCAGTGAACATGACAATAAAATATGTTTAAGCACACCATAAAAATTAAATAGTACATCCATTACATCACAGCTACCACACTGCCAGGGTGTTTGGTTTGTTGGACCCACAAACCTTTAGCAGGAAAGGCTCTATAAATTCAGTCAGCTTGTGATATTGCAAAATGCCAGGTCATGTCCTTAAAATGTGTTTTTTCATTGTGAAAATTTGGTTTACAGGGGGTTAATAAACCAGCCACGCTGCAGGAAAGTGATGGTGTCTCTTGGTGCTCATCTGCACCAGATATTTATGCAATCCTGACCTGGCACAAGGGCCATGGTGCCCGGTGAAGGATGTCAGTAGGAGCAGGAACCTCAGCCCAAACATCTGTACACAGCTGGGAAGCACTGACACATTTTTTGGGTCACAATTCGAAGTTTCTTCCTGCCACCCCTCCCACTTCACCAAGCTCTCTAGCAGACCGATGATCCAGTTCAAAACCCACCAGAGCCCTTTCCAGTCTCTTTTGAGCAATGTGATAATCTTGCATCAGTAAAACTGAAGGCAAATAAACGGCTTCAGTCTGACCTGACGTAGCTCTGCTGGGATCAGTCTGACTTGGCCAAAGAAAAGACAAATATTCTCTCCACACACAAAATAAGACAAAGCTGCAGAAAGTTGCTCGACAGCTTTTTGTCATACAGAGGCATTTTCAGAGCTGTCAGGACATGAAAGCAAGAGCTACTAAATAATATTTGACTTGAGTATTATGTCACATGAAGTAAACATCATCTGTTGCCCTGATGGCTTGCTTTGGGTTGGAAAACAACCACCACTGCCAAGGCACCCAGGCAAATTCCTGAAAGAGGCTCTTGCCCAAGTGCTCAGAGCAGAGATTTTTGGCTCTGCACTGCATTCAAGCTGGGGATGGACAGAGAGATGCAGAGGACATGGGAGCACATTCAAATCCCACGGGGCTCAGACAGTTGAGTAGGACTGCATCCTGCTCCTTGCCTGATTCCCAGATGTTCATGGGCAGCCTTTGAGGCTGGGGCTGGGTTTCCAGCTATGGGAAAGGAGCCCCTCATTTGGAGACCAATAGCCATGAAATGTTGAGCCAAGTGTGCAGAACCACAGGGGAAGGTAAAAGAGCTGCACAGAGATTTTGGCTGTGGTAAAAGGTCAGGCTTATCTGGAGTTATCATTCAAGAAATGAAAACAGCAGGGAAGACACTCCAAAAATTCACCCTGGAAATTAAACTGCTTGAAGGGCAAAAAAAGATGTGCAGGGAAGAGTGCAAAGCAGAAGGAAATGTTAGACTAATGGTTGGACTCAATCTTAGAGGTCTTTTCCAACCTGAACAATCCTACAGTTTTGTTTGGGAGAGGAATACCACCTGATGCATCAAGGAGAAATTAATCGCAGCCTGGAAAATAATGCTATAAAGAGCAACCTGAGGCAAACCCAGAATGGAGGGTTTTTTTTCCCTCTAAGAATGTCCCTGGAGACACCAGCAGGGGCAGAGCCAGACACTGTCCACCTCTCTCTAGCACAAGAAGTTGTGGTTGTCAGGATGCAGGGAGGGTCTGTGCAGGGACACAGACAAGCCCTTGGGGAGATCAGGCCCTGGGCAGGGTCATGAGAAGCGCAGTCACCCAAGGAACACCCACAACTTCACAAAGAAACCAGCACCTTCAACTCAGGGCAATACAAAGAGCACCTGGAAAAATGAGTTTCCATGGAAAAATTCCAGCAGAGTGCTGTGGAAATGACTCCACCCCGTGGAGGTTTTGCACATGTAGAATCACTCCTGCGTGGAGAAGTCACAATTCTGGGGCTCCCCCAGAGATCCCTGCAGGAAAACTCATGCAGGAAAACTGTTGGGAGAGTCTGAGCTGAGCCCAAGACAATGGGGTTGGCTTGGGAATGGCTGTGATTTTTACAGCCCTAAATTTGATAGATTACCAAGATTTGTTCTGTTTGTTTTTTTAAGGGAAACGTTTTATGGAACCCAAAAGTATTTTGCTAACGAAAATAAAAAAGCCACTTACAGAAGGCTTTGTGAGCCACCACACAGACAAATGTTACTAAACACAGCATTTAACTGGGATTAGAGACATGGACATTAAATACCAACAGGCAACCTCTGGTGTGGGAAGTCCCCAAGCCATCGATTGCTGTGGATCAAAACAATGCTGGGGGTGGTATCAGGACCCTTTTGCTTTGTCCTTAGGCTTTTTCTCTCAGCATCTGCTCCATAGTCCCAAACACGAGGCAGGGCTAAGCTCTGGTCTGGCCCACGGAAGGGTCCTCACACCCACCACATACAGGATCCCATTTTGTGGTCAGATTGCAAACATCTCCTGGAGATCCTGGGGATTTTTCCTTTGGATTAAGTACAAAGGCCTGCTGAAGGTTTACAAACAAATGCCTTAAAGATAAACGCATGACTTTTTTTTGTAGGAAAAGATGTTCTTTCAGGAAGAGAAGGAGAAGAAAATGTGAGCTAATCAGGGCAAAGACAGAACAAATGTGTTCATGGCCAAAAACCCCCTAAATTCATTGCCATAAAAGATAAAAACTGAATGAGTAATGAGAGCACAGCTCCATCACAGTGGGAGAAAAACTGGGTAAAAATGCAGAGGTCCTTTCACCAAACAAATCTTTTCTACAGGAGGAAAAATGGGAAAATATAAGAAACACAATTATCCATCAACTGCTTTGGCAATTTTCTCTTCGTGTCCGGTATAATAAGAGCAATTTAACACTTTGGGTATACAAAGTGAGAATTGTGTACTGGACCTGACAAACACGTGATGGACATTAGTAATGGAAATTCAAGTCTTCCCAGCCAGGCAGAAGTGCCCTGGGAAGGGGCCACCAATGAGGAAAGGGGAGAAAACGAAAACAGAAAGATGAGCAAAGGAAGTCATCAGTGGAGTTGGGGTAATAGGAACAAAAACCCCAAACTTAAATTAGGTCCAGGCAGTCTCCCTTGATGTCTTGGTGTTGGTCCAGAGGGTCCTGGGAATTCTGAGTATCTCTCCTAGATGTGTTTAAACAGGGCAGGTCAGTGTCAAACCACACCACAGAAGGTCTCCCCTGGCTGGGGTCAGCCTCTGCCAGTGCCCAGCCTGCCCTTGCTGCAGCCCCTGCACAGCTCCACAGCAGCAGCTTGGCTGGTTTTGTGGGAAATGCTGTTTGGGAGGAAGAGGAGGAGCAGCGAGCGGCTGCTGGCCCAGCAGAGATGGAGCACATGGGCTGCTGGCCAGGACAGGGTCGGGGCTGTGCGTCACTGTGCTCACGCTTCCCCCAGTAACCAGAGCCTGCCCTGGGGGCAGCTGGGCTGTCCCAGTGGTCCCCAGCCCCACTGGCCAGTGGGAGACTATACACAGCCCAAAATCAAGGGGAAAACCACATGCTTGAAGACATCCTTCCCCATTCATTCATCTGCATAGCGTGCCCTGCACACTAAATGATTTCCCTGAGTTTATTTTATGTAGCACTTTTCAATGGTTACGGTTGTCAGATGCTTTCAGTGACAAGACACTGGTTTTTCAGTTGCTGTTGCCAAAATTCCACTATCGGGGCTTAAATTTTCCAAGTGAGCATCTGCTACAGTCTAAATCTTGGGGGGAAAGCACTTGAAATATGTCTCGTGTTTCGTTGAACGAGCTCATGGAAAACAGGGTTGTTTTGTCTACGTTTACAAAAAAAAAATAAATATAAAGGAATCATCAATGTTTCACAGAGCAACACTAACATTTCCATACAATAGAGTGAAACATTAAAGTTTGCCGGAGGAGAGAGGAGTTTGCAAGCTCAAAGCCAAGAGAGGAAAACATCGCTGCTGGGGAGGCTGAGCCATGGCCAGCACATTTTCTGCATCTCTCCAAATGGGAATCTGCCACTGGACAGAGCTGCTCCTGGGACAAACCCAGCACCCCACCAGGAGCACTGGGAGCAGGCAGTAGCCCCTGAGTGGATGGAACAATTGCTCTGAAGATATTCCAGCACTGTCTGGGTGCAATCCTGTGCCGTGTGCTCTGGACAGCCCTGCTTGAGCAGAGAGGTCGGACCTGACGACCCACTGTGGCCCCTTCCAGCCCAATCCATTCTGGGATTCTGGGGCTCTGTGTCCTCATGTGCACCTGAGAGGGTCTCCCATGGAGGCTTGGCCTGAGCATGTGGTTTTTTGCAGGGCAAAAGCAACGTGGTCCTGTCTGGAGAGCACTGCTGAGGTATTTTCCAGCTACTTTAAGATGCAGCTGTGATTACATCATTCATTAATTTGTGGTAGACACAAGTATCCCATAACTCAAGACCAAGAGAGATTTCTAGGGCTTTGACACTAGAGATTAAACAGAAATAAACACCAGTATCAGTAAAAGTGACGGCAAAATAGCAGAAAGGGTAAGTGGTTAAGAACAGATAAAGATCAGTTGTGTTAGCCTGTAACAAGGATTTAACTGCAGGGAGGAAAAGGGCACATAGAGACCGTGACAAATTGACAAGTTCTTCACTGTTTATGAATAAAGGAAGTATTTAAAAGAAAAAATAGAGAGTTTCTAGAGACGGGAGGTGCGTGCAGGCGTGGAGTTGTGCATAGTCCACTCAGCTGAGTGCACTGCATTTCAGACTTGCCTGGCTTGAAAAATGGCTCCAAGGTTCCTCATACCAGCATGGGCTGCTGAACTTAACAGACTAATTAATACCTGTTTGTCCAAACCTAATTGTCTCTAAGGGACAGTGGTGTTTCCACTGGACTCAGCAGCCACCTCCAAGGCACACACGTATCAGCCATGAAATCCTACTGCTTTCTAAATGTTTTGGAAAGAAGTACAAAAAGGGCCCATAAACAAGGACAGCAGCAGTAGACACATTCTTCTGGATCTTTATAAACTGTTTGGGATCAGCAATGTGGGCTCTGCCATGGGCTCCACAAGGGATCAAATCTTGTGTTAAGCAATGCCAAAACCTTCCTAAAACCTTTCTTTGCCCAAGGTGTATTCCAGGGATTCACCAACTTCCATCCCTTCAGTAGGTCCCCAGGACCATCACAGCTCTGCCCTGGCAATTGTGGACAGCAGGATTTGATCACTATGAGCCCTCACCCTGCTCTGCCCTTCCCACAGTTTTTTGCCTTTTTAAGATCCAAGTTTTCAGAGGTACTTGACTACAACCCAATTGTTTTCTGTTTGTGCCAGTGCTGGGGGGCTGCACACTTGGAGATAGCACCTTCATAATTTAAGCATCAAACAGAGGATGCCATGACACTGCTTCAGGAAGAGAGTCAAGAAAATAAAAAAAAAAAAATTAAGTCAATGAGTGATAAAACAAAATAAGTTAAATATACCTATTAATCTTAAACCAAAAGGAATGCTTCAGGAAAGCACTTTCATCTCCTCCCTACCCTTTGAAAAACTTCAGATAAAGTCTTCAACACACAACATGGTTTTTCTTCAATCAAAATAAAATAGTCTGCATCACTTTTGAGTTATTCTGGCTTATTTTAAAAATTCTGTTTTCAAAATTCTGAAATACTCTCAAATCTGAAGGATGACAGAATGAAGAGTGAGGGTTTTAAAAAATCTTCAGTACAAAAATTAAAGACTCAGCAAGTTCAGCCTCATTCACAAGAACTCCACATATCCAAAACCTAATTTCAAAACTGTGTCCTTCTCTCCAAGGATTTGCCAGCTCCTCTGCAGCATCCTGTATGCAACCTGATGGAAAAAAGACTCAGGGCAGGTGCTCAGGGACATCAGTTTGGGCATGCCCATGTCCTTCTTGCACCTGCAGGGAAACCTCTTCTTGCTGAGGGACACTGGTGACACAGGAGCACCCACAGCAGTGGCACAAGTGACTGCCAGCCTTGACCTCCTGCAAAACCCTGCCCCAACCAAGACAGCCCTTACCCACAGGCAGAAGCACATGCTTTAGAAATCTCCAGAATTATGAAAAAAAAACCATAAAGGCACATAAACCTGAGGAGTTTCCCTGAACAAACTGGGTACGTTCAACGTGAATGAACTTCTGCAGGTTTTCCTGTGAGTGTAAAGAAATGCCAAGAACTATCTGTTGTATTGGAAAGGGCTCCACTTCTTGCAGCACCACAGGCAACACATCCTGAAAAGCTCAGAATGGACCAGGCTGCAAGGAGGACAGGGACGATTCCCCAGACTGTTCTTAAAGGGTATTCTAAAAACACGGCCAGCACGTGGAAAATATTTGGAACAGCCTTCATAAAAAAGGTTTTGTTCTATCTGTTCGAGTGAAGATATTTATGGTGTCTGCTGTGTCATTCCAGATTTTTCATGGGCCATTAAATATCCACCTGGATATTGCATCATTTAACTACTGGAATGCATAAGCATTTCTGCTGCCTGTGAAAGAGCAGCTCTGAGCTGTGCAGAGCATTAAGTGCACTGCTCTACTTTAACAAATAAATCAGAAAGTGGAGCAGATAATACAACTGTGTTCAGTTGTGGTGGACTGACTGTTTCGTATATTTATTTCTTTTAACTGCTCATGACAAGAATGTGAGTAGGGACTGTATATATTATTTCTGGCCTTTCCTTGGGTTTGTTAATCTGCTCCGGGTGTCAGCAGCCTTTTGGTGATCCATCTGAGCAGGTCTCTTCTCAAACCAGACCCTGCACAAACAAAGTCAGAAACCTCACACACAGGCAGATGCCTGGCATGGACAGAAAAACCTCATCTTGATTCAAGACCATGCTCCAAACTTTGTGCACCTGAAGGTGGAAAATCATTGCTCAGCCCAGGTGGCTCCAGCCTGTCAAGATCTGGAACAGGATTCTGAAACAGCGTCTCAAATTCTGCTTTAGTGCATGAAATGTGCACACAGACGCCCAAGTTTTTTGGCGTGCAACGCCTCCGGGATGTGCCCAGCCTCAGGCAATGCTTTTCAAACTTGTCCCCATGCTGGGGTCCAGCTGCCTCACATTTGTGTTCCAGTACCATCTGCCTCTTTTAAGTGTGGCTGGTGACACACAAGAGGGACTATGGGGTCCTCTACTGTAAACACCAGCACGATATCTAAGGTGGAAGAAAGGATCCATGGTTACACAAGGTGCTGAAATGGATACTCCTCAAGAGAAAGGGTCTAATGACATATGACTACAGACCTCCTTGGTGGTCCTGGTTTACCCCAGATTTAAAAAAGAAAATGTCTCATGCTGAACTGATGGAAACAAGGTGACATTGTGGTCTGACTGCTGTTGGATGTTGGCACCTGGCATACAAACAGGGACAGCACTGGAAAGAGCTGATTCTGCCCATGCTAGGGGGTTTAAAATACATCTATTTCTCTCCAGTCCTCAGAGGGGATGGTGGGAAGGAACCTAAATCCTCTCAAAATCAAAATGTAGTTATAGAGGGTTATTAGGAAAATAAAGTGGTTTCAGTGGGAGTGATTTAGCCAGGCTGGGGTGGGAAACTGGATTTTAGGGCTAGGTCTCCTGGGGCAGCCTGTGAGCTGAGTCCCTGCTTGAGGGCCAGCAGCCCCACAGCCTTTGGCCTTGGCACACATCATCTCACAGAGTCCCTGGGGAATGTGGATATTGGGACCATGTCAAAGAGGTCAGAAAATCTGGCAGGTCTCTGCCCAGATGACATCAGCTTTGGAAGAACTTTGCAGGAATCAGAGTCATGCTGGGCAGAAAGCAAATGTCTGCAGATCCTCAGCTGCAGAGGAAAGAGCAGCTCTTTCTGCAGGAGGGTTTTCTGGTTCTCTGCAGGTTGCCCAGCATGCCCAGGCTCCATCCCATATCTAGTTGATGTCTCCTGGTTGTCACTGGAGTGGCAGCAGCAGCTGCAGAGGCACAGGTTGGTCTCAAGCACAATGTTGCTCCCTTCCAGAGCAGCAGAATGTTTTCTTTTGTAATTCCAAGGGATTGGACTCCAAATCTGATTTAGAGTTTCCTCTGATAAGGAGCTCACAACAGAGGCCCCCACTCTCCTTCTCTGATAACCAGCAGCATGGAGCACCAAGCAGGCAGATGAAGGAAACTCAGTTAGATCAAGTCCTCTCACAAAACAATTTTATCAACAATTTCTAAGCTGCTCAGCTCTTCCCAAGCCCAGCAGAGGCAGGTGTTCTCAGTTTACTGTAAACTACCAGAGAAGTGTGGAACAGCTCTTACTGTCCTGGGCCATATGGATAGGAAATCTGCCTCCAGGATAAATGTATTTCAATAAACCCGTTCTCAAGACACACTCTAGGTTTAGCCTATAAAGTAAACTCTGTAGCACTCATTTTGGAGGGAAGAGTGGAACTGTTTTCCTTGGCATTTCCCATCCCTTTTTTGCCTCAGCTGCAGAGAGAAGGAAAGCAAAACACACACGTGGTCCCTAGGACCAGAGAGGAGAGGGAGATTTTGCAGGGACTGGCGTTAGGATGCTGTGGTGCTCTGGAGAGCCCCTCTGGTGCCACCCAGCATGAAACCAGCAGCTCGCTGTGAGCAACCAGAACAAGGAGCCCTGGAGCAGAAACTGCAGGGAACAGGAAAAGAAGGCCTGGCTGAGATGTGCAAACACAGCCTGTCAATGCAAGGCAGAGGGCAGGCAAACAAATAATGGCAGCAGGTAGAAAAGTGATCAGTACAAAATTTCCGTCCTAAAAAAACCTGTCTTCCTACTGCTTTGCCCACTTAGATTCTATTACCTGAATTTCATCAACAACCCTAAAATCCACAGGGTGCCTCAAATTGGTTATTCCTCTAGTTTAAGTACAGAAAAATTCCACATGACCTTCATTACTGAGGAAGCAGGACCTTGGCAGTGGAGCCTATGGTAGAGCAACCTGTGCTGATAGCTGTGAGCAAACAGCAACAGGTAAGATCCAGGTCAATATTAGATTTGCTTCTTTCCCAGACTAAGATCTGACTTGTAACAGCTGCCTACTTTATGGCTGTATCTTTTTACTACTTTATTCACCCCTCTGCCCCCCAAAAAGGGGGGAAAAAAAAAAGAATGGCTAAAATTTACGGCTATAAGAAACCGATTACTGCTGGCAAGTGAACTGAAGGGATCAATTGTTCCATACGGCAAAAGCCAAAGAACTCAGGGCTCTATTCACAAGAAAAGACTGATGTGCTAAAGGGCATGGAAATGCCACTTTTATTGTGTGGCAGAGAATTTTCACATTTGAATCCAAATTCCATAGGAAAGCGTGGAATGCGAGAGCCCCAGCTCGGAGGGCTGGCCAGACGGCGTGTGCGAGCAGAGCATGTGCGCGGGAAAAGCACAATACCCTGAGCACAAAGGTTCTGTGTTCACGGCCTCCAGCACAGCGTCAGGCTCTCACACAGGCAGGGAATTGTGTGCAAAATGCCTGGAAGTCAGCACCAAATGTGCTCAGAGACAGGCAAAGCCAGAGCAATGTGCTCTCCTTCCTCAGTCAGCGTGGATTGTTAGGTCTGTTGCTGGTGGTGGTGTGAGAAATCTTGGTCAAACTCATGAGAATCCCTGTTTTAGGGGTGGGACAACAAACCCCTCATGTTTCAGTGCTTCAGGAGAAGGAGCAGCAATTCCCAAGCTGAGCAAGCTGGGGCCAGGTCCCTCTAGGTGGGAGCAGGGATGTGAGACTGAGTGAGCACAGCTTCGTCTACAGCATTTCAGGAGAAATCTTTGGAGTTAGGATGGGATGAAATATAAGACCCTTGGCTCCAGGACAGACATGCAAACTGCTTATGTGTTTGTAGAGAGGGGCACGTTGACAGAGCAGTTAAGCATGATGGGTCTGAAGAAGCCAATCCAAGCCATATTTTTGGACCTGCATCAAAGGCAGCCCCAGTGGGAAAGAGGAGGGTGTGAGGCACAACCCTGCCATCTCAACCCCACATGCTGAGCTCACTGGGGAAAAGTTCCCAAAGGTTCTTGGTGCTGGGTGCTTTGTGGAAAGTGGGGACAGATGGTTCCTGCTCAACACCAGGGACAGTTATTAATTACCAGATGATTTGGTGTTTTCCCATATACAGCTGTACAACAGCAGGGAGGAACTTTGATTTTCAGTTTTACAAGCAGAAGTTGGGAGGTGGGCACACATTTACAAAGCCTCCAATGACAGCTAGGTACCTCACTCTTCAAAGAAGCTTGGAAATCACAGTCTTTGCTCAATTAAGTGAAAAACAAAAAAGTTCTCAGAGCAGCCAAGTACAAATTCTTCTAAAGCAAATGCCAGCACCGAGATTTCCCAGGTTTTGTTTCGGGATGCTCTGTCTGCCGGTATCTGAAACTCAAGTGTTTATGCATTTCAAAGGAGGCTCATGGCTAAATTTGGGCAAAGTTTGTGAACTGGAGGAAGGGGAAAAGGCTTTGGGAAGGACTGCAGCAGTCGTAGTGCTGGTGCAGCCCTGCAGATGGGCGTTGGAGCGCAGCTCCCGTCGGGCGGGATCGATGGCTCTCTGGAAGGCTGACAGCACAGATGTACTGCAGCTTAGCCTGTGACTAATTTTAACAAGCTGCTTACACAGTTACAAAAGGCAGATCTGTTGGCATTTTTACTTTCAACCACCTGGTCTTGACAAACATTTTTTGCAAATAGCACATATGTCATGAGGCTGGACTTGGGGAGGCGTGCAAGGCAGGGAGGATTTTAAATCCTGAGGAGGGAGGCAGGGTCTGGAAGTGGTGATGGCCAGGATGTCCCACCAAACAGTCCAGGTCAGCATAACCAACTGTGGCCAACAGACTGAAGGAAAGCCATGCTCAAAGGAAGAGGTGAAATATCTGTTAAGAGAAATTATGCAATTGGACAGGTCTGTCACTCATGATGGACAAGGAGTCCTGTCCAGGCATGGGCTGGAGCAGATTTCCTGCTCAGTATCACCTGAGTGCATTGACATAATCCTTGCACCAGTTCCTGTTTTTGTTGGGTCCACCACTCTTGAATGCCAGAGAGAGAGACAACCCAAGAGAAAATACCCAGAAGATGACAGAGGTTTGAACCTTTGAAGGAGAACGTGTTGAACATTTTTCATAGAAGGTTTCACCCTAAAATAAGTCCCTCTGTGTTCGAGCCAGCAGAGGAGGACACAACTACAGAGATGTGGTGCTTTCAGGGGTAATCCTGGATCAGTTTGCACCCTCAGGAAAGGCTGTTCTTTTTTAATGAGATTCAGAGCATGGGATAATCTGGTGGACCTAAACATGCTGCAGTGACCTCCACAGTTCTCCTTTTCTCACCCCACAGTAACATCCACTGCCAAAATTCAGGAAGGACTGGTGTGAATTTGTGTTAGAGATGAACATCCTCCAATTCAAGCGTCATGACTAGGCACAAAGAGAACAAAGGAGCTACTAACAGTCTCCATCCCTTGATGTCTCCACTGGCAGGCCACTTTGGAATAAGAGTTATTGGGCTCATTGCCAGTGTGACTGGTAAATCCCATGATTCATGAAATGTAAACTTCCAGTTGTTGATCTTGCGATACTCTCTGCCCTTAAAACTAATCCAGCTGTTCACAGAAGTTTTCTCTGTTTTCCTTGAGCCTGGCACAATGAGGGAGATTAAATCAGGAGAACAAAAGAGTGAAACGACAAACTAGTGGGGCCATGACTCAACTGTTTTGCAGGCTTCTTTTTGAGATGGGGATGGGGAGGGACTGCTGACAAGCTGGGCTTTGATCAGACCAGGGAAGGGAGGAGGACACCAACTGATGCAGAAACTATCACAGTGAAATTGCTTTTTCTTTTACAAGGATGAAGCTGGTTCTACCCTCTGCATCTAGAATTAATTTACTTTGGGTTGGGTGAGGAGAAGTAGGAGAGCCCTGGAAATCTGCAGTGCCTTTCCCCTATTAAAATGTGTGCTGGCTCACAAACATGAAATGTTGTTCCAGCTCGTTTTCAAGCTACACTGGAGCCGTTTTCAGACTTCAGAGTAAATCAAAAAGTAAACCAAGCAGACAACAATCCAAGAGTTTATGTGTCAGATCAGCTGAAAAACTGGGTCTCTCCTCTCCAGAAAGTGCTTCATTCTTTTACTACTTTAAAACGGGTCTCTGCTGACCTATTATAAAAAGCTTGTAGTCAAAACCAGACCACCAAAACCCTTCTGCACACAGCCTTACCCCAAAAAGGGTCAAAAAGGGTCAGTCAGGAGCCTCCACAGTTGGTGAAACACATATTTTCAGTTGCCTACCCAATACACAAACTCTCATTTCTTGCTCTGAAATAGTTGTGGGACAGTGGAGAGGAATGAGAAGGAATTTGAAAAGATGGAGATTTAGGAACAAATGATAATTTATGTCTTTCAGAAAATGCAAGTCAAACCTTGCCTGCTCTGGCCCTTCAGCACTCCTGATTGGAACAGGACATGTGTTTATCTCCAAGGTATTCTCATAGGAACATGACAAGAAGGTGCCTACTGTGAGGACAGCTATAACTAATCACCCACATTCTTGTCAAGCCAACACTGCAATTGTTCTCCTCAGATCATCTGGCTTCAGTGTGGGCTCCCTTCAATTTCTAGCACAGAAAGTATTTCCAATAGTTGACAGATGTCTTTCCTCGCTTTACACTCCCTTCTTACCCTCTTCAGTGTCAGCCTTGCAGGAAATACCGAGTTAATTGCAAAGATTAGGGAAGGTCTCCTACAGATATTGCAGGAGAAAGTGGAATGCAGTTAAGAGAGAATAATTAATTTAATGTTTTACTTTAGTATTAAACTTTAAATGTTAACAGCCAGAGGAAGGAAAGGCTCTGAAATTCTGTTGGATGTTTGTTATCACTCAGCACAAAGCAAAGCAATCCCTCTCATAGTAACTTTAAACTGGTAAGTTAATTCCTTGTTCACATACAGAAGACAGTTTCCAAGAAGCAAACATTTGTAAACAGTTACTAGAAATACAAATTGATTTTGCTCTGCAATATTGTAGGGTATGGTCCAGCTCACTAGTTTATCCCCCATACAGACCTCAGGTTTTTTGCCTATAAATTTTTCTCCTTTGGAAGATGAAATACCCATTGGCAGCAGAAAAAAAAAAGAAAAAAAAAAAAAAAAAAAAAAAAAAAAAAA
>VYXF01011009.1:161530-181797 GCA_013397295.1 Polioptila caerulea
TTTTTTCCTTGTGAAAAAAAAAACCCACATGGAAAAAAAAAAAAAAAAAAAAAAAAAAAAAAAAACCCAAAACAAAAAAGAAAGAAAAAAAAGGAAAAATAAACACAGAGAGGAATTTTTTGAGCATGTAGATAATGAGAATTTCTATAGAAATTGTCTCTCATGAGCTCATTGGATTTTAGTCAGGGTTTGATGCCAAGATTTCTAAAGGACAAGAAGTCCTCGGAAGGATCCAGGAGTGGAATCCAGGTTTTCACCTCCACCCCCCTCTCCACCATTTCATAGGCAAAAAGAATATTCTCACATTGGTATCAGTCTGATATGGTGTTTGATCTGCTCTGATTTACAGGCTATATTCAAGTGTGAGAGGTTACAAAGAAATTTCTTCCTAAAAGGACACAAAACATAACCTTGTCCTAATTATGTCCCTCAATGCACTGGAGCCATCTCAGCTGTTTGGAGCCTACAGTTGCAAGGGAGATATGCAAGCATCTTGATTTATTACTGCTTTGTAATGCTATTCTTGCAGCAAGACAAGCATCACCCTCCTCAAAAAAAGAGGTTTGTAATGAGAGGGAGAGGAGGGAAAAGAACACCTCTATGCTGCAGGGACCAGCTGCAAAATCCCTGCATGAGGAAAGTCAACCAAAGGAAAAAGCTCTGCATGTGCAATGCTGAACATGCAACTCTCAGCTGCTTAGGACCAGTGCAGGAGGACAGAGATTGGGCATGGCTGAGCATGGATATATGAAGACAGAGTATGAAAACAGAGACTAAATCAAAAATGGATTTTATGTTTAGACCTCCCGAGGAAACAGGGACAATTAGCAGAGACATGGTAATTCAAGGTTCAAGTCAGTGACAGTCACTGCAGGGCTCTACAGGACCCTGGCAGGAAATCACCCTCTGAGGGGCAGTCCCTGAGCTGTTACCACCATTACGACCAGTGGGGATAATTTGAGATAATTTTCAAGATTGGTATTATTTGTGTCATGCCAGCGAGCATTTATCCTGCAGGTCAAAACTCAGCACTCATTTAAAACACATTTCAAAGCATTACCTGCTCAGGCATCTGGAAGTGCTTAGGCATGTGAACCTGTTTGCTATTTACACTGCTTAACTGTTCCCATGTTAGACTGCAGAGGAAAGATGGGTGACAGCAAAGAAAACAGCAAAGAGCAAGACCCAGTGCCTTTTCCAAGGCAAAAGGGTGATAAAAGTCCACTGGTGGCTTTGTTTGCTCTTTGGCTTCTCCTTATCCCATACCTTGAGAGCCCTGGGGAGCAAGTAAAAGGACAAGGGAAAGAAAATGAAGAGTAGCCATGACTTAAGATGAGGAGCCACCCCAATGACATCAGGATGAAGGATGCCAAAGTCTGATGGAGAACAGGAGCAGCCAGAAGGGAATCTGCAGGGAAGAAGACCTGAACAAAGGTTGTCTCATCTGGGACACGGAACAGATGGGATCCAGTGAGGAAGGATCTTCTGCCAGGAGCCAAAAAGCAGAAGGAAAGCCCATGAGAACCGCAATGAGGGACTGCATGAAGAACACTTCCTGAGCACTACTGTACTGCCAGAAAGGAGTCCTAGGCCTGCAAGTCACAGAAAAACTGCCCACAGCACATCCTGGGTGATGGTGACAAAGCCAGTGCTGGAAGGGGCTCACAGCCCTGCACAGGGCACAGAGTGACCCAAAGCAGCAGAAGGGGCTGGGAAGGGCTCAGCTGCATGGGGAACATCCTTCAGTGAAACTCCATCCAGGAGAGTAACTTAGAGACAAGCAGGGATGTGCCACTCTGCCACAGGACACTCCAACCCTGGAGGGCAAAGAAGGATTCAGAGAAGTGGGCAAACACTGAGTTAAGAAGTTAGTTCCCCTCTGAAGATCCAGAACCAGCAACCTTAAAAGGAATCAAAAAAGGAGGAGACAAAGGAATCCAGTTTCCATTATTTGAAGAAAGCTGATGAGGAATTCCTGTCCTCCTCCTCCCATGACTCCAGAACTACCAGAGCAAGACCAGTCCACAGAACAGCAAAAGGCACCGATCTTTTCAGTCTCATCACTGGGACATGGAGGCCACTCCTGTAAGATGCCACTGAAACTGAAGTCCCCATTAGCTTCAGGAGACAACTGCAACAGAGACAGGTATGAATATCCTGAATTACCCCTCAGACCAGGCTGGGCACTTGTTACATCTAGGAATTATTCTACGGAGCAGTTTTAGAGATGCTCTGCATGGATCTGCCTGTGGCAAAGTTTGAATGCCTTCCCCAGCAGCAGGATGAGCCCCAAGGGCAGGCTGCCCTTGTCCCACAGACGTGGCAGTGCTCAGTGCCAGGTGACACACGTGCAGCAACCTGAGGACAGGCACCTGCCAGCTCCCAAAGCCAACAGATTCCTGAGGCAGCAGCAGGAAAACAAACAAAATTATTTGCCCCAACAGCAACTTGAGGCTGCAGTTCCAGCTTGTCTGCAGTATCAATAAATTGTTCTTTGTAAAAGTGCGAGGTTTATTTGCTCTGAGAACACCCATGCAAATATTCAGGGGTATTTCTCCTGAGTTTGGGGGTTATTTTAAATCTTCACCCTGTGACCACCCCTAGACACACAGCCTGTGGCAGTGGTGCCCTGCCAGTCTGCACTGCTCTGCCTGCCACCATGTGCCCATGGGATCTTCCAGCCAAAGTGCCCATCATCCCACATCCAGATCATTTCCCAGCCTGGGAATGGATGAAAGGTGCAGCCACAGCCTAGGATATCTTGCACCAGGCTTATTTCCACATCATGAGACCAGGCTGAAAAAACCCTTCTTATTTCATCCCTTAATGCAAATTAAGATAATTCAAAAATTTAATGGCAAAGTCTCAGATTTTTTTTTCTTTTTTCTCTCCTCAATCATTCCACAAGATAGTTGGCAAAAATTTTTCTTCATCAGGTCAGTTCTTCTCCTCTTGGTCTGCCAAGGCCCATTGTCCAATTCCAACTTTCCGTTGAATCCGACCTTTTTATTTTCATTGTTATCTAATTCTTTTTCAAGAGAAAAGAATGACCCTTGGTCTTTCAATCAGCTCAGATTTTTGACCTGACTTTAAATACATTCAGCTGAAAGCCATTAGCAATTATTCAATTGCCTTTGCTGTAAAATGGCTTAAATTACTTGACATTAGTCCGTTATTTGAAGAAAAAATATCAATTAAACCTTCAGATTTAAAGAACTTACATTTATACATGAGAGGCATTTAACAGTATTTTGATTCTAAATTTTTTTCCATCACTTTCATTCAGGGCATAACTTTGCCTCATATGAGTCCTGTTGCCATCTGAGGTGATGCTGGACCTACAGTGTGGCTTGGACCTGCATTGCCTCAGGGCTGGGTCCAAATGTGCCACGGACCTGGGGTGATGCTGGGTCCAAGAGCACACGTGGGACCACGGCTGAGCTGCAGGGAACATCCCCCTGCTCCATGGCAGTGACCATCACTGAATGCTCTGTCCCAAGTGTGTTGGCAGCATGATTTGCTCTGACAACCAGAAGAAGGAATAAAAGAAAAGAAGAGCAAAAGAAGGAAAGAGTCAAATGAACAGTTTGCTGACAGTGCTGACCAGAGCATCGCTTCTGTGTCTGCCTGTCCTCCCTGCTGCCTCTTGGCAGTGAACAGGGCTCAGTTTTCTCCCCTTCTGCTCAGAGTTTCACTCTTCTTCAGGGCCTGGGATGTTGAAATACTCAGGTCTTGGCCATTAGAATCATCAGTCATACTCAGGACACCCCTCTGGCACTGTTCTCAAGAAAGAGAGGCTACAATTGTAACAAGAATTTTAATGCAATTGATTTGATTTCAGGAATTCAGTTTTTCTCTAAGAAACTCTGAGCCACATTTTATCTCTCCAACCCAACACATCAAAATTTTCCAAAAGAGGGAGCATTTCCCAGAAACTCAGAGACCGACCCTCACAGTGGAGGGTGCACCCTTCCCAGTGCTTCCATCCAGCCCAAACCCTGTGAGGTTTTGCAGCAGAGGGAGCTAAAAATCCCTACAGCCAGACTATATATTCCAGCCTGTCTCTTCTGCCAGGCACCAGGTCATCACCCCACTCATGAGCAAGCAACAAAGCAAGCTCTGACAGCTGGATTAGGTTTGAGGTGATGACCCTGGGCCCACAGCATGCTTCTGCCACCTTGATGGAGACACCCAGGTGAAAGCTCACCCCTCAGGGGCAGCTGGAGCTGGGTACAACTGCTTGGGGCAGTTGTCAGGGGGCAACATGGGGTGGATATGGGGCAGGGGATGACTCCCTACATGAGGTTTTGGGCCAATAGCACCTTCTTTCAGTTATTCTGGAACCACACTGTTTAGCTAATGAATTTCCCCTGGATCCATCTTCAATGCACTCTGAAGGCAGAAAGGGTCAGAACTGTGATACAGACAGGTGCTAAACCCTTCAGATGGAAGAAGAGAAGCTCAGGTGTGATGCCATTACTGGCGCTGTGAGTGATGCTGCTGCAGAGAAGCACTTGGTTGTCCAGCATCCAATTCAAACACCAGGCCAAATTCAGATGTGGCTTCTAAGTGGCACGGACTGAGACACATCAATTGTTCAGAAAGAGGGCACGAAAGTTTGCAAAGCACAAACCTACCCCCACACCATTCTGCCACTTCCCTCTCAGCATTCTCTGAGGCTGACAGTCCCTGCTGCAGAGGAGGCAGCATGGATCCCTGCACTGCAGTGGTGGTTTGGCAGCTTTACGATGTTTTACATCACTTTTGCAGAGAACACCAGAGCTATAAAATTCGTAGTTTTCCTAAACCCCCAGAATCCATTTAATCAAAACAGTCCGGTGGCCACACCAGGGCATTATGCAAGTGCATGGCTGCTGCTCCTTCAGCTGCTGGAGGAGGAATTTGCTGACAAGTCAAGATTAAACTTTCAATTCCTTCTGCTCTCTGCACTCATTACGGGCTGTTAAGAAATTTCAAGTTAATTAATTCAACCTCAGGAGAGGAAAATACTTGTAGGATTTAACATGGTGGAGCTATGGAAGGGAAAGGCTGAGTGTGTTTGCAGCTGAACAAAAAACAGTCCTTGTTCTTTGAAACTCCCTTCTCATCCTCCACTGCACTGGGTGTTGTCATGGGGTAGCCTCGTTGGAAATCATTTCACATGAAATTAATTTTGTAGCACCTAAACGGATTTGCACCACAAAACCCCTTGGTTTCTGAGCCACTTCTTGTCATGCACTTTGTTTTCTTCCCAGAAACTGCCTGTATTCACAGCCCATAACTTGGCACGAGCACCAGCAGCCGCACCTCGCCTCCTTCCAAGCCAGAAACTGGTAGGCAGGCGATACAGCCCTATAAAACACAATTAACCTTTTCATTAAACAACAGCTCCCCAAATGAGAACCAGGCCCGTACTGAAAGGAATGAGACTGCTTTATGTTAACGGTGCGTCTCAAACCTTAAAATAAAATATTTGTGCTTGCATAAATAGTTGGGAAGGTAAAAGTGTCATAACACTGGGTGTTTGTTATTGGAGCCGGAGCTTGCCTCCTGCCTGCAACTAAATGTCATAACAAAGCCCGCGTGGGGCTCGCTGCGTTTACTCCTCGCTGCAGTGTTTAAATTCTGATACAAACCCCAGCTATAAACAGATTGCGAGACAACTCACGCACGGGCTCCTGTCAAAGGGGGCTTATTTTAACATGCCACGGACCCAGCATCATCTCAGGGGATGAAAAGTTTGTTCTGCAAGCTTTGCACCCCCTGAGATGACCCCGGGTCCAAACGAGCCGTGGGTTGGGATGATGGTGTGTCCAAGCATGGACCCGGCACCTCTGCAAAGATTTGCTCACCACCTGAGTTGGTGTTAGGTCTGCAGAATGGTTGGGGCCCTGGCCAGCTTGGAACCCGGAGCCACCATCATCTCAGGTTCATGGCATGCTTGGACCCAGGGTCACCTCAGGCTGTGGAAAACGCCTGGCTGGACCCACCCCCACGCTTGTGCCCAGTGTCATCTCACCTGCACAAAGGTTTGTGCCCCCTGAGACAACACTGGGCCCATGGCAATCTTGACCCACTGACTAGGTTGCCAGCTGCAGAACACTCTACTCCAGAAATCCTCAATACCCATCATGTCCTAAAATCTGCTTTTTGCAGAGTGCCTTCATCCCCAGTGCAAACTAAGCCAGGCTTTTCAACACACCCCAGCCCAGAGGAGGCTGGAGGGAGACTTTTATCACACTTGGCCAACAGCAGCATCTTCCCAGCTGCTCTCAGCACCAGAGGAGCTGTGAGCACTCGTTGCAGCTCCTCCTCTCCAGCAGGGCCCACCTGCTGCACAGGAGGGTTTGGCAGCCTGTCAGCCTTGGAGCCAATGGATCCCATGGCTGGGAGAGGTTTCAGCTGCAAAGGAACCAGAGTGACTCTGGTGTGCTGCAGAGAGGAGCAGGGGGTTCTGTGGGCTCTTTGGGGGTGGTTGCTGGGTGTGGGTGTCTCCACACCTCTAAGGAAGAGGAATTGGCAGCAGTGGACTGCACAGGGCCCCCACGACCAGCTTTGAAGTAGCTCTGCTCTGATGGTTGCTCCAAAGCAAGGACCACTCCCAGCAGTTCCCTGATACCCTCCACCAACAGCTTGTAGCCCCCAGGGTCACACAGGTGCCTGTGCCACATGCTTGGTGTCTGTCCCCTTGGCTTCTGCACCTTGACCCACCCTGGTCACTCAAAACCTGGATGGGGAGCAAGAGGAGATTCAATCCTGTATCACTGAGGCAGGAAAACCAAGCATGCATTCTGGCACAGTGTGACTGGGCAGAGAGCAGGAAAAGTAAAAGACAGCTGTATCTGAGAAATGTACCAGCATCCTTTTTCTTTTGATATGCCATAGGTAACCTACAATTGACAACCTGCTTTGCTAGCAGGGATCAATACTGGTTGTTGCCTGGTGTAAGCTGTGTGCAATGGTCTTGGGGAGCAACTGGCACTTTCCATGAAGCCCAAAGCAGGGACAGCCCACACAGCTGTGCCATACCAGCAGCAGAAACTGTCCTTAGGACCATGCCTTGCTGATGCACTTCTGCAGCTGTGAGCAGCCAAGAATCAACATTGAGCATAAAACAGCACGATTCCCCCAGAACAGCTGTAGAAATGCTTAGCCTAAATTAAATAAGCATTACCATAGCAGCTAGGTGCTTATTTACAAATGAAGGCCTGGAAGCTGCAGCCAGATCTGCTTCCCCTGGTCCCCACAGGCCCCCAGAGTGAGCACAGGCAGCCTGCAGGGTTTGCACAGGCATAGCCCTGGATGATTGATTGGAGGAGCAGGGTTGCAGGCTGTACTGCTCTGTCTACAGGTCTTGGAGGTCATTCAAGAGGTGGAGGTCTCCAGAGGTTGGAGGATGTCTCGCTGAAGGGCAGAGCCAGTGACAGAAGCCACTCTGCTGCTTGGAGGTTGATGCTCTGAGCAGGGCTGATGGCTGTACCTGAGCAGCCCCATGGAAAGAGATGTCCTCCTTGAGCTGAGGCATCACTCCATTAGAGACCCACCAGAGACCCTCTCTGCCAGGCAGAGTACAAGGAAGCCACCCTTGTACCTGCATCCAGAACTGTGCCCTTGCCAGCTCCCTCTGGCTCAGGGACCCCACTCTGACACAGCAGCCTCAGACCGACTCAACCTCACAGATATTTTCCCATGTCCTGCACCCAACTGGTGCCCTTGGCATACATTTTCAGAGGCAGGTGTCTGTCTGAGGGCTCTTCAATCCACCAAGAGCCCCTTAAATTGCCTGATTTCCTGAGTCCCTGCCCACTCAGCAATCTTCTCCAGTCCCTGGAGAGGCATCAATCGTGGGTAGCGAGGATCCACAGCCGAGCAAGACCCCGCGGCTGCATCCCCTCCCTCGGGAAAGCCCCAGTTTGTTTATTTGCCTGGCGTGGGCTGCAGCTGCCCCACACAGAGCCATTTTCTGCCCCCCTTCTCGTGTGGGGCCGGGGAGCAGCTGCAGCCTTGTCCCTGTGCGGGGTGAAGGCCGGCAGCAGCGGGCAGGCCGCAGTGAGCAGAGCGCGGTTGCAAGACCTCAGGGGAGCAAGGGGAGGTTTCTCCTGCCCTATCCCACCCCGCAGGAATCCGGGGTCACATCGTTCCCACCGGGAGAGGACTGCACAGCTGTCCTCCCATGGGGCTTCCCTGGTCCCAAAAACCTGCCTTGCTGCAGCAGCACTTCAAAGGGCTTCACTCCTCACGGAGAACAGAGAATCTGGGAGCCAGCAATCCCAGGCTCTGAGCCTTCATTAAAAGTCCCCGAAGGATGGAGGGAAATCCAGATGCATGGGAACACGGATGGGTGAAGGCCTTTGGTGTTTACTGTGCTCAGCTGCCTCCTCCCCATTACATCACCTGGTGCCTTGAGGTTTAGCTGGTGCAAAGCTCCTGGCACAGCATGCGGGGCTCGGGTAGAGCCCTGGGGCCAGGCCCAGGTGGGCAGCACAGGTGGGGCTGGGGGCTGCCAGCAGGGCAGGGAGCCATTGCCACTATCACCCTGCAATCAAACCCTCTTCTGTGAAATGCCTGGGCTCCAGCAAGCTGGCACCCTCCTATGGAAAAATGTGCTGGAAGGTCTCCAGCCATCCCTGCTCCAAGGAGTCACTGATAACCCTGCTGCCAGCCAGATGCCCCAGATCATCCTTCTTCCTCCCCACTGCAGAAGGATGTTTCAGATCCCATCCTCTCCCAGCCTCGCCTTTCAGTGCCTTCCATTTCTCAAAAGAAATTCCTGCGCAGCCTGAGGATTTTACCACTTTGTTCTCAGAATATCATAATATTTTCTTTTTTAATTAAATCGCATTCCCCATCTGCCTTGCGTACATGTTTTGGGTAGTCTACTTTTGCCAAACATAAGGTCAACATCCCTGCTACTAACTTTCAATAGGAGCTCACTAGTGCTGGAACTCTGTTTTATCTAAACCCGATGTCTGCTCACAATTCTGACCGCACCCAGACTAGGGCAATGTGACTTCACTGCCTCGGATTCCCATCAAGAGCCTTTTAACATGAGTACACTCATTTAGCAGCAGGCATTGTCTTGCTTTCTTCATTAGCAAACTGAAAACTCACAAGAATGATTTACAATATTTCTGTAACAATGATGAACTTGTGGAGAAGAGTGGCTGTGTTTGATTTGAGCTGCAAGCAAATTAGCAGAGATGTCCTGGTTCTTAGTTTTAAAGCTCAAAAATGGGCTGAACTCAAGGGAATTCAGGAGAAAAAAAGATAAAGCAAGGGCAGGCTGAAGGGGAGACAGCCAGGAAAAGCAAATCCCAACCTGCTGCATACAGACTAAAAAAAAAGTAAGTCTATGCAGTTGTACTGGAAAATTGGGCACAAAAATATGGATACAGCAGGGTTTCTCTGACAGATGCACTAAAATGAAAGAAACAAAACTTCACAGAACTACAAAACCTACAAGTTTTTTGTTCAGAGTTTCCATACTTTTCCAAGGGAGGTTGCAACCTCAAACTCTCTCATTTTACAGAACAGAAGCACAAACATTAATAATTCATAGCAGCTTCCATCTATATCCTGCAGTATGGAAAGGAGAGAAAGTAGCATGGACTGGACCATGCATTACCCAAGTCCAGAAGCTCTATATAATTCACAGGAGAAGGATTTTGGACAAGAGCTCACCCATTCCCATGCTGTTGGGAAGCACAGTGCTTGCCCTCCCTGTGCTGAAGCTGAAGACTGTGCTCAGCTATAAATCTGGACTAAGATCTGCAAGGCCAAATCAAGATAAGCACAAAGCAGAATGCCTGCAAGTATAAACTCATCTTCTTCAAAGGATTTCAGGCCCCAGCTGCAAATTGGTTTATTCCCAGAACAAATTGTTGCTCAACTACTTGGAAGAGTCTTCACAAAACTTCAGGCAAAATATCTTTGATTGAAAATAACTTAATATCAGTGATAAATAATATCAGGTGAGAACACAGGTGGCCTTAACCTCCCCCAAAAGGGAGATAAGTAACATCAGACATGTTCTATCACTTGCTGCTCCATACCAGCCAATAAGTTGCCCAAGAGCCTTCCCAGGGGTATTGTACAAAATGTCCTTTTTCCCTCTCTGCAACTCATAACAACCTTCCTCCACCAAGACAAACTCACACTAAAAAAGGACAAATAGTCCCTCTCTGTTAACAGAGGGCTGGCTGGCCCAGGAATTTGGGGTGAGCTTCAAGGATGCCCAGGAAAAAAAATCTGATACCCTGTTAATATTAGCTCCTGTCCTTGCCAAGGACAGCACAGTCACATCTCAAGAACCTAACCCGCTTTGAGAAAGATGTTACACAAGGACAACTCAGGTCATCTGTGAATTCACCCTTGTTGAGCAGCTGGTGGCACTCTGGATCAGCATCAGAAACACCAAGGGCCTCTCACACACCTCCCACCTGCACAGTTGTGACTCTGCCTGGACAGGAGGAAAGGTGGAGACCAAGGCTCTTCTCTATTGTCCCACCTGCTGTTGTCCACTGGCATCATTTGAACATGTGTGTGTGTGTGTGGGGCTGTACAGGCAGATGGCATGACACTCTCACAGGTTGTAGTCTTGTTCTTCCTTTTGTTTCTACAGACTGAGAACTATGAAAAGTGTATTTTACCTCCAACATGTCCTAGTTTTTGAGGTGAACAAACAAAAATATCTCCTGTTCTTAAAAACCAGCCATCTCTTTCTTTCTCTTCTATTCTGCATGGGGAAGGGTGCACAAGGAGGGATAGAGAATATGAGAGGAGAATGTGGTGGTGAAGGATGGCCAGGAGAAACAATGTGAGAAGGCAAGAAAATAAATAGAAGCACATGAGGTAAATCAACCCTGATTTAATCACTAGACAACTCAGCAGGGTCACAGATGTCATGAGTGACAAGCCCAGCAACCTCAAGGAAATATTGTCCAGGTTGTGTTATGACTGGCCCCCTTCCCCTGGAGCCCATCATAATTTGGGTTTGCCACCACACTGGGTTGGTCAGAGGAGGAGCTGCTGCTTGGGAGGTGGCTCAGTGGTACCTGTGCCTCACAGAAA
Source organism: Polioptila caerulea (assembly GCA_013397295.1). NCBI lineage: Eukaryota > Metazoa > Chordata > Aves > Passeriformes > Certhiidae > Polioptila > Polioptila caerulea. The sequence goes on from VYXF01011009.1 coordinate 172,601, forward strand.
GGGGCACAGAGCAGATGCCTGTGTCAGCAGGGAGTCAGTGAGCTCAGGCAGCCCTCAGGGGCCCTCAGATCCTGCACCAGGACTACACACACACAGCTCAACCCCTGGGCCTGGGCCAGTGACCAGGGCTGTGCTCCAGGGACCCACCTTGCAGCAAACGTGCAAGACAGGGCACCTGCAGGCAGAACTGCAGCAGAATGAGGAACCTCAGATCTTTAGGGATCAGGCTGTGGGAGCTCTCTGGAGCAGCAGAGCATCATCTCCCTGAAAATACTTTGTTGTTCTTCGGAGAAATGAAATACAACAGAGCTGCACAGTCCACAGCCACTCTCCACTTGGTGGCCACATCTGGGGAAGAGCATCCACCTGCCCTGGATTATTCTTCTGTATGTCGACTTCATTTTGGCTCTCTTGCTCAGTGTTTGAAGTTCCTCTGCAGAAATTTAGCAAGGTCCACACCTAGGCTGAAAAATATGTCCTGGGGGCAGTTCCTCGGTCATCCTGGCTTTCATTAACCCAGCTTCTCCACTGTCCTTCTTTCACACCCATTTAACAGCACCCAAGGGAGCTGGCAATACATTTTCCTTTGCTCTTCTCCTTTGTGCTCCTCCTTGATGAATGGCTAAAGCAGATGCACAGTTGCCTTTGAAGGCTCTGGCCCATGAGCATGTTGAATCAATGATGGATTGGACCAAATGAATCACAGTGTGGGAGAAAGCACAAGGCAATGATTTCTAAGTGGCCTTCACATCTTTACACTTCAGAACTTGCTTTAAAAGCCTGTTTTCTTCTTTTTATCTGGTTCCAGTTTCTGCAGTGCCTTTGCATATGTTGAGGGAGGTAGGGGGGAAGGAGGGGAACCTTTACATATAAACAGAAGAATCCACTTCTCCATTAGACAATAATGAAGCATTGTCATTTAGGGAGTTCAAATAGCTGGGAAACCACTTCAAGGCCATGCAAAACAACTGGGTAGCATCAGAAAGAACAGCAGTTGGCAAACTGAGCAAGAGAGTTCAAAATTCCAGTAAGCAAGCTCGCAAAAAACCCACAGCTGGTTCGGTAGCCTACCTCCCTTTCCTGGGACACAAGAGCTGCTTCAGCAAGAAGCTTTAATGAAACTATATTTTTAGGATATGGTGAATTGCCAGGAATAACTTGATACATAACTGCTGCTGCTGGATCCCAAGTGGAGCCCTGTGTGCTCAGCTGAATCCTGCGTGTCCCTTCCCACAGTGAGTGGGAGGTCTCCAAAACCCATTCAGAGCATCAGCTGCTTCCAGCTTGGCTGCCCTTGGGCCTTCCCTGTGCCTGATGACACAATTGTGCTCATCAGATGGATATTCTTCCCTCCACAGGTGCACCAGGGTGGATGTAGGAAGCCAGAGCCACCCATTTTGCAGTGCTGCTTGGAAGAGCAATGCCTTCCTGGGCACAGGAGAGAGGCAGAGCTTGTGAGAAAAGGAAATTGTCTTTTTGGGCTGACAGTGGGCTAGCGGGAGAAGAACATGTGTGCAGACACACAAATTTTCAGGCTCAGACTTCTGAACAAAAAATCCCAGCAAAAGCCATCCCCCAGGCTGGGTATTGGTTTTTATGGTTAAGCAACATGCCACACACGTTCGCCCCCAGGTCTCTCCACTCCAGGCTACACAGGCACTTTGTGCCCAGACAACAGTGCCAGAAGGAGGACACGGGTGGCTGATCCCTGCCTGGGCAGAGGTCTGCCCACACACAAGCCTCTGTGGGATCTGCTTTACGTTACAGCTCGGGACGATGCTGCATGTGGAAATACAAGTGGAAGCTTGTTCAGACCACAGAATTTGCAAAGCCTGTTTGCTTAACCAGACCTAACACGAGCCAAGGACAGCTTGGTTTGAGCTCCTTTATTCTGGATACCCCACATGAAGTGCTGTGGCTCCTGCAGTAGCTGTGCCAGTGCTGGTCTGTGCCAGCTGGGCTGAGCCCATCAGGGAGATCCAGGGTTGGCACACACAGGAGGACAATCTCACATTTGCCCCCAGGGTCCTTCTTGGAGACCCAGTCTCAGTAAAAAGCAGGGAAAAACTCCCTGAGGCACATGAAAGTTTTCTTCCTCCAGTACCCTCTTCCCAGAGCTGTCATTGCTCACTCAGTTGCATCCACACAGGAATTGCTCATCCACCCACAGCACCAGCACCACCCTGCACCTCGCTGCCTGCCCTCCTGAGCCAGTAAGGGACAAATCCCTCTGCTCCAGGGATAATAGACTTGGATGCATAAACTCCTCTGGCAGTCTCAGGTTTGCCCCGAGCTTGCCCTGACTCCTGCTCCACAACAAACAGCCACTGCCAGCACTTGGGCAGGGACAGATCCAGCCCAGATTCCCAATAAATATGCAAAATCTCCATGGTCTGGCAAACAGGGCTCTGGAAAGTGCCTGCTGCTCTCCACACAGGCAGTGATATTTATGAAGTGCTGTGAAATTTGGAAGTGTTATTTTATCCACAAACAATGGAAGTGGGGACGAGCTGAAACACGATTAGCTCAAGACTTTTCCAGCCTGACACCAAGTGTACAATTAAAACAGTGGAAAGGGCTGAACAAGCCTGTCTGTGGCCAGAGGACGGTACTGCAGGAGAGAAATGTGTGAAAGAGAGGTGTTTGGGACAAAGGGAAGTCTGTTAAAGTAAGAAAAGCCTGAATAAACAGAGTTTTTTCCCCCCAATACCACTTTCAGCTTCATCCAGCCAGAGCGTAAAGATAAAACAAAAAGGAGCTGCTGATTTCCCAGTGGGAGAAACTCAGCTGGGGGCTTCAGGGCTGTGTTTATTAAGCACAGTGTTCACACAATTGATCTGATGAGGATTTGGAGCCTGGAGGCCAGCACAACCAAGTGCCCACGGGGGCTGAATCTTCCTTGTTTCACAGACCCCTCACATTTAAAGAGAGGTGAAAGTTCTCCAGCTTGGACGCCCCTGGGAGCACAGTTCCCCCCAGACACAGAGACCAGTGTTGGGACAAGCTGGGGGTGCTGTCAGCTGCACACCTCTGGTGAAGCTCTGTAGAACACAACATCCCTGTCCAAAGGCAGCATTTATAGCCACCCCCATCACGTTAATCACTGATTTTCAGTGCTCTCAGATGCACACACTGTACCCCAGAGGGACACAGCCTCAGCTCAGCAATGCCCTGTGCATCTGCAGGGCACCTCAGGCTTTGAGGTTTTGCCCCTCAAACCAAGGACAGCCCTGGCTGGTATTGGAGCTCACATGCTTATTAGGAGGTGAGGATGATTAATGGCCTCTCCCTCCCTGCCCCTCTGAGGGGGGCTCCTCAGCGTTGTCTCTCTGACAGTGATTTTCCAGGGCCATATGGCACTTCCACATCCCATCAGTGCCTGCAGCACCCCCTCCCCTCCACCCCCAGTCTCAGCTTTCACAGGGCTGGGGAACGTGAAACTCCAAAACTCTGGCTGAAAACTTCAAGGCCAGAAATAAGTTTAGGAAATACGTTCTGTGAAGAACTAAACATATCTGGGGCCACCAGTGGTGCTGGTGTCACACAGCAGAGGGTCACCAGCTTCACCCAGAGAAGGGGTCCCTCTCCCAAGGGGCCTCACGTGGGTGCAGGGTGAATCTCTGTCCCTACAGTGCACGTTCATGAAAGCAACTGAAACCCTCTCTTCCCTTTGCCCTCACACTGTGGCCTTCCCTGGGGCACCTGGGGCTGTGTTCTGGCACTGGCAGCAATTGCAGGGATGTGCCCAAATGCCCACAGTCCCAGGGAGCAGGGAACCTGCAGACTTGGTGACTAGACATGGTGAGGCAGTGCCAAGGTGCACGATGCTGCAAACCTATAGCTGTGTAACAGGTCAATCTGGATTAAAATGGCTTGAAATTGTTCAGGTTGCTGCTTTTTAGTTGGTTGGTTCCTCACGCCAGGCAATCCATTGTTTTATGTCTCTGTGCCCCTCTAACACTGCAGCACTGTGCTCACACCTGCATGGAATGGGTGCATCCCTCCAACCATGGATCTTGTAGAGGGCACTGTGAGGGCAAATTCACAGCAGAAGCTGAATTCCCATTCCCTGCTGCTCCTCACCAGTGCCCAGGCACACCACAGGGACCTCTCCCAGACACAGCAAGGAGAGCTCTGCAGCTGGGCACCTGCAGAGAATAATGTGGGTGCTCTTGTCCCAGCAGCCAGTGCCTGACAAAAGCCAAATTCCCCAGGAGTGCAGGCTGTGCTCACATTCAGTCACTAATCCCCACTGCACAGCCCCCCTTGGCAGGCAGTGTGGAAAATGCCAGTGCTCACAGATATGGTCTCCAAGGAGGACAGTTTCCATAACCCACAGCAAAGCAGGAGAGCCTGACCCAGAGGCCAGGGTGGCCAGGGGCCAGCACCCACCTCCCGAGGTGGCAGAGGGCTGTGACACCCAGCAGGCACTCACCCCACAAGGATTTGACTGCTTACCCCATCTCTGGTTGCTGTTTCCTCTGGAGAAAGGGCCCAGCCAACAAAAAATATATAAATAAATACAAAAGCCAAGAAGAAAGAAGCTTCCAAATTATATTATTTTACTTGGTCATTCAGTTCCCATCACAGAAAGCAACTGGTTTTTTTTTCCAGAAAAAAAAAATAAATGGTTGTTCATCTCAGTCTCCCGTGGGAGCTGAGCAGAAAGAGGCACCAGAAGTGGCTGCCTCTGGAACTCAAAGCAGCTCAGAGACCATCTCTGCAACCCCAGCAAGGCCTGCAGGAGCTAGGGACTGCTGTGCCAACACTGTCTCAAGGAGCTGAGCTGGGATCAGCATTGGGATTTCTGCCCCACAGTCACTGGGAGAGCTGCTGGGCTCCTCTTTCAGTGGACAGGACCTGGGTCCTTCTCCCGCCTGCTCCCTGGCAATGGGCTCTGAGGCTCAGCTCCCTCCCTGGGAAGGCTGGGGAAAGCCTCCCTCAAAGACCTTCAGAGCCATGTAAGGGGAAAGAGAGAGAAAGAGGGTGAGGGGAAAGCAGATCCCCAGGGCTGAGCCCCTGTGCCCACAGCACACGAACCTTCCCAGCCCCACGAGCATGCCAGCAAACCTTCCCGCTGCCTAATGTATTCATGTGGAGCCTGCACCTCCAAAACATTACTTAAAATGGGAATAAATCCTCCATGAGACCTCTGCATGACAGATACCACTTGATTGAATTGCCAAGCAAGGAACTTTTATTCTAAGGAAAAGTCTACATTTAACCTATTGTCACTCTGCAGCAGGGGGAAGCAATAAACTGTCTATGTCTGCTTTCCAGCCAAGTCCAAAAGGTTTATCCACAAGCCCTTCTTAGCAAATCTCCTCCACAAGTTCTTTTGATACCTTGTGGATTTGCTAAACATTTATAACATGAAAGTGAGAATATTATACACACTGCCCTGGCATAAATCACAGGTCTGATCCTCTGTGTACACTAGCAATGGGAAGGGGACTTGGAAGGAGTGAGAGGGTTCTAGGCTGCAAGGTGAATAATTGGAAAAGTTCCCCTCATCCCTCCACCAGCACTAAATGCACACCAAGGTATAGGTATTAAGTGAAGCTGCTTGACTCCCAGCCCCTCCAGTTTTTCAAGTTTTACACCTGGGGAAAGAATGAACAGCCCCTGGTAGACATCGGCGAGGTGAGCGTACAGGACATTTAAGAAGTGGAAAAACATCTGTTTAGTCCAGATAGAAACCAGATGGAGATGGGGGGAGGTGGAGGATGGAGAAACAGTCGAGAGGAAAAGCAGAAACCTGGTGAGGAAGAAGGCTGCAGGAGGAGAGATGCTTCCAGGAGGAACAAGTATCACCCACCGAGACCTGCACATCCTTTGGGGCACTGGGCAAACAGCAGGGCACAGCTCCTGCTCCCAGGATGAAGCACTGGGGGACACTCAAAGCAACTGATTTTGGAGACTCAGGTGTTGCCTGGCTCCCTGGGACACCACATGGCCACCAACACTGGGAATGGCTACGGAAAATTCTTGCTGGCGGGAAGAAAGGTGGATGTGGGCTCGTTTCCAGCCATCAGAGCCACAGACCTCCCTGGAGGTCTCCAGCTCCTCAGCTCTGACCTCTAAAATGCCCCAGTGGTGCCTAGACCAGAAACACTTCCTACAAGGAACATACAAAATCCTGCATTTGCAGCAGAAAGTGTTTTTTAAAGGGTCATTTGGCACTATTCCCCAATCCTCTTCATCCTCATGTCCACCACGGCAGTCGAGCACTTGTGCCACAGCACAGCTCACTCGGAGGCTTTCAGAGGCTCACGGAGCTTTTACAGATCCAGCAGGGGCAGTAAATGAAGGTGGTGCCTGGCAGACAGGGTGCAGCCAGCAAAATCCCCCCGGGCATGGCACAAGGCGAGGCGCACACACGCCTGGGGAGCTGCTTTGGTGCCTGCAGGCAGAGCAGCAGCGACTGCAGCCAGAGGAAATGCTGGAAATGCCCCGGAGCTGAACCAGGACCCTGGGGAGAAGCATTGCAGCACCAGGGACTCTTCTGTGGGTGCTTTGGCAATGCTGCCAGCCAGGCTGGGAAGATCACTAAAGCAGGACAGTGGGATGCAAAACTCACCCCTAATAAACTGCTTCCTCCTGGTTTTGTGTCTGACTTTAGTCTCAGGTTCCACTTTGGCTGACAGAGTGAATGACAAAAGAGAAGGCAATTTTTTTTTTTTTTCAACAGTAAGACTTCTCCAATAGTATCAAATGCTAGAACTAATGAGCAGTTTCCTCACTGCATAATATTTTCCCACGGAAAAAAGTAAATATTCTCACAATGGACATTTTTACAGGAAATGTTTAATTTTGAGGCCATTTTGATCCATTCCTTAAATCCAGGTGAAGTGTCCCATTTCAAGTGAGTGCCAAAATTGAAGGTCTTTTTTATGTTGCTGTTCAAAATGTGTCTGTTCCCTACATTGCAAGTAGGAAAAGGATCAAAATTACTTCTCCCTTGTCCTCAAACAAAACCCAAGTGTTTGAACATATTCACTATGTAATCTGAAAAATCAGCATTTAAAAGGTGTCTGAAATACTCCCAGTTTGGGAAAATTCTTTCCCATTCCATTTTAAAGAAATGCATTACAAATGGACCCAAGCTACCTCTCAACATGATTAACACTGCATAAAAGGAGACCTCAAATGTCCAGAAATCATTTGCAAAGAGGTGAGAGTAAATCAGCCCTCTTCTGACAAGGTCCTGCAGGGAATAAGTGGGGAATTTAGGACTGAAAAAGGGAGAAGGAAGGATTGGCGGTTGTAGCAGCCAAAATAGAGAGGGCAGGAGGGAAAATGCAGAGATTACCACCCCCTCCCACCCGCCAAAAAAAAAAAAAAATCACAAAATAGTTTGGGTTAGAAGGGACCTTTGAAGTCCATCTAGTCCAACCCCCCTGCAACAAGCAAGGACATCTTCACCCAGATCTGGTTGCTCAGAGCCCTGTCCCACCTGCCCTTGGATGTTTCCAAGCATGGCACATGCACCACCTCTCTGTGCAACCTGTGCCGGTGTTTTACCACTCTCATTGTAAGAAAACCCATCAGCAGACCATGCCCACACAGAATCTACACCCAGCCCCTGCAGCACCTGGTGCCCCTGCAGGCAGCACAGCCAGAGAGATCCCTCTGAGACTGGGCTTTGGGACCACCAGCTGGACAAATGAAGTCTGAATTCCCCAATTCTTAACCTCTGTCAGGAGCTCCCCCTGCCCAACCATAGCCTGTCCCTCCTCTTGAGTCCTTCACTGCAGACACTCTGTAGCTGTGCGTTTATGCCTTTCTTACCAGAGGCAGATCACTATGGTCTCATCTCTGCCCTGATGACTATTTCTACAAAATTTTTGGAAACTCAGCTGCCCTGGAACCCCGTACATGTACAAAGCTGTTCTCCTGCCAGCTTCCTCTCCGGCCGGCTCCCAATTTGTCTGCAAACCACAAGTTTAATTGGAGTTGGCAAGTGTTTTGACTTCAAAAACGTCTGTAACACCTGGAAGACAACACTCAGGTTTAAGGGGGAGGAAATGGGATGAGATCCAAGTGCTATTGTCACGCTCTCAGCTGCCTGCACGAGAAGGAATGAGTAGCTGCAGGGTCTGGTGCATGCAGGCGATACCAGGCACGCACACAGCTCTGCCTTCCTCCAGCCTCACGCTGCCCTCTCCTGCTCAGGTCACGTTAAAGCTAGGTAAAAAACCTCTCCTGCAAAAATAAATCAAGAAATAAAATAGACACACCCTATAAGGTTTATGGAAAACTAATTGCAAGAACTAGGAAGAGATTCCTGCGCCATTCCTGGAGCCCATAAAGCAGAGAGACAAAAATGATCTAGCAGAGAAGGCAGAGGGTGGGAAAGGCTGCTCTGATGAGGGACAGTGTGGAGGGGACTCTCAGCACGGGCTCTGTCAGCACCCTTACAAGCTGATATTCAGGCTGGATCAAATACACCACAATGCAAATCTGCACACTCCATTATCCCGAGGACGTGACTTCCAGCTGTCCAGACTCCACTTTTGTCATCCTCCTCCTCGTTTAGGGTGTGCAGGGTTTCAGGAGAGGCATTCAAGAGAGTCCTAAGTGGAGGAATGCCCTGGGCTGCCCTCCTGCTTTTTGGAAACTGAAAGTCTTCAGTGCCCGCTGCTTGTTTGATCTGTTGCAGAAAAAGAAGGAATGGAGCCAGTTCCCACAGGAGCTGCCCTGGAGGTTCTGGTGGACCTGTGAGCCTAGAGCTGGACCAGAACCACCTTTTATGCAAGTTATGGACAAGTCTTGCTGAGACTTTCCAAGAGCAGGTTAGGAGGAAAGATTTGTTTCCTGTGACTTTACCTTAATGAAGGGTGGAGGAGATTCCTCCTCATTGTGGGCTCTTAAAATTTCCGCCAGTAATGCCTTGTTATTTACAGTGGCCTTTCTCTAAAATGAGGAGAATTTTGAGAATTTTGCTAAAATAAGGAGCTTCCTCTCCCACAGCTTTGAGGATGAGAAACATTAACCCTTAGAAGAGATTTAAAACAGGAAAAAATGCTATGACACAGAAAAATCCTGCACTGACATCAGGTTTTAGCATATGATATAAACCTGAGAAAAGCATTAACATCCATTTGTCAGTTTCTCCCACCAAATTTCACCTTTTATTTTCATATACTACATTGTTGAAAGCCCCACTTGTTTTCTGGTTTTTGTTTTTTTTTTTT
>VYXF01011009.1:191258-245680 GCA_013397295.1 Polioptila caerulea
GAGTACCCGCGGGGACGGGACGGGGGCGAGGGGTTCGGGCGGCCAAACCACCGTGCTCTGGCTTGTTGTCAAGGGCAGGGAAACTTAGAGCAAAAATCCCCGCGAAACTCCGGTTTGTTTATTTAAGCCAAGTGGCCGCTACCGCTTTGCAAGCGCTGGGCTGCGCGGGGCGAAACTTTTCCCGTGATCCGGTGTCCCCTGTGGCGCCCACCTGGTGCGGGGATGGGGGAGATGGAGGCGTCGGGGGCGATGAAAAGTTTGGGCTCTGGGCTCCCCGTATCTCGGTCCCGTGCGGAGTTGGCCTCCGGGTGTCCCGGAGGAAAGGGAGCCGGGGGCGGGTTTGGCCTCTTAGCGATGGGATCTGCTGGAGATAACGGCCAGCTTGGGATCCCGAATCCTTATTAGGACATCGTCCATCCATCCATCTGTCCGTCCGTCCGCGCCGTCCCGGGGGCGCGCCCGGGTGCCCGAATCCGGACCCCAGCGCCGCCGCCGCTTGTCTGGTTTTTAGTGCTGCCAACTTTTTAGGCTGTGAAATTCGGGAGATCGAAAGGGAGTCGAGGGCTCCTGGGGAGTTTCGGTAAAATCCAGGTGTTTTCCAGTAAAGGCTGGCTGCGCTCCCTCAGTACTGGAGGGCGTAGCGAAGTTGTTAAGCTGCGGTGTATCGAATGTCCCGGGTGGCAGCTGCGCCTACAGCCCCGCACCTGGTGGATGCTGCAGCGCCGTGGGATGTTCTTTATCCCTAGAAGGGTGTTTTAAAATGCTCAGGTTCGTGTCCAAGCGCAGGACAGTGTCACTGCCATTTCCCGAGGAGTGCGGCGGGTCCGCTCCCGTTGTGTGACCGCAGCTCCGGGCTGGTAGAGGCTGAAATAAAACATCAGACACTTGAAGCTCAAGAGATTCGGGGATAAAAGTGTGCTTAGCATTGACAGTTCGAGTCGTTTATCAGTCTGAGAGGACTGAGAGTATGTGTCTGCGCTCACAAACTTGTAAAAATAAGTGTCCTGAACTACAAGTTAACTTCGGGAAATCAGCATCCAGAAAGGGAGAGGGAAACAGCGCTTCTGTTGCGGGGCCTTTCTGGTGGTTGAACAGATTCATAGATTATGGAATCTCCAAAACCCTTGGTTGTAATAGAGACCACTCAGCTCTGCCAGGACAGAGGATGGGCACTGAAGTGTTGCTGGAGATCATCCAGGTTCTTATAAAGAGGAATTATTAGAGGTTTGTCGGGTTCTCCTGGTGGTCTTCATTCTAGCTGCAGAAATGCCTTGTTTGACATGAAATTATCACGTCTCATATTGAGAGGAACGTGTGGCCTCTGCATTAAAGCCCTGACTCATCCCATTCACCTGTTGCTCTGATGGATCTTTCCCTCACCTTTCAGAGTAAGCTTTTAATAATTCCAGCGTTCCCGTGCACCTCTTAAAATAGGACCGTGTATCTTTGTTCGGGCAAGGAAGTGCGTTAATAACCCAGACAGAACAAATTTATTGTTGAGTGTTTTTTTTTCCGGAGTGCTAATACCCAGGAGTGTCTTTTTCAAGTGGAGCAGGTTTTGGAGTCTCTTGTGTTCAGTTCAAGTTTTATTGGTGAAGTAAGAGCAAGTATAAATCTGCCATGGACCTGTGAGCTGTTGAACTTTTGGATGCATAGAATACGGTTTGTAACCTTGTATGTTGCAAACTAACCAAGAGTTGGTTAAAATGATGGCTTTTGCATCTGAAAATGGAATATTAGGGCTTTTTCCCTTTTCCATAGCTAGTGTAAAAAGACGACGTTGAAACTATTGCAAATACTTTTTTTTTTTTAGAGTAATACTGTTTCTAATTACTAAAAATTACTTACAATTACCTATTTCAGTTTAGGAGCACAAGGATGAAGCATGTTTTTCAGGCTTAGTGGGATCGTAAATGTTCACTTTTTGCGCAGAGAGTTTATAACTCACTTCTTTAGTGGTTTAATGTTCTCTATAAAAGCACCATGTGCTAGCGAAAAGTTACCTCTGTGCAAGTATCTCTGCTTTTTGGATTTTATTTTTTTTTTTTTTTAATCGTGTCCTTTTAAAGAAAAAGAAGGCAAATGTGAAGCTCCGCAGTGGTCCATGGCTGATGCGGGGGCGCAGCCCGGGGGGTGCGGGTTCTCCAGCCGTAAATTCGGGAGAAGTGGGCGATGTTGGAGCTGTGCATCCCTCATGTCCATCCCTGCTGGGCAGCCTGTGTCCCGCCGGAGGTGTCTGCTCCCCGGGGGGATGAGCTTGGGCATGTTCGATCGCTAATGGGAGGCGAGATACAATCCAGTGACTCTGGTGGCAGTGCTTTAACTTCATTAAGGCGCTATTGAACAATCCCTCCTTAGCAGTTTATCTTTATTCCTAACGAGTGCCACAATGCTGAGGCAGTGCTTGGTTTTCAGTGTGTTGGAGATAAAGCTTTTGTTTGTCGGCTTGGAAATGCGGCTGGGCAGCCGGGGAGGGTTCTGGAACAGACTTAATCACGCCGCGTATTTTGTCAACAGGACTATCAGCACTGAGGCTTTTTGAAACTATTGTTATTTCTCTGCTGGCAGCAGACCTCGGAGTTGTAATTTTTCTCCCAAGCTTTCAGAAGGAATAGCTGATACGCAGAGGGGCTGCAGTTGCTCACATTTAATGTAGTGTGGCATGGATTTTTTGTTTTGTTTTGTTTGTTTTTTTGTTAAAAGCAACAGGCAGCTCAGCACTGTGTACCGGTTATATAAGTGTTCTTGACTTGTTGCACAGGGCACGTTGCAACACTGCCATGACCCATCCCGTCCTTGCACCAGCACCCAGCTGCAGCTGGGAAGGGTTCCTGATCCAAGGGGATCATCCAGGGCAGCTGATGTGCACGGAGCTCCTCTGCAGTGCCTCCCTTTGGAGGTGCTTCGTGTCTTGTGGTGTTCAAACCTGACGTTTGTTTATGCAGAAGAGTGTTACGTGCGGCATAAAGTTTAGGGCTAAGCTTAAGTACAGAATGCTTCGTGCCCCCAAAAAGCCAGGGCTCCAGCAGTGTTGGTGATGGGCACATCCCCTGCATCCTCTGCTTCTGTCTCTCCATGCATCTTGATTTTTGAGGAGTGACAGAAGTGATAATTCCTTTAGGCATCAGGTATGACTGAGGGTTTTTTTCCCTTTCCTATTTAATGATAAAGCAACAGTATTTTAGGGACAGCGAGGCTGTGGTTGGATAGTTAATTCATTGCTAGTATGGTCTGCAGGAAAGAAAGTTTTAATTTTAAACAGAAGTATTGTGCATTTTTGACCCAAATGACTAGGGGATATTTTGGAGGATACTGGCAATCCGTGCATGGACCCTTCTGCCTCTGGGTCAGTGTGCATGTGCCTGGTACGTCTGGGAAGAGAGCATCCTCAAGAACCCAGGAGAGCTGGGCTGAGAGCTGCTCTCTGTTTCCCCGGAAGGCTCTGGGGTTTGTTGTATGGATAAGTTGCCCCGAGGCATCAGCTGCGTGCGTGTTGGCTCTTTGCACGGTGCTGCTGCTCTCTGGAGAGATCAGGGCAAAGTGTCTGAATGCTTTTTAAAGTCCTGTGGTGCCTGTCAGTGTTTTCAGGGTCTGGAAGTGCATTTGAGCTAGGAGTCAGGAGCAGTCTCCTTCTGTGCTCAAGTACATACGCGCAAAGATATTGTTCAATGAAACTTAAAGTTTGTGCTCAGAATTACCGATAAATTTCTTGCTAGACTGGGATTTTCATGTGTCAGGTCCTGTTGCTTTGCTTTCACATGTTAGGGTGGCTTCTCTCCTTGCCTCATAAGGAGCTCTGCTGATGCTGGTTGCACGGGACTTTTGGGGAGAAGGGCATTACTTGCCCTCGGGCTCGAAGTAAGTCTGCTCCTGCAGATGCTGGAAGAGGAGGTGGTGTGGGGGTCTCTCCTGTTGGGAGGGGGGAGTGCTGCTGGCAGCACCTCTCCTGCATGTCCTGCTTGCAGGCCTGCTGAAATAATGGAACACGGATTAAGTAATGGGCACCCTGGGCTCCTGGCCCCGCGCAGCTGCGGAGCTCTCAGCGTGTGCCGGCTGCCCGCCGGGGCTGCAGCACTTTGGGAAGGATGGCTTGGGGACAGGGACGTGCCTTGGTGCAGGTGGCCGGTCCCTCTCCCTCCTCCTAGGGCAGCAGTGGAAACCCAGAGATGCCCTGCGGAGCCAGCGGCTCCCTGATGGCTGGTGCTCCAAGGTTTTCCTGCCCAGGTGGGACAGTGCTGGGAGCTGGTGGTGCTTGTGAAAGAACTCCTGTGTGGCTCGCAGTGACACACACATCTGGTGCTTCCTGGAGCACCGGCCTTGCCACTGGCCCTGCTCCGGCCAGTCCCCAGCCCCAGGGCTGCAGGATGGCCCTGCACCCTGCGGGATTGCGGGTCCTGCGGGATTGCGGGTCCTGCGCTGGAGCTTGGCCCCGGTGGGTAACAGCAGAGCCCCTCCGCGCAAAGCAATGCCTCTCCGGGCCTCCTGCTTAAGCACAAATAAATACATGTGCCTGCAAGTAAATCCACCCTTCCTGTGCGAACATGTGTCGGTGGATTCGCTGACCACCCTCAGCATGCCGCTGTATTTATTTATCGGTTCCTACAGCAAGCCCTCTGCATCTGCTGTCCGAGCTTCTCATCTCCATCCCACACTGAGCCACAGCCGGGGCAGAAATGGGCTCGTCGGACTAGGACTGAAAGTAAATACGAGACTGATAACAAAGGAAAAACTACCCCCATTTAAGAAGCCCTTCTGGCTCTCGCAGAAGCCCCTGGCTTCTAGTGAAAGGCTCTAGGACCCCCTCAGCTTCCTCTGCATATTCCTCTCTCCTTTTGAGAAACTTCACGGCATTTAATCACTTCGAGACTTTTCCTCTCTGCAGTGACTGCAATTTGAAACGCAGGGGTCCCATACAAAAGAAGCAAGTGCTCAATGGGCTGTGTTAATATTCAGTGCCATTTACAATGGGTGCAGTTTGAAAAGGGGAGAATGGATGGTCTGGGAGCTGGGGCAGGAGGAGCTGCAGAGAGAAAATTCCCAGGACAGGGGAACCAGCGTCTCAGTGGGCAGTCGAAAAAAAACCGAACACACCATCAAGTGTTCTCTAGAAAAATAAATTATTATGCGTTAGGTACAGCTTAATTTTTTTTTTTTTCTTTGCTTGTGCAAAGTGCTCTGCAGTTTTCTGGATCTAAGGTTTGGGGGTGGCTGAGCTTTGCAGGATTTCCTGCTTGGCATTTAAGGAGCAAATGTGAGCTTGATTGTCTTATCCCTTCGCTTGTTGGCAATCAAAAAGCTGAAAACGTGGTAAACTAATATGTTTGGGACCCCAGACACTTCTACAAAGCACTTCAGGTACTTAAATGCTTCCTCGAGCATGGCTGAGATTTCACTTCCCTGCTTAAGCTGCTGCTGGAGCCCTGTCTCTGGTGGGGATTTAGGCAGATGCAGGAGCACTTCGAAGTGGGGCTTTATTTGATGTATGAGCCTCACTTGGTGCAGGGATGTCCGAGAGCACTGGGAGATGGTCCCAGACCACAGCTTCAGAAGAGCCTGCTGGAAGGGCTCAAGGTGGTTTCATGTTGAGGCAAATCCCCCAAGAACTGTCCCTGAAATGCCCTTCTGACCGAGCTTGCAGCTGGGCTCATGAACACACGAGCATCTCCCACGGGTCCGCAGGGCACTGCCGAGTGCCACCCTGGGCATGCCCAGGCAGTGCCTGCCTTTGGGGTCTGCGTGCTTTGATCCCTGCAAGTGGGCTTCAGGTTTTGTCTTCAGGTTTGAGTGGCTGCAAATTGGGATGATGCCTCTCATTCCTCAGTAGCCCGCTCTGCTCGGGATTTGTGTATTAGCCCTGATTTGTGTATTGGCCCTGACTGGTGTGTTAGCCGCACCCAGAAACTCTCAATTAGGTCTGCAGGGCTTTTAATTGATCTCGTTGGCTGCCCTGCCAGACACCTTGGATTGAGTTAGCTCAGCTCATCAGCTTTTAACACAATCATTTCGTGCTGCTAACCTAATCACCCAGTGTGACTCCCTTGTCTTGCAGTGTGGAGCTGCATGGGGTCATGCGGGTGAACGCAGCAGAGATAATTTAGACTAATGTTGCTTCGAGAAGCCATCTGTGGAAAATCCAGGCTTCAGGTTGATCAGCCCTGCGGGACCGGGGCTGGCCAGGAATTAGCACCTCATGCAGGGTGAGGGGAGTGATTTAACATAGCAAACAAACAAAGCACCTTGGTCTGGATTGTGATTTCATGCAAAGCTGGGCACCCCCCACAAGCTCTCCCTTGCTGGTTTTTAGTGGCATGTGAAGAAAGAAGCAGGGTGAGCAGGAAGAAACCCTTTGTTTCTTCCTGCTCAGCCTGGAAAAGTACCTGTTTCCTGGTACGTCCAGCTATTAAATTATGTACTACTATTTTTTTTTTCCTAGCATGCATAGGGGCCTAAGTCAAGGACTGGGGTGCCGTTGTGCTAAGGCACCACATGAAATACCGATTATTGTTGGAGCTGAGTCATCCATTAATAGTTAACCAAGTCCTGAGCTGCAGCCCAAGTCCTACAGCCCCAGCCTCCTCTGGCTTCAGAGCAGGACCACAACATATGTAATATGTTACACTCCCTTATTATGTTTTCAGCACGTTGTCTCTCAGGCCACAACCATATAATTTTGGGGGTGTCTAGAAGCAGGCCCTGCTATTTTGAGGACATCTCTCAAGACCTGATGATGTGTCACATCCAATTCCAGGAGCATGGGTCACTTCCATGTAGTTCCATTTTCAGTTTGAGTAGGAATTGAAGGACAGGTTTTAAAGTGCAGCCGTCTGTGTAGCTTTGGCCATGCTGGATGTGCAGAGAGAATGGCTGGTGATTTGCACCTGCCGTGGCAATTTTGTAGCTTCCCACAGTGGCTTTGTGTGGATTTCAGGAGGAAAAGTATAGGAGACGTAGCAATTGAACAATTTGATATAGAGCTACAGATTCTTAAAATGTTATACACAAATTGCATTTGAAAATGCATTGTCTGCCTAAAGCTTTGTTCTGGAGATAAGTTTTATGTGCAGAGAATTTTTTTTTTTTCCCCAGGGTGGGAGGCAGGATTTGGATAGTGCTGATATTGCTGCTCATAGTGAGGCAGTGACTTGTGTGAATTTTCTTTTGGTATTTTTCTTTGGACCTGCTGGGGCAATCTCACTATTTCTTGAAATTAGCAGAGGTGCAATCTTAAATGTAATTCTTGTAAATCCTACTCAACTTTACTTGGTTGCATACTGCAGAAGTTTCCCCTTTGAAGGTGCCTGTTTTCAGATGAATCCTTTCAGATTAAAGAACACAGCCTCCTGAGTTCTATGGCAATTTGGCTGTGAAATCTTGAACTGAAATCCTTTTTCCTAGACCACCTTCTCCAACTTCTAGGTTTTTTTTTCTCCCTATAGGAAAGCAGACAAGCCCTCATGTGCAAGGAGGAAATGAGAAAATCAGAATGCCAAGTCTGGGCAGTGCTGCTTCCCATTTGCCCACACACAGGGACAGGGGTTCATCCTCACCACTGACATGTTTCTCTGGTTGCCCAAAGCTTGTGATTTTGGGATGGGCATTTGCCAGGAGAGAACTCTGTTGTCTTTCAGTGCTGTGAATACTCCTCTGCTCTGGAGAATTTACCACCAACACGAGCTACTCACTAACCTCTCTCCAAAATACTGACCTGCAAGTTCCAAAAACATTTTGCCTAGCTGGTGTTCAGACTGCTTCACTTACAGTGTGTTTTAACCTGCTGCATGCCAATGCAAACACAAGTTTTCTATGTTATCTGTCATCTAAAAAATACCCCTAAGAAGTGATGGCTGTCCAGCAGGGCAGTGTGTGACCCCCAGTGCACATGGGTCCTGGGGTTGAATTGGTGGAAGGTATTCAGCTGGAGGTGACAGGTTTGGGGATGTTGATTTGTAGGGGGTTTATGGATGTGCTGCTGGAGGTGTCCTGAGTGTGCAGGTGCTGCAGTGGGGCTCGCTGTGGGTGATGTCCCTGTAGGAGTGGGGAGCTGCAGACTTTGTTGGGGGGGAGCTGCTGGCCTATGGGTTGTGTCCCGGGTAATAAAACAGCAATCGTAGGAAATGGCCTGGCTGGAGGCCCTGTGAAAAATTGCCCCCTAAATGTGTTCCAGTTGTCCAAACAGCGGTGCCTCTCCTCACTGTGCTGTGTGCAGGGGGAGCCTGGAGCTCCTGCTGCTGCCTGGGGAGCAGCCCTGGCACCCTTTGCTTGCTTTTTGCTCTGGCTCTGCCATCCACACAGCTTTCAGAGCTGTGGAAAAGCACCAGAAACAGTCCTCTAGCATAGGTTTAGAAAACATCCCCCAGCAGTCTGGACAGGATGAGCTCTTCTGCAGCAGCCCGGTCTGTGGGCAGGCAGCCTGAATTTGGCTGTTTCCCAGCACCAGGTGGCTGCTTTGAGATGGAGCTGGGAGGTGCCTGGAGCCATGGGTTTTCTTCCTCTCTCATAAGACTTTGCAGCCTCAGGGGAATGAGAGAATGGGGGGGTATGGCAGGGATGTGTCTATGGACTGTTGGCAATGACCTCTCTGTCATTTGCAGAAGGGGAGGAGGCATCTATTGATCCTGGATGTTCTGCTTTGCTCATGCCCAGTTACTTCATTGCTCACCCACGTGCCTGGTGATGGCAGAGGCATGGGCAGAAATGCCAGGTGCTGTGGCACAGGGAGGTTTTGCTGCCTGTGCTCTGGCCTTGCTGGGAGCCAGGAGAGCATCCTGTGCTCTGTTTGTCCATGTACCTCACTGTAAACCTTTATCCCCTTCTGAACTGAGGCAGAGGCACATCCATGCTTGTATTTCATTTGTTTTGGCAATATGGGGAGACTTCTCCTGTTTTAGGAGATTTAAACAAACCATGTGATGTTTTATTTTGAAAGGTGTCATAATAGTTTGTGCTTTTTTCTTTGCTAAGTGTATTTTTGTGCTGTTCCTGTCTGTTGGTCTATAAACAACTCTGTTCATTCTTTTTCCTCCTTAAACAAGTCATCTTAAGTCATAATTCCTGGCTTTTGAACACCTTTGGATTCTTTTGGAGTAGTGCATGCATTTTGCATATAAATCAGTAAATAAAGGCTACTGTGGTTTTTTTAGACTTCTGAATTGAAAGGATTTGTGAGAGTTGTGCCATCTTTGTTTCACATGGTTGTAAACCTCTTGTATATCTCCTCTCCCATTTTCCAACCTTTGTTATTGAGGTGGTGACCATCCAAAAGCTGTTGAAGTTGATTAAACTGAGGGGTTTGAATGACTGTTCATAAGAGTGGATAAATAAACTTTTTCTGTTACAGTAGTCTGGAAAATAAAATTAGAATGGGTACCTAGGCAGACTCTACTTTTGCTGTGTGGGTGGGCAAGGAGAAGTTTTCTGGTTTGGGAGGAGGTCTGCACAGCTGAGGCTCCATCCCTGATCTCTGAGCACTTTATCCAGAGTTGTGTCACTTGTTTTGCCTGCTGGACAAGGAGCTGGCAGCCTGTCCCTCCAGCCCACAGGGATGCTGTGGGGCTCCTGCAGTTTCAGTATAAGCATCTGTTTATCTCTGTGAGGCTGGGTCCAGCTCCCCAGTGAAGCTGCTGGGTTTCTGACTCCTTGGGGAGCTGAAGCTCTTCCAGGAGCTCTGTTTTCATCCTTGCTGACCTCACCAGCAGAGACATGTAGTGGTCTTTGAGTTAATCTCCTCGGACAGAAACTTGAACAGATCTAACAGGATGTGTTTGGCTTACACTGTCTGCTTAAAACAACAGTTGGATTTGCTCCTCCCTGTTGCAATAATCTCTCTGAGGCAGGTACTGCTGTTTACCCAGGTTCCCTGAGAAAGGTTGTGCAATGGTCCACGTGTTTGTTCTCTCTTCCCCTAGAGCTTTTGATGCTGTTGGCCAACTTCACTTTAAGGGGTGAACTCAAATTTGGAGTGCTTGCCCTCCCATAGGCAGCAGGCTGAGGAGAGTGGCTGTGTCCCCACTGAGGGAAGGGAAGCAGTATGAGATTATCCTGTACGAGAAATCTCTGTGGGAGAGAGCAGTGCCATTTAACCATCCCATTCCTGCAGAAGTGGATGACAGAGTCCCAGCGGTGAGACAGGGCTGTGCTTACTTCTGTTATGAGGTTGGTGAAGGAGGTGTTCAGAGCCTTGCTGGAATGCTGCTGGTGTTATCTGATATCCATAGCCAGGAGCAGGGGATCTGGTGCTGGGTTACTCCGTGCGTTGTTCCTGTGAACAGGGGATCGGTGCCATGGAGAAAGCACCCAAACCCTGGCCTCTCTAGGGACCAGCATGGTTTCCTCTGTGTCTAAGGTGATGTCACCAGTGCAGTGGAGGGACATCTCAGCCAAAGCAGCAAGCTCTTGTGACTGGTTTTGGCAACTTGCTGCTCCTCTTGAAGCAGAATTTCTGGGAAGAAGGTGCCTTCACGCCCTGCTGGGCATGGGGCTGTCAGCTGTGGGTGAGGAGTGGCCCTGGGTGCCTGCATCCCTCTGGCAGCACTGGGACAGGGAAGGGACTGCTGCCTGGGGCTCCTTCCCTCGCTGGGCACTCAAGGGGTCTGGGATTGACACCCCTCTGGGGAGAAGGCAGAGCCATGCAGCTGGGCAGCATCCTTGGGAGATGCCAAATCACAGCCCGAGCTGTTCACTGCAGTTTTTCTCTCATGGCTCCTAGCACTTGTCTCAAGTGTTACCACTTTGTGGTCTGCTTCACAAGAGCCTGAGCTGTCCTTTCAGCTGGCAGGGACACTGGGAATGTGCTGCATCCCTCTGTGTGGCTCCCAGGCTTGTACTGCAGCTCCCAGGCTCTCCCTTCTCACACTGCAGAGCGTTTGCCCAAAACATTCCCTGCGTGTCCCCGTGCCCAGCCTGTGCTCGGTGATGATCCCTCCTGCAGCCACGGTGTGTGATGAGCATGGTGTGCTCAGCCTGCCTGGGCTCTGTGTCCTGCTCTTTGTTTGCTTCTCTCTCCAGCCGGGAATACTCGAGCCAGCTCAAAGGCAGGGCTTGAAGCACCCCGTGTGCAAGTGGTAATGCCAGTGGGGGGCTTGCTGGGGAACAGGCTGTGCACTATTAAGCCATTTAGGCTTGTCATAGATGGCCTTTTTTCAAGTCAAAAACCACAAATCCACTCTTTTGGGGGAGGACGAGGTGGCAGCTGAACACTTGTGGGACTGCATTAATTAATGTTGCTTTGTTTCTGAGATGTATGGTTAAAAGAAGAGGAATTAGAGCACGGATTTACAGGAAACAGAATGGGGAAGTTTTCCTGCCCAACAAGTTCCAATTGCTTCCTCTATGGTTTCCTGAGTAATTCTGACTGCTGGTTATTAAGCAATCTCTTGCCATTGCAGGGTGCCTCATTCCCCAGCTCTCCCTTTGGACCATCACCTACCTTCCATCCCATCCCTGCAGGCTCCCTGGGCTGATGGCAGCTGCTGGCAGGGAAATTTCCAATCCTCTGGGAAGTCAGTTTCCTGAACATGGCTGTGTGATAGACAATAACAGCAACAGCCCTCATGACACTGGGATTGAATTAAAAACGTGCATTGAAATATTTTGGGAAGGTTAGGGTCTGTCATAACTGAAAAGCCTTTTAGTGGTTTTCCTGCTTTTTAGGTTTGAAATGCAGAGTTCCTTTTGACTTGAGTGGCTTTGGAGCCCCCTGACTGTGCCAAATGTGGAAGAGCAGAGCTGGTCCTTCTCTTGGCATTCCTGTGGTGTCGGGAAGGGTTTTGCAGGATGCCCTTTTAGGTCTGGTCTATGGGGACAAGCCAGGAGGGACAAGCCAGGCCCTCCAGCATCCCTCACTCTGCCAGACCTTCAGTTCCTGGCTCCTTCACCATTCACTGTGGCCACTTCCACTGATGGCTTTTGGGCCAAGGTGCACCAGCTCTCTGTGTAATATTTGATGGTGTTTTGGGGCAGTATGTGACTTTTTGACCCATGCCCAGCTTGCCACCATGGTTGTTTTCCACCCTTGCTCTGCATTTAGCCCTGTGCCACAACAGTGGTCTCCCTCAGTTGAAAGCATCCCTCCAGCCCTCACCTCATGGTGTCTGTGGGGACTTGTTGGGAAGCAGGACAGGAATAAATGCCCAGCTGATGCAGGCAGGAGCTGGTGAGACTCCTCAGCCTGAAAATGTCCCTGTAATTAAAGCAGTGAAGATCCATCTCACCTAATGTGACCCTATAAACAGTAGGCTTTATGGATAAGCTAGAGGTTTAGTTTTCTCCAGTTTCATGGAATGCAATGGGTATTTCCAGAGGACAAGGCGAGTTCTGTCCTGGCAGCCATGCAAGCAAAAGACCAAGTGTGGCTTGTCCTTTGGGCATCAGCATGTGGGTGGATCTTGTCTGGGAGAAGAGACTCTGCCCAGAGCTTTTTCACAGCATGATCATCTCTGTGAAGGCCAAGAAATCTCGATCTGGAAGCCTGTTTTATTTATTCATTCCTAACTCCAGTCCTGCTTTGAGGGGAGCACATGGAGGCCATCAGCCTTGCTAGGCACGCAGGCTGCCCTGGCAAAGCCACATTCCCCTCCTGGAAGAGTGGGTTCAGGGTAATATTTGAAATGCAGCAGAAAACCCACACTTCCTTCAGAGTTTTGACTCTTGCATTTTTCATCTTGGGCAGGGTTTAAAGTTTTCTGCAACATTCAGGGAAAGTTTTGGTTTCCCTTTGCCCACATGTCAAGCATTCCTGAACAAAGCAGCCTCAAGATTTGTGGAGCAAATTCTTGAAATTCTGCAAATGTTTTAAGCTAGAAAATGTTTCCAGAAACTGCTTGATCTAAGAAAGAGTTGGTAGGACTTGGGCATGGCTTAGGAAAAATGAATAAGGCATTTTTATCCCTCTTTAAATTCACATCCTTCTGACCAAAACCACCATTCCCAGTCTTGGGAGCTGCTATGCTCTGCCACCTTGTTCTTAAACCACAGCTGTGCTTATTTGACTAAACCAGATAAAAAAGATACAGATTTTAAAACTGAGGTTTCCCCTGTTCTTGCATTGGCTTCCCTAGTGATCTTAATGTAATTTAAATCTGAAAAGGAGTTTAGATGCTTAAAAGTGGACTTAAAAGAAAGGGAAATAAGGGTGTGTGGCAACTCTTGTACCTGCAGGCGCTGCAAACCTACTTAAGGCTCTTGGGAATGTTCTTCTCTACATGTTCTTCTCAGAATGTTCATCTCTGAATGTTTTTCTAGAGGTGATTTGGTTGTGTGGCCTCCAGCACTCCATAGTTTGTGCTCTGCATGGGTGTTTGTGACAGCACCCGTGTTGCTGTTGTGGCCAGTCATGGATGCTCCAGACATTGGGTTTATGTTTGGATGTCTCTTTCCATGAGCTCTTTATTAGAGCCATGACTATGAGTGACCAGGAAGGGGATTGGGAGGCAGAAAGACTCCTGTGTCAGGTATCTCATAGCCTTGTTTCCAAAGGTGAAACCCCACAGCAGACCCACTGCTACTTGGGCCCAAGTATAGCTTTTCCTTTAGTTTTCTTCTTGTTTTTGTGAGCACATTCATGGTTGGGGGATTAAGCTATTAACATCTTCTCTTCAGACAAGAAGTTTGACTCAGACTGAAATTGCTGATTGATTCCCTTTTTTGCCCTCCCCCTTTTTCCGGTCGAAGTCAAGAACCACTTCAAAGGCTCAGATGTGTTGGTGCCAGACGCCACACAGTTATTGTTAGAAGAATCTGAAATATAATTGAAAACAAACCTTTGGTCAGCCAGGCATAGCTGGCTGTCGACTTTCACTCACGACAGAGATGGGTGCTCAGCCTCTTCTGCTGGGTTTGATGTCTACACACTTGTCATGGCAGATGAATGGCCCGTGGATTTACATCTGGTAAATGTCTGCAAAATCTGGAAAACGCGTATTTTCAAGGAGGTTTTTCCTACCTAGGAACCCGCACTGACGCTCAAAAGTTGCCAGCATATTTGTGGAATTCCTTGCAGTAATAAAACACATCAAATTGGTCTTGGCAGGCTGATTTCAACAGAGATGCTCCAAGTCCAGGTTTCTCAGCTTGGCAAGCAGAGTTGCCCCACTTCCTCTCAAGACTCGTCTCTTCTGTGGGATACAAGGATATTGTTTAACGTAATATCGAAAACATTTGTAAAAGCATGGATCATACAGATGTTGGCCCTGATTTCAGCTTTGTTTGCTGAGAAAGCAGGGGCTGGTATGGGAGGTCTGCAGTCCAGCTCAGTCAGTTCTCATGCTGGAGTCCAGGAGGCTTCTGGAGGAGCCCAGCAAACCTTTGCCTGCAGCAGCCCTTGCTTGCCTGGTGCTGAGTACAAGCTGTTGTTTTCACACCCCTGTAAGATTGCATTTGCAAACATGGTACCTGTTGGCAAGGTGCACAGTGTGCTTTAGGTTCCTGTTTTCTTGGAGTTATTTCCTGTATAAATTTAGAGGAGCACACCAGGTCTGACTTTGGACCAGAAATTGAACTGTGCTTGCACACATTAATCCAGAGTATTGCCCCAGGAGTCGTGTGCCACTCCATGTTGTGTTGTGCACCTGCCTGATGTGACCACCTGCACATCATCTTGTCCCTCCTTGCTGCAGGTACCTGGGTTTGGCCTTCCCTTGTGCCAGGATGATGGCCTGAGACCTGAAAGCCTTAGTACAGTGGAATGCAGGGAGCTGGGTCCCTGCTGGAGGTTACTCCTTCAGCCAAATTAGGACAAAAGGGTCCCTGTGGAATTTAATAGATCCTTTAGCTGTGATGGGGTTGCTGGATTTGGTGTTTCTTCTCCTTTTAATGTGCCTCCCCTACCAAAAACACCAGTCTCATTGCATATGGCTGGCTGTCTGTTGTTTATTATCTTTGCTACACTGTGGTTAGTGCTCACACATGATATTTCTTTGGTTTCAGTACAGACTGAGCGGGTTGTCCGCCCCTGGATCCAAAAAATGTAAACTATTTATAAATGAAAAATACTCTCCAGTTTGAAAGTGCTGTGTTGTCCCCTTTCCATCCAGCATGTGCACATTTGTCTGTTCCCCTGTAATCTCACTGATGTAAGTCCAGATTTATAACAATTTATGGGACTGGGGGCTGTCTGGAGAAATTTTGATGGGACCTTGTGCTCATGGGGGAGAACATGAAGCAATAGTGATAAAAAGTAATGGAAAAATGTTATTTGGCTGTGCTGCATTCAGTGCAGATACAGCCCCAAACCCAGATAAACCTTCCTGCAGAGTTCAGGGATTCTTGATTTTGATTTTCCAGTTGGGCTCATTTCCATAATAAGCAACTCTTGAAAAACTGGGACAGAAACTTATTAGTGTGGCTTAAAATGACCAGAGTGCTTTTTCTGGTACTCCTTGCAATTAAACTGTGTTTGATCTGTTTTGAGCATGTACTTAGTTTTATATTGAGCTAAGAGCCTATGTTTAGTCTCCTAGGGAAGAAAAATAAGACAGGATTTAATAATATATTATGGGAGGCTAGGGAAAGTTTTCTGTGCCTGTTTGGACAGCAGGGCAGGAGGTGATGCTGGGTGGGCCAGGAGGGGATGGGCTGGACCAGAGTCTGAAACAGTCAAGCCCAGGGGCAGGAGAAGAGGAGGCTGTGAAGGAAATACAAGGTGTTTAATTGAGGAGCTTGTTAGCCAGCAGCTGATGGGTTGTTTTTGTAGAGAACTACAGGGGAACTTGAGCTGAGTTGGTTTCCTGCTTGAAATGAGTGTTGCTCAGTGATGGAGCTGGTAGGAGTGAGGCATGTGGGGAGCAGAGCCCTTCAGAAAACGCTCCCAAAAGAGCAGGAATTATTTTGATCGATGGTGACATGGTTTTCCATGCTGCCACGGTGATGGTAAATGAGGTAGGGCTGTCCTGCTTCCTGCTCAAATCTGGAAGATTAGCGGATAGCTGAAAAAACAGGTGGTGTTTTTTGGAAGACTGTTCACAGCATCCCTCCGATTCATCATTCAAATGCAAATGGTGGAAACTTTCTCACTGCCAGTGTGTTCAGGCAGCCTTTGCCATGGAGCAATCAGTCTGTAAATGGTGCAAAACGTCAGCAGAGCAGCAAAAGCTCGAGTGTAAATTCAGTGCCATTTCCAGGTTTTCTCTGGACGCTCTTGGCACTGATGGTGATAATTCCTTGTTCTGTAAAACAACGATTGATGGGAATGTAGGGCTTGGGGTTTTAATTTTGACTGTTTGGGAGCACCTAAATGCATTTGCACGTCTGTCCTGCACAAGACAGCACTTGCTGGAAAAGGCTGGTGCAGCCTGGCTGGGCCTGTGGAATGAAGCCTTTAATGTACTGATTGCATATTAATGAACAGCCAAGAAAGAGGGACCGTGCCAAAAAGCAGGGAGCAAGAAAGCCAACAATATCAGCACGAACTTTGCACTCTAGAAAGTGTGAAGTGATGTTGGTGAAAGGAGTTTACTGCACAAGTGGAACGCTGTGGTCCTCTTTGATGCCCAAATTTCTGTGCTAGTAAACCGAGGAAGGATAATTGGCCGGTGGAGCTTGGTGGGTTCCTGTTAACCCATTCTGCACCCCTTGGAGTGCTCCCCACTCCTGAGTGTGTTTTGGCACTGTGGGTGCTTGCTCTGGAGTGTTGGACATGCTGTGTCTGACGTATGGAGCTGTAACACCTCTCGGAACACATGGGGTTACCATCCACATCTGGTTTGTATCACCTTCAGTGGTTTTATTGCAAGCTGTAGTGCTCCATCTGCACCCTTTCCCTTGCCCAGTTCTGTCCCACAGCATCAGGAAAGTGAAATCCCAGCCTGGAAAAAGCTACAAAATAGGCTGGTGTATGAATTAATTAATATAATGGCTACTGATAGCAGCGTGCTTTTCCTGGTACTTGGCAGAAATTGGATATCTTGGCTCTTGCCTCTTCATTAGCCTGGTTTCCAAATCCCAAGCTCATTACCAAGTCCTGGGGATGTGGGTTTGGGGTGTTTTTTAGGGCTCCCCACCTGCTTGGAGGGGGAGGCTGGTCCCTGCAGAACCCGATCCGTGGGCGATGCCGGTGGTGGCACTGTCCCCATGGAGTGCTCGGGGACAGACTCTGTGTGCTGGCTTGTCCATTCTGTTTCCCTGCTCCACAGCTCCCTCCAGGAATGTGCAGTGTTCAGCGTGGGGGCTTGGGTCTGCTGTGCAGCTGGGGACTTTTGTCAGGAGCACTGGGAGGGTTAAAGATGATCTCGTGAATATTTTTGACATTTTCTGGGGTTTCTTTTGGCCCCGGGCCAATTTTTGCTTGTCTCCGATGCATAAAGTGGCTTTGAAAAAATGTTGTTTCTCTCTCTTCTCCCTTTTAAACATTTCAAGAATGTCAAGTCTTGTCAGCCTTAGATTTGCTGGGAAAAAGCAGAAATCCCTTGAGGAGGTTGGGGATGTGTTTTATATGTGATCTCAAACCCCTGAGGGGAAGGTACGTGAGGGAGGGAAAGAGGAGGTCATTAACAAAAGCTTCCTTTATCCCACATTTTAATGAGGCATTGCCATTAAATAGCAGCAACCACACAAAAATTCAACCAACCTGACTGTTCCCCAGTGTTTAGCCCCTCGGATTAAATCATGCTCTCACTTTACTGGTTCCCTGCTATGACTAGAGTTTTCCAAGGAAGATAAACTCCAAATTTGTAACATAAACCTGTTTGGTAACATGGACAAATTAAGAGAAGACTTCTCATGGAACTTTTCTGCTGCAGTTACTTGTAATCTCAGTAATGTGCATGAAGATGGGCACAAGAAGGCTGGTTTCCTGAGGATTTGTGTCTCCAGGGCTGACTAAGGTTTTAATTGACTTCTGCAGTGTTTCTATTATCTCTGGATTGTATTTTATGATTGCCCTCCTTTCCCATCTTGGCTGTCTGTGGTGTATTTTGGGAGTGTGAGTGGCTCCTCTTTTCTGCAGTGATGGGTGAAGGCTTTGTGCTGGCCCTTGGCTGCTCTCCCTGCCTGGTTCTGCAGCCTGGCAGGAGCTCCCTTACCCTTCCCAGCCCTCTGGTCTTACTCCAGTTTTAAACTTACTGGGGAAGAGGACAGAGGACATCTGTGGCCTAGTTCCTTTCTGAGCATGGCTACAAACAAGTTCACCCCACTGATCATGCAAAAATGAGCAATGGGGAGGTTTGGTGGCTTTGGTGCATTTATTCTCCCTTAGTGGAGCCGTGGGATGGATGCTCAGGGTTTCACAGAGACTCTCCTGTTTTCTGGGCTGTTTTGTTGCAGGAGGCTCCAATGGACACCTGCCCATCCCAGCTTTCTTCCTGCCTTTCCTGATGCAAGGGCATCTGTGTGCTCCATCCCCAGGCAGCCTTGGATGCCCTCGGGGTGGTGGGCAGTGTGCTGACCTCTCAGAGCTGGCATTTCCACCTCCATCCCGTGCCTGCTGCTCAGCTGGACTTTGGAGCCCAGCTCTGCACGGGGCCGGGGGAAATCCCGAGGAAGGAGGAAATGTTTGTTTAATTCCTGACGTGGTGTAAGGTTCAGAGCGAGCAGATTGTGAAACAGCACGGGCAGAGCAGGGCACAGTTTTCCCTGCGGTTTGCAGATAACATGTGTGGAGCAGGCAGCCAGCGTGGGGCTGGGGGGGGAAAGACAGTGAGGTTTATTTGTTTGTGTGGCTTGTTTTTAATTTAAATAACCTTTATAATTTCCCCTCCCTCTGAATAGTAAGTGATTCCTCATTTATAAAGGCCTCGCCTTATTATTTGGCCTGAAATACAGGCTGCACTCCAGCTTTTACAATTGGGATTAATTTTTAAGATGGGTGCAGGCAGGGGGGCAGGTAGTGTGAGCCCCCTGTGTTTGCATTTCCTCTGCTGTTGGAGGGCTTGGGCTTCTCTCAGTGCATAGCTGGGGCCAGCTGCCTGCTGCCCCTACAGCTCTGGCTATAAATGAGGCAGCAATGTGTTCCCAGCTGGAAGGGGGCTGGATAATTGCTCTGGGCAGGTTTATGGAGGGGAGGTGCGAAGTGCCTGCTGTCTGTCTGCCCCCTGAGGTGGGTCTGCGGATGGGCTGGTGTGGGAGAAGGGATGTGGGGGCAGGGGGAACCTGCTTAGAGAAAGAGTGGTGTGTTATCCATCTCCAGAGCCATGGGATGGCTGAAATCACAGACAGGGTTGGGTTGGAAGGGGCCTTAAACCCATCTGGTTCCAATCTCTTTGGCCTGTGCAGGGAAGCCACCCACTAGCCCAGGTTGCTCAGGGTCCCATCCACAGAATCATCCCTTCTCCATAGGGATCCAAGTCACAGAGTCTGGGGCTCTGATGCCCATGCTGAGAGTACTCGGGGAGTGCTTGAAGAAGAAAGTGTCTGGGATTTCAGAGCATCTCTGGATTTCACTGAGTTTGACTTATTGGGGGGTGGAGGAAGGTGTCCAAGATGTCCAAGAAGCCATTTGCCAGCTTTTCATAATATCCTAGGGATTTCACAGCCAAGTGCAGAGACTGTTGAAGCTGGCTGGGCATACCTGAAGCTTTATGAAACAGTTGGATTTGATCGACCCTTAATCCCAGTCAGGCTGCTCGGCCCCTTCCCGCTCACCCTCTCCCATCCCAGAGGGGGCAGAGGGTGCTGGGGTTGGCCTTGTGCCCCTGCTTTCAACTGCTTGTGCCTGTGAGGTGGGTGATGGCACACGAGGACATCTGTCAGTGCCATAAGGGGAGCACTTGGGCTGCATCAGGTGTCCCCTTGGGTACTGGGCAGTGAATGGAAATGCTGTCTGCCCTCCTCCACCGTGGTGTGGGGGGCATTGCTCAGAGCTTTTTCAGGAAGCCTTGCAGAGATTTTCTGAAGTGGCTGGTTCAGGGGCTGCTGTGGCAAGGCTGTGTTATTCATTTGGTGCTGTCCCACCCACTGCTGTCACCCAGCAGTGTGTCTGCACCCAGTGGCAGGTGGAGGTAGAGGGGTGAATCCGCTGAGTGCAATGCCCTAAATTTTAATTGCCAGTAAGTTTTTTGGGTGTTTGCTGTCCTAGAACCCCTTGCTAATGCTTCCTCTTTGTCCTGCTCACGTGAACAGCTTCCCTGCTCCTGGCTGTCCAGGGTGATGGTGTTTCCTAGAGACTTGTTCTGGTGTTCTGAGGAGCTCTGTCTCTGCAGACACACACACTCTCACGTATTTCTCCTGACCCAAGTCCTTCCCAGCCTGGATTTGTACTGCTCTTGCATTGCCTTGTGGGCCAGCATCCAAATTCAAGCACAAGACAGATATCTGAGGTTGATTCTTTGCTGAAAACCAGCTTGCTTTTTTCTGTACAAGAACTAAGCAGAAAACTTCAGATATGGGTAGGAGCTTCCAGTTAATTTTATGAAGTTATTAGTAAACAGAAACGGAACATTTTCAGCAGCAGCAATGTTTTTCAAAAGTTTGCCTACGAGCAGTTTGATTTAGCAAATAGGTGGATAACACAAGCCTGGAGGTGTACGATGGTTAATGTGTAACCATTAAATTGACTTATTTGGGCTCTTTTTATGGGTTCTCATAGCAATTAAAGCTTATAAACCTGTGGAGAGTGTTTTTATGTGGAGCAAAATGAGAACCTTTATCGCAGTGAAGGTGTTCATGGAAAAGGTGCAGTTTATGTAATTGTATTCACGTGACTTGACGTAAGTGTGGGGCTGCAGGAAAAGGAACAACCTACTGGAGCTTATTCCCAAGGCTGATTGCAATATTCCTGTGTATTGGCTTTCCTCCCAGTGGCTGTTTCAGTATATTGAATGCAGTGTCATTCCATGGGGGGCA
This sequence comes from Polioptila caerulea, assembly GCA_013397295.1. NCBI lineage: Eukaryota > Metazoa > Chordata > Aves > Passeriformes > Certhiidae > Polioptila > Polioptila caerulea. The sequence goes on from VYXF01011009.1 coordinate 212,031, forward strand.
TTTTATTGTGAGCCTCCCTTGCTCTAGACTGATTTTTTGGCTCTCTCCCCTCTGGGTGTGGTTTTTTGGTGTGTTTTTCATGTGTCTTGGAGCAACTTCGGTGGTGGTGTCAAATTTGCTGAAAAAAAGAGCATGAAATGATTTCCTGCTGGCTAATGTGACCAAGCAGTGTTCTGCAGTTCTTGAAGCTCTGTGCTGGTTAAAGCAATTACAAGGACCCAAGCTTTGTGGGGATATGGAAAAGCCTTGGTTTCTTTTTAGATTTTTTTTCCTTCCCCAATACAGTGTGTTTAATGGTAAGTGAAGACTGAGGTGTTGGGGATTCAGTAGATGTGTGTGTGTGTGTATATATATGTGTATATATGCATGTATAAAGCTGTAGTTCTTCCTTTTCAGCTAAAAGAAATAAAGGCTGAAAACCAGACTTGTTTCCTGTGTTTGCAGCAGCACCTTCTCTACTCTGGAGCATGTGGATGGTGGGAGACAAAGGATGGGAAGGGCAGTTTGGCTCAGTTTGTGGAATTGTGTGATTGCAGAGCTCCAGGCAAATACTGACACCAAATTTCTTGGCAGAGGTGCCATTCCTGAGGTGCCTTAGGAGCAAAAGATCCTTCCCTGGCACTTGCTGCAGCCCTTCCTGGGGTGCTGCTGAGTAAAGGGAGAGAAACTCAGTGAATGTTAGTGATGGGTGCTGAGAAAGGTTTCACCCACAAATACTCTGACATCACACTGAGATCTCCAACAAGGGATGGATGTCTGGCAGATGTGCAGAGGGATGGGACACCTTTGGTGTGTCAGCACTGCCAGCCTGGCACAGGTCTGAATGCAGGGCATGCAGGCTGCTGCTCTGCTTTTTGCACCACATCTTTAAAAAACAAAAACCAGTTGTCGGCCAGAGAAAGAGAAAATTGTCAAATGCTGTTTTCCATCAGCAGTTGGCTGCCTGGGCTTTGTGCTGTAGTGAGGGTGAGCATGTGGGAGATAACCTTTCTCTGCTGCAGTTTTGGAGAATACACCAGAGGGTTGTTAACATCAGCCAGATACCTCTGTGGCGTGGCTCTGTAGTGCAGTCTGGACAAAAGGTTAAATTGGGCAGTCATTTGTGCAGTTACTTCCTATACAACACTCTGGAGAAAGTTCAGTATCACTTAGTTAACTTTTGCAGAGCCATTTCCTGTAGGTTTTGTTAAGAGAAAAGCAAGATTATGTGTTTCCAGTTGTAGTAGTTATTTTCCCCTATAAAAGGCACTGCAATTTATTTTCACACAAATTTGATTGGTTTGCTAAGACTTGGAGGGTTTGGAAGATCTGGAAAGATTTTTTTTTTATTTCATACCTCACTCGCTGTGACAAATTGAGGAAAATGTGTTTTTTAATGTGGTATTGCTGAAGTCTGGCCAGGCTGGGAACAGGGAGTGTGCTCAGCATGTGCTCCCACACTGCTGGTCTGACCCAGTGTCCTGCTCCTGGCAGTGCCCAGTTTTGGGAAGCACTGAGGAACATTTTTCTCCCTCAGGCAGGTCACAGCCTGGCACTTTGCTGCAGCTATCTGCTCTTCATGGCTGCACAGATGTGGTGAATTGCACAGGGGCTCCTTTCCTGTGGCTTTCCAGCCATGTGAGGTGCTGTCACTCTCTGGTCTCCCTGGACTTGCCCACCTCCATCTCTCCCATGTCCTCTCTTGTGGGATGCTTTGGCTTCTCCATCATGGTTCACCTCAGGATTTCTTCATCTTTTCATGTGAACTATTGCACTTCTTTTTCCCATTGCTGTCTGTGCTTAGAGCAGCAGTGCTTTCCACAAGCCCTCACTATTCTTTCTCTGATTTCCTTGAAATGGTGACATTTCTTATTATTTTCATAATCTGTCTACTCTCAAAAGGACACGGTTTGAATTCTCCAAGCAGTGAGTGCATCTCTGTCCCTCACTGTGCAGTAACAAACTTTGGGAGCACCTTCTGCATTCGTGTTTCCCAAATAATCACATTTTGGAGCAGGAGTTGGTGTGAAGCCAAGGAGCCCTTAGCCCTGAGAGAGCTGCAGGTTCTGCAGTGATGGTGAGCCCCTGGCACACTGCCTGGGCTCACAAGGACCACTCGTAAGAGGGAAAGGGTATTTCTGTTCCTGGCCAAATTGCAGTGTTAGCTTTTCTATTTTCAAGGCAGCCAGGTGGCCACCCACATGGAGTTTCATTACGAGACTTTTAAAAAATATTTTGAGAGACCCTTAGGTACATTTAAGATGGCATCTACTTTGGATTATGCCGAGTGAGGTGGGCTTAAAAGCAAGAGGTTGGGACCTGTCTGCCTTTTAACATCTTCCTGCAGAATTGGTTGCTTGACTGCAGCATCCCTTCAGATGAAGGTGTTCCCTGTCCTTGGAGCTAGGACTGGAGCTCCTGGGACAAATACACATCCTCTGGTGAGGAGAGACTAAGATCCTTATAACAAAAAATCTTACCCAAAATGCTAAGAGGAGCAGTATGATTCCAGTCATAACAGTTAAAAGAAGAAATTAATTTATCCAAGTACCTTCTGAATCCAGCAGTTTTACAGGAGAGTGAGTTCTTTATTGCTTCCCATAGCAAAAGAATAGGGAAATGTTCCCCTCCCCATCCCTCTGCAATGTGGAAAGGATAAAAATCTATAGAAGGGAAAGTTTGTTCTTTGACTGAACCTTAAACATCTACATTCCCTTTGAATTAGCTGTGATGCTTTTAGCTGAGAAACTGTGCAAATCCGAGGGAGTTCATTGAATAATAAATCAAGGCATCCATCCAGCAAAGTACATCAGAGCCCTTTGAAGTAGATGAAAAAATACCTTTCTGATCTGAAAGAGAATTGTGTGCTCAGCTTTGGTGCCCGACTGATGCTAATGCAGGGCTCAAGCTCAGCTCCACTGGCCCCAGCACAGAGGAGGGAGCAGCAGCAAATGTGGGCTCGTGAGCAGCTGCTTCCCCTTGGCCCTGCCTGGAGCCCTTTTGGCCCAGGACTCCTGAAAGTTTAAGAGACATGAAGAGCAAAAAACTGCAGGCACTGGAAGTAAGGACTGCCTTCTAAACCTGCAAAGTTCTGAGATACCAGACTTGGGGAAGAGCGAGCTCATTTGAAGAACTTTCTAAAATTTAATTGCCTATGACTTTTTCTCCTTCTGAGACTTTCTGCAGTCTGAGTTGCACTGATACAGAAATCTGGCTTTGTAAGTGGAAGGAGCTGAAAAACAGCACCAATAAAAACTGTAAAGCTCTCAAAGATTTTTAAAATAGTGCTTCTGTAAAAGATGTGACATTATTTGCCGGGACAGGCTGCAATAAAGATTTTTTACTGGCGCTCTTCACAGCTTAGTCGTAAGTTGTGCAGCTGTCCCAAACTCCCCTGATAAACCCTTTCTAGCTGTGTACCTCCCTGGAATTGTATTGCCTCGTGCATACATGCAAGGATATGTGCTCAGAACTGCCTTTGTGTCTGTAAATGCACATGGTAAAGGTCATGTATGTGTGCAAGTTATTTAAGCATGAACCTACATGTGAGATTCTGCTGTGTGTAAGGAATGTTAAGGCTGGCATGTAAAGCAGCAATAATTTAATTTGTTTGAACTATTTAATTGTTCCCTCGGTGACTTTGTGCCATTTCTTGGGCAGAGACTTGAGCTTCAGCTCCGTCTGCTTTGACATTGCTGCTGTTCCAGGGGCAAAAACATACAGGAGTTATGCCAAAAAAGTCTGAATGCTTGTTCTGACAGCTGACCCTGATGTTAGCATTGAGGTAGGAAATACTTTTTATAGAGCACACTCACACACACAGTTACACACTCTCACATGCTCACACTTTTATTCTTGATCTAGGTGGAAACAGCTTGTTTTAAATGCAGTCTTTCCATTTTGAAGGTCAATTGAACCAAGCTGGAGGTCAGATAAAAGGGACAGAACATTTGCTTCTTGGTGTATCTATTTCTGTAATGTTATCAGTGCATGTGGTTTTATTTCTAGCATTTTGTTCCCGGGGCTTCCTCTAAGGTTGGACAAATTGAATCAGTTGGATATAGTACAGCTTCCAGTTTTGGGTTAGAAACCCATTAAATTGCTTGGTGCTTTGTTGGCAGTGCAGAGGTGCTCGGAGTGGAAGTGCATTATGATTGGACATTGATTACTCGAAAGGAAAGGGGCTGGATGCTTGTGTAAACCACACTCCTCCAGCCAGGATGGCCAGCTTAGGTTTTCTTAGCTCAAAATCTTCAGGTTTTGCCCTTAAAATGCTGTTCTTTAATAAAGAGAAGAACTATTTTTAAACTGGAAATGGAGAGCTGTCTGCCATGTGTTCCTCACACCTCTGGGGATTAGAGCTGGCCCTGCACCACACAGCACTGCCAGCCATAGACAGCCCCTGGGTAACCAGTCCTTGAGATGGTTTGAGGTTATAGCCATCATTCCTTTCCACACTCAAGATGTTTGGATTTGGCCAGCCTCGCCGTTTCAGCCCATGGCACTGGGAAGTGCCAGGAATGTCCTTGCTCCGGTGGATTGCCAACGGAGTCAGGTTATGGTGGGCACAGCAGGGAGTCCAGCGTTGTAATCCCACTCGCACTGCTGCTGGGATCAGAGGGGGCTTTATCCCTGGCTGTGCACAGGGATGCACTGTGCAGAGCTGCAGAGTTCCCTGGGTGTTCTGTCAGATCAGTCACTGCTGCCAGGGGCAAGGGAGGAGCAGAGGCAGCCGGGCTGCCCACTGCCTGTGTGCTGGCTCCAGCCAGGGGGGCTGCACTGGCTCTGCTCCCTGGGCCCCTTGGACTTTGCAGCACATCTCACGAGGCAGAGCTCCAGGTCAGTCCATCTGCTGAGAGCTTTCCTGGATCCAGCACAGCAGCTGCACTGGGTGGCTGGGGAGGAGCAGCCGTGTCCGTGGCCAGCCGGGTGCAGAACAGGACAGCAGTGGTCCTCTCTGGGAAAGGCCTCTAAAAACACTTGGGTACCATCACTGTATGAGAGCAGGAGGTGCTGCAGCCCCTTTGTGTGGGTGAGCAGCAGCATCAGGTGCAGGAGAAGCTGGAGTGAGCCCCCATGCCTGAGCAGCAGGAAAAATCTGGGCTTCTCCCAACTTCTCCCCCAACTTTTTGCCTGACTAGTTTTAACCAGTGCACAACTATTCCTTTGTGCCACTTCTAAGCAAGCGTGTTTTTTGGGGGGAGATCAATCCTTCCTGATTAAGTATTAATAAGAGCCCTGAGGATGATTCCAACTGTGTGCTGAAATTTCTTCCTCAGGGTTTGGGGATCCCCATCCTGCTGTGCAGTGATGCAGACTTGGTGCTGCTGGATAGCAGCACCCAGAGCCTTGTGCCAAGCTGTGCATTTACTAAATTAATATTTCTGATAATAAGTGGTGTTGGAGCAGTGGAAAAAAATATAATTTTGGCTGGTTTAAGGTCTCTGAGCTTACCAGGAACACAGATGGGATTAAAACCATTTGGATCCCCAAGGAGAGCAGAGCACATTACAGTTCTGTGTTCTCTGAGAAAACTTATCTTGAAATATGGATTTTTCAGTCTTACTGAATGATTGACATTGGAAGTTTTCTAAAATCATGGAAATTTTGAACAGTGTTTGAGGAATTTCTGAATTATCTCTCTTTCTGCACTCAACTTCTAACGCACAGCTGGATTTTGCAAAGTCATGTGGTGGGAGGGTTTGACTGCCAGCAGTCAAACACGCTGCTGTGGGTCTTCCCAAACATTTGAAAAAGCCAAAGCTTTGACATGGTTTATCTGCTGTGAGTACTTGTGAAGAGTTGCACAACTTTCAGATGAAAATATTTGCTTTGCAAAAGAAGCCATTTTTGAAACTGTAAATAGCACTCAATGCTGATTTATCAATGTCACTTGTTATTCTTAATGGAGGCTGAGCAGTTCTAAGGTAGATATGTATAGTAAATTTTATAATCCTCAATAAATTGGTTTAATATGTTGAATACACAGTGGGGAACCTTAATTGAAAATGTTAGTGAAGAAGTCATGGCCTTTATTGATCTGCCAAAGAAACACAGCAGTGATGGAAGCAGGAGCAATTTGTTTGGTGAGTATTTTGTTTATGAGCTGGGCTGTCCAGCCCTTGCTTCAGTGGTTTAAAACACAGTGTGCTTTGCTTTTTTGGATACAAAATCACCAAGAAAGAAATTTGCTGTCAAATTAGAAAAAGTTGAGTTTGGTCATATACAGTCAAGCAACCAGCTTGCAGGTTTTTGGTTTTAGGGAATATGTCTTTCTCATGGCAGTAGTTAGCTCTTTTATTAGAGCAATAAACCCAGAACAAACCCTATGGGTGTCAGGGCAGATGATGGGTGGAGTTTTATTTGTGGGTTAAAAAACTTTCCACATCCTGCTTTTCCTTCCAACTGCTTACCTGTCACAGGTGGCAAACCAGGACTGCTTTACATGAAATTAAATACAGTTATTCTTATTTAGATGCTCGTGCCCCCTTTGAAATGTGTTTTTGCTTTGATAGAATCCTTGGAGCTGATGCCTCAGCGTGTTTTGGAGAGGATCATTCTCCTCCAGGCACTGCAGCTTAATAGAAGAGGCAAATATAGAGAAAGATTGCTGCAATTAAATCCTAACCCCTGCAGCATCCCCTGTTCCCTGCACACAATGCTGCCTTTGACTGGGCTGCCTTGTTGGGGGCAGAGGGACGTGTGGCCCCAACAGGAGGGTTTGCAGTGGCTGTGGGCTGTGTCCCTGTGGCTGATGCTCTTCTCAGAGGCTGAAAAAGCCTCGTTGAATACCTTGTGATTCCTGCTTCCTTTGCCCTCAGCCTCTGTTGGTTTGAGTCCCTGGGCAGGGCTGTGCATGTCCCCAGGGAACAGAGGGGCTGTTCATGCCCCAGTGCTGGGCCTGGGGCTCACAGTCCTACCCCTGCCTCTGAGACCACTGGATAACTTTCAAATTACCTCACTCCTTGCAATCTCACTTTACTTTTTTTGGAACATGGAGAAGTTGAAATACTGAGAAAACTTGTTGAGTGGGCCAGGATCAAGCTGTGGTGAAATGAGTATCCTCTCATTTCACTATGTCTCTTCTGATGGTGCAGAGTCATAGCATGAGGTCCACGAGTACCTGAGTTAGCCAGGTGAATTGGACATGTGCTGTGGAGTATTTGCATAATGTGTGGTTATGTAGATGATATTGCATCTAAGCCTTCTGCCTTAAGAAATAAAATATAGGGGTGTTTGGAGGAGATGATCTTCCAAGAAAAATAAAAGAAAAAAGCAGACAAGAACTCTACTTGAGTTTTGCTAAGGTTATTAAAATAGGAGGAAATGAGATCCTAGGTTTTGTCAAAACACATTTGTGTAAGCCAAACAGGGCCTAAAATAACCTGACACTGCCCTGTTGAAAGAGACAATAAGCCTGTAAAAATTCTTGGTGTAGATGTGGAAACCCCAGCAGCAGCTCAGTGTTACCCAGTGCTCCTGCAAAGGACTCCTGCCTTTCCTCAGCCCTGAGAGTGTGGCTGCCCATCCTGTGCTGCTTGTTGGAGTCTGGCAGTCCACAGTGATGGAGATATTTGTATTTACAGCCCTGTGTGAGCTGACCAGCCCTGGTGGGTGCTCACCAGGCACCTCAGTGCCAGATAGGTGATCTGTGTACACCCAAAGGTGTGAGTGCAGCGTGGCAGAGCAGGAGGAAGGGCCAAGGCTCAAAGTGTGTCCCTGAAAGTCACTTGGAGGTAAGATCATTTCCAAGTTTCTCGAACCATACCAACCACATGCTAAATTAAATTGTATTCTGGCACAACACTCCTCAGTGCTGTGGTTTTAATTAGTGTTCTTTGCATTAATGGCTGCATGCACCCGCTGGAATCAGTGTGGTATCAATTCTTTGGGGATCATGCTACAGGAATTTCCTTTAGATGGTATCATTGGTCATGACTGAGAGTGATTCATGGTGCAGTTTTCTTGGTGTCTGGATGACGTCTCAAAGTTTGTCTTCTCTGTCAAATTAGCTCATATTATGGCTTGAGGGCTGCCCTTAAGTTGACTCCCTCCTGCACATAAAGCCCCTTATATGAGCAGGCTGTTAACCCAAGCCAATATGCTGCTGCTGCTAATTTGAACAAGGACATAAGTAAAGCCTGAGTGAGCACATCAGCTGAGCCACTGACAGAACCTCTCAGTGGTGGGGCACAGCTTCACCCACGAGGGTGCTGTGTGTCCCCTTTTCTCCAGAGCACTTAGAGCATCAATCTGGGATACCCACCTTGCTGGTGCCCTGTGTTTGGTGCTCTTAACCTCCTTCTAGGAGGTGACTCTTGCCCATGCCTGGTGTGGGCCATTTCTGTGCTCCCTTTCAGAGTCTCCTGTACGCTGGATGCTTTGTACTCGGGGTACCCCCTAACAGAAATCACCAGGGGCTCAGCTTGGGCCACAGTGGCTGAGAAGATGCCTGGTGACAGAGGACCAGGAGGTGCTGGCTGACAGCTGTCTGAGCATGAGCCAGCGAGTGCCCAGGTGACCAAGAAGGCCAGTGGCACCCTGGCTTGTATCAGCAATAGTGTGGCCAGCAGGACTGGGCCAGTGATCATCTTCAGCACTGGCAGGGCCATGCATTGAATCCTGGGTTCACTGCAGGACACACAGTGAGCTGCTGCAGCATGTCCAGAGGAAGGGACTGGAGCACAGGTGTAGTGAGAGGAGGCTGCTGTAGCTGTTTGGCTGTTCTTGCCTCATGGGAGTAGACTTTGGACCTGTCCTGTGCACAGGAGTCAGAAATGGACTAAACCTACTTCTTTTTGTCCTGACAGTCCATATAACCACTTGAATCTGTGCAACCTCTTTGATGGCTTTGTGCTTCAGCATTAATGCTCACCTGCCACTGCTCACAAGGACTCTGCCATCTCTCTGGCACCTCACAGGCTTGTTTAAAAAAGACATTTGAGCCTGCTTTCTTCCTGCACAGCTGTACACTTTTAGCATGGGCAGTGTGCTCCCTCTCTTGGTCCCCTGTCCCCCATCCCCAAGCTAATTCAGCTGCAGCCGTGCTTTTCATACCCACTCAAGTGTGCATGGGGCCTCCATTCCAGCGCTGCAAAGCCACCTACAAACATGTGGGAAGAGGATGGTGCCTATTCAGTGAGCTGCAGACTAGGCAGCTATCTTTCGACAGATGAGCCAGAGGAATTTCTGCTGCAGAGCTCAATTGTTCTGGGCCCTCGGCTCCCTTTTGTGCAGGAGCAATGAAAAGTTGTGTTATGACAACGGTTGACAAAGTGTTTAATGAAAGCCACAGTTGGCAGTGACAGAATTTCAAGCCATCCTCCTTTTCTCCAATGCCTGTCATCAAAAGGTGCAGAAGCACTTTTCACATAATCTTCTGCACTGACAGATAAATGGTTTTTGATGTAAGGGTTGGAAACTTTCACCTTGCAGAACAGAATTCAGCCATCATCGAGGTGAGCAGAGACCAGGGGCCATGTATGCCTCTGTTCCTTTGTCTAGTGAGCCAGACAGGCACTTCTGTTTTCAACAGAGAGGTGGATTTTCTCTGCACTGGTCAAGGTCCCAAAGCAGAGCCAAAGCTTGTACATAAACTCCTGGTCTATGCTGCACCTTGCCCAAGGGGCAGGGTTGGCCTCTCACAGGTCAAAGAACTGACTGATCCCTCCTCACTGGCAAGCAGGACACTTTCTGTGACAGCATTATTTCTTTTGGAAGGTAATTTGAACATACTCAGTTATTTAACCAGACTTTCATTTCAGTCTCTGCAGGGTTCAGTGATCCACAGTGCCACTTTCACAATGCCAGCTGAAGGCAAACACTGCTTTCTTATTTAGAGACTGGAATGGCTGAAAAGACAGAACAGGGCCCTTCCCATACTGATTTAACAGGTTCTCAGTTCCTCGTCTTCGTGGCATCTTAGTGACAGGAGGGGAAAACCCTACATTGTTGGATTAGCCAGTACAAGGAAGACTTGAAGTCTGTAATAGATAAGTAGTATGCAGAGCACTTCTCATGCTGGTAAATCAGAAAAAAGTTTAAAAACATCTACCAACTTTTCCTGTTCAACAGAAGCTGATATAAAAAAAACCAAAACAGTCTGAATGTTAGGGGCCACTCAGGTTGGTGGTTCTGCTCTTTCTCCTCTGCCAACTGTAAAACTTTGAACCTTTTTAGCAAGCTTCCCTGAACTCAGGCTCTTGTCCTGGATTTATATTTGTTGACTTCTGTTTTCTTTCCACAGTTGCCTTGGAGGATCAAAATATCCTTCCATGAGTAATTCAGTAGAAACAGGTACCCAGCAGAGAAGCAGGCCCTGGGCACTTTGTGGGCAGTCCCACATTTGGGCTCAGCTAACCTCACTTGTAGGTGCCAGGAAATGGGCAGAACATGCAAGAGCCATGGGCTCTTGGCATAAAATACTCTGGGTGATGCTTTATAAACTGGCTCTGAAGTGGTGCCCAGGATGAGAGACACCTCAGAGGGCTGGGAGAGCACTGATGTGGGAAAGGACAGGGTTTTGGTGTTGGGAGTTGATGGCTCTCTTTCTTTGAGGAAGACATTTTGGAAAACTGAAGACACAAACATTTGTTCAGCGATCCACTGGGCGACTGTGGCATCATCCCAAGGGGCTCCTTGAGGAGGAATGCATTCTGTGCTACAGAGGAACAGCTTCTGATGATGGGACAGCTGTGTCCCCAGGCTTGGCATCTCCAGTCAGCCTGCACTGCTGGTCTGCTCAGCATAATCAGAAAGTTAAAACCCCTGCACTTCACTGCTGCACATTTGGGACCCACGCTTAGGGATGGGAGAGCATCATGTGCACCCATGACCTCGAGTTTTGAGTTCCCTTCTTTATTTGCATTACTGGAACCCAACCAAGATTGAGGCCTCATTTCATCAGCATCAGGCAAACCAAGACAATACCTACCTCAATTTTATTTACAGTCTAAATAGACAAGACAGACAAAGGGTGGCTGTGGAAACAAAAGCTCTGGAGAGGTGATGTGACATGACCCGGTCACACAGCAGGAGATTAAGAGAGCCAGGAATAGGCAGAGGTTTCCTGACTCCCAGTCCCAATGATCTATCTATTGGAGCACGTTAATTCTTTCTCTCACTTAAACGCTGTGACTGGCATGCCAAATACTGCCTGGTGTGGGGATCAGAGTTCTGGGAAGCACAGCCTTTGATTGCTAATGCTTCAGGCTAGAAATTCTTGGGTGTTTTAATGTAAGTCAAAATACAGCTAGTACTAGAAACTCAGTAAACTTTATTTTGGTGTATGTATGTAATTTCAAGTCTCCTGTTTATTTTGTACTGACTGTATTTCTAGCTTTCATTTCCCCACTGATTTTTGAGCAGTGTATTGCACATTTAGTGAGGATTCTTGGTGGTTGGAGTGAGTAGTGTGGGGAGAACTGAAGACTTTGGTGTGCAAGAGGATGGATTTCTGAGCTATTGGAAAGTCTTTCTGTTGCAGGAGCAGCAAAATCTGTTGCTATCTGAAGAGCCAGCTACTTGTGCAGTGACTTTGATGTTCAAATGTCCTGAATAGCAGCAGCAATAATCAGAAAGTTGCTTTGGGTGACGTTAAACCGTGGCTGTGAAATCCTTTAATTTATGAAGATCTTTGTTTTTCACTTGTGAACTTTGGAGGTTCATGTCAACATCACTCAGTGCTTGAGCACAGGCTAAGCCAGGGATCTGTCCCTCTGGCAAGTGTAGGGATGATCAGTTTTGGTGCATGTGTTCTTGTTTCTGGCTTCATAAAATAACCTCTTAGCCTATTGCAGAGGAATGTGTTGAGGAGAAATACATTACCTTAAAAAATGTAACGTTTGGCTGCAGTGAAAGGCACAGAAGTACATGAAAACAGATGGATTTGTGCACCCTCATGTCTGGCTGTATTTCCCCCTTTTAGTTTGTCACTCCTATTTCTGTGTCAGCTTTATTGTGCTGCGCCTGTAGGACGTTACCTGTTGTGTTTTCTCTTTTTGCCTGTAGATCAGGCAGGGGCAAGCTCTAACCTGATCTTACTGTGTGGTTAAAAAAAAAAAAAAAAAAGTAGTAATGTAATCTGTGGGCAAATTGCACTTTAATTCGTAATTGTGCTATGAATATGGACTTGGCTTTCAAACACACTCTGAGTTTAAACTGCAGTTTGACTTTTATTTAGATAAATGCCTTTGAGTTCATAGTGAAATGGATATCTGCTGTAGGCTGGTATTGATTTAAAGGTCTCTTGAGTGTTTTAAAAGACAGTAGGGGCTTACAGGACAGCATATTTTAAACTGAGATGCTTGGTTAGGTTTTACACTCCTGTATAGCTCCAGTTCTAGGCTCTGTCAAGAGCCAGCCTGTGTTGTTGATTTGTAGAGCATTCTTCCACAGCAGGTATTGGCAAAAAATTGAACATTTTGTGCAAGATGCAAGGAGCTGCCTTTAGAGCAGAAATGATGGGGAATGGTGTGAGGTGAGAGCCATCAAATGATTCCCTTGTTCGGGGGAACGCTTTGAGGACTTCCCATAAATGCATTACAAGAGGGCAGGTGATCAATATCTGCTTTTTAGCTTGAAAGAGGTGTTTACCACTTCCTGCTAATCAAGCAAAGTTGGTAAGCTTTGTAGTCTTTCAAGTCTTGGTATTTGTAAGGCTCCTGTGAGCCTGGATTTCTCTCTGCATCTCCCCAGTGTGCAGTGTGTTACTGTGAGCACCTCAAGGGGTATTTTCCATCAGTGCTCTTCTGGCAGCTGCCTTTTCTTTGTGTGTCCCTTGGGTCATGGAGCATTGGTAAAAGTTGAGTAGATGCCTTGGTGACTTAGGTCCTGTTTACCTGTTTGGGTTCCAGACCTGCTTGCTTTCTGTGGGCACCATTTAAAGCAAAGAAGAACCCAAACCAGGGAAGGTTGGCCAGTTTTCTAGTCAGACTGGCTTGGTGGTTTGAATGAGCAGCTCAGTGTTTGAGGGCTTATCTAAAATCAGGCCATGAATCTTTTGGGTTGTGTTCAGAGGTGCAGTAAGAGGGTGTAACCTCCCTGCAGAGGAGGCAGGAGGGTTGAATTTTACCCAGGGTAATATCTGAGAGCAGGGTGTTGAGCAAAGTAAAATTAAACAAGTCCCCCTCACAATTTACTGCGGTTGCTTTTCTGCTACCACCCATCAATTTGCCTCCTCCCTCTTTAGATTACACACTCACAGAAACATGCCAGCACTGCATACAGCATGGTAATTAAAGCACTTGTTCCTTTCTGCATCATTAGTCACTTGGTCTTAATTGATCTGGTTAGTCCCTAGCTGCAGGTTTGACCTGTCCTGTGTGGTGTGCTGAGAGTGCATATCTTGTAGGGAAGGCTCTGTTCTTGCCCTCTGTGATGCTGCAGCAGAGCATGGCAAAGCTCTTGCCTGTGGTCTCTGGGAATGGCATTCAATTTGCATTATTTTGCCTGTTTGCTGTCCCTGGCAATCCTTGTAGGGTGTTCCTTCCTGAAGCATGTTGAGCTCTGGATGTGTTTCCAATCGGGGATGTCCTGTGAGGCAGATCTGCCCTCCCACCAGGCTGCTTTCAGATAATACAGCACAACCCATTTGTCACCCATCAGTGCTAGAATATGATTTAGATTTGGGCTTCTAGAATATGATTTAGATTTGGGCTTTTGGGTAGTTGGAAAGTGTTGGCTGGGGTGTACTACTGTGTGGCTTGAAAGCTGTATTCACTGATTAAAAAATCCTAGATAGATAGATAAATTAGATAGACTAATTATATCAACTTGTTAGAAAATGTAGAATATATGTTTACACATAGTAAGTGAACATACCTAAATATGTGTATTTTGTGTGTAACACACAGTGGCATTAAAAATACTCCGTGTGAATATAGCTATAAAATATTTAGTGGAAGGTTTGTTGATTGTTTCAGTTCAGAGTTTAATTTGTCAGGAAATATCCTATTCATCTGTGATTAGTTTTGTGGTTGTGAATAACCAATAGTAGAATAATAAATGTAATTGTGTAATATGAAGACAAATTAAAACCACACCAATCTAATGCAAAAGAGGAAGAAGCTTGGGGAGAGCTAGATAACATTTTTGTCATGGAACTAAACTTACTCCTGTATTCAGCAGAAAAGTGCTGCTCTCCTGTTTAAGTTCTCTTTTTAAAAAAACCAAAACCCAAACCTTCCCAGTGCAATCCAGAATAATTAGGATGACTCTGTTCTGCTGAGCAGGGTGACTGCAGTTTGCTGATCCCACTGTCTTTTATTTTAACAGAAACCTGAGCTACAACAAGTTGGTGGAGATTGATCCTTCTGCCTTTGCAGAGCTGTCGAACCTGCAGGAAGTGTAAGTATTCCTTCAAAGGTTTTAATTGTGTTTTGCCAGAGCTGCTTGTGGGCTGTGAGAAAATGATATCTGGCTTCCTAAGACAGTACCTTCCTTTAGCTAAGTTCAATGAACAGGTCTGACTTGGTGTGGAGGTTTTTTTCCCTCCCTATTGTACCTGGGCTGCTTTTGTTAAACTAATCAATTAGCAGAACACAGCATCCCAATTAAAACAGCAGAGCTGTTATTGGAAATCATTGGAGTTTGCCTCCCTTGGTGTTGTGCAATTCTTGGAGGGAGCAGCTCAGCACACCTGAACACACACACAAAGCTCCTTGCTGAAAGCATAACCCTGAAGCAAGGCAGAGCAGCCTGGATTGTGATACCTGATGCCAACCTAGCCCAAATCTCCCAGGAAACAAAGGTGTAGTGTAGTGGATAACAAAGCACTTAACTGTGTCTCCTCCTCTCTCAGACATTTGTGCTCCTTTTGGAACCAGAACAAATTCTGTTGGATGTCTTGCTAGAAGAGGCTAAGCCAGCAGAGCTGCCTTCTGCCCTGGTGGGGAAAAGAGGAGCTGGTGCAGGTCTGAGTGGCTGTGCCAGGCACTCCTTGCTGCTAAAAGTAACCATTTTCAGGGAACTGTGGGTTTTCCAAGCTCCTGATCTCTGTGAAGGCTCAGCAGTTTCACTCAGAGAGGGGCTGCATGGTCAGCCCTTCACAGGGATTCCTGCAGCTCCAATTTTGGGGTTTAAATAAAGAAAGTGACTGAAATTGCAGGTGGTGGGCTGAGGTAATGAGCTGGTGTTTGCCTGGTGAATCGCTGGCATACTTGAGGTTTGGGCTCTGAAGAGCTACTGGTGCCCCATGGGAAACTGAAAAAACATTTCCTTTCAGAAACAATACTGTGCTCTATCAAGCATTTTCTCTTGTCCTCTGTCTGTTTTCATTTAATGTTGGCTCGGGGACTCGTGGAGGGGCCAGATCCTGTGATTCTTAAATAGGCAAAAGGTGGAATTCTCCCTGACTGATGTCTGCTGGGTTGCCTAGGGGGATTAATGCAGCATCTCTCTCCTGGCCTGATTGCCCCTGGCTCCTCTGTTTACATGAATAGTAGGGACTTGCTGGGAATCATGATTGAGTGAGGAATGTATATCAGAAGTGACTGCAGTGCTCTGAAATCAGCTTTTCACAATCTTTACAGAGAAAGTGATGTGGGTCAGCAGAACACTGCTTGTAGGATCTGTTTTCTCAACTTGTCTTTTCACTGTGGAAAGCCTTAAATTGCTCTGTGCTTAAGGAAGAGAATTGCAGCCCTGATCCTGTGAGGCTTTAGAATTATCCTAACATGACTGTGGCTTAGCAATAGCTTTTGTTCATGGAAGTGCCTGGAGGTGTGTGACTTCAGGGAGCATGGGGTGGGAAATGTGTGTGGCTTCTGATTCCCCAGGTAAGGAATTCCCTTGAGCAAAGTGCTGCACGGGTGTGGAGCAGGAAAAGCTCTGCACTGAACAGTTAAATGCTGTAAAAAGGTGTCAGGGTTTCTGGGGAGGTAAGTAATGCAGCCCACAAAGTAATGGGTAGATAAGAGCTGCTTGCTGTGTCAGAAAGGCAGGGTTAGGGAACAGGGATAGAGCAGAAGAGTGGGTAGGAGGGAAGGGGAGCAGTCAGAAATGGGAGAGTGGAGGGGAGGCAGAGGTCTGGAGCATAGCCTGGAAGGCAGGCTCTGGGAAGTGTGAGGGAGAAGCTCTGTTAGAAGCCCTATCTACTAATCTTGGTTGCTTTTGAATAACAGCTAAACCACAGACCACTGAAATAAACTTCATTTCACGAAGAGAACCACATCTGTATTGCCAGAGCATCTTCTTTCTGAGGGCTTTTTTTTTTGAGCACTTTACAAACATTCATGAAATAAGCATCATGCTGTGGCATGTCTCGAGAGCAAGTCAGTGTTTCTCTGTGCATGCTGTGCTGGGCAAACCAAGGCACCCTCAGGGAAAGAGATTGCCCCAAATAATAGATGCATTGATAAGACCTGAAACCTCCCATGATGCTTCAAACGTGCTGTCTGTGGTTCCTGAGCATTACACAGGTCTTAAAACTCTGTGTGTGTCTCTCCATGTGAAAAATTAGTGTGGTATATTTTGAAAACACTTTGTTTTCTCTTGATTTAAAGAAAATATCTGCAGACCAAAAGATTTAAATTTCATACCTTATCTCAGATGCTCTGCTTTGCTTTACTGAGATTGTGATAAAGTCACAGCAGAATTTACCTTACACTTTTCCCTTTCCCTGAGTTTAGGCAGTTGTTTGTGTGGTTTGTTTTCGTGGCCTTTATGAGAAGCTTTAAAAAAAAAGTTTTAAGTCTGTGCAGGATGAAATTTAGTGGCTCAAAGTGATGCAAAACCCTGTGGTCCCACTTGCTCTGAAACAAATGGTGGAGGCTCAGGGTAGGGGCTGGACTGGGATGTTATTTTCCTTCAGGACACTTGATCTTTCTCTCATCCCCTTTGGCTTCATCTGATGACAATTCCCTGGTGTCCATCCATTCTCATTCCTTGGTTGGAAGGGTGGATGGAGGGTGCTGCTGTGGGGTAGGCCCTGTGGTCCCCTCTGGGGTTTCCTCAGGTCATGTGGATCATGGTATCCACCAAACTGATGGTTTTGTGGCTCTCAGGCTTCCCAAGCTCATTGGTAGCAAAGAAAGTAGTAACCATGCTAAAATTCCTCTCCAAACAACTCACCTTTTATTTTGTAAAGTGCCTTTCACTGAAAGCTCTGGAGAGCTGTGCTATTTTTGAGCAGGCTCCATTTCAGCTTGACACCAGCCTGGCAACTGGACTGTAAATATTTTATATGGGTGGCCCCCCCTCCTCCTCTGCCTCAGCATCCAAGAGGGTTTGTGTTGTCAAAGGTGAAGGCTGGGGAAGGAGACTGAAAAGTTTAAAGTTGTTAAGCCTGACTGTTCTGTTTTGAGGGGTACCCCCTCCCCCCCCNTGAGGGGTTCCCCCTCCCCCCCCCTTTTTTTTTTAAATTCCTTTACATAAGGAAAAAGGGAAGATGAGTGGGAAATCCCAGGCAAATACAGAGCTTGGCTGTCTCCTCTGTGTCAGCAAATGGTGCCTGTGAGCCAAGAGAGAAAATGAGGTGGGAGAACCACTTCTGACTGATTCCTGACATGACAGGAGGCTGATATATGAATATCACACTTATGTCAGAGGAGGGTTTGACCAGTAACAACTGGTTGGTGTCAGAGCTGCTTAACCAGAGCTGACCCAGGCTCCTTCATCTCCAGAAGATGCTCAGTTAGATGTTAATGAAAACATGCTCAAATAAGCATTTTAATGCTCTTTCCAGCTTTCTCTGTACCTTTGGAAGCTCTAGGCCGTGTTGTAATATGAGCAACAGTGAGCTTTTAGCTGCAGAGTGGAGCTCCTTCCTGAATTGCAATGTATCTGGCTTTTTTCCCTTACATTTTAAGGCATGGGTATAATGTCAGAGGCAGAGGAAAGCTTTTATCCCAGCAGTGCTTGGAACTCCTCGTGAAATCAAATATCTTGCCTTCTCTCAGAGGAGCCAGAAGGGAAGTTCTGGGATGAATGTGCCACTGCCCTCTCCCACCTGCCAAAAATAGTGTTAAAGGAAAGAAGAGGGGGAAAAAAAGCCCCAGCATAATTTAGGATTGCCCCTGCTCGTGCCTGTGGCTTAGCACACCTCAGCTGTGCAGCTCTGGGATGCTTTGCACCCAAATTGTGATCTTTTCAGGATTCCCTGCAGAAGGGGAGCTCTTGGAAGGCCAGCAGTGACCCAGCGAGGCTCTGCCTGGAGCAGGAGCGATGGGATCAGGGGTGGTTTGGGGGTCCTGGGGATCCTGGCCAGGGCTTGGCTGTGAGCACTGCAGAGAGAGGGGGGGGCGGGCACGAAGGCTGAGAAATTGGGTAATTTTCAAGCAGCCAGATGAGCGACTGTTACAGTAATTAATTGACTAATTCACCGTACAAACAAGGGCTCTTTAAAGCGAGGAAGAGCCAGTCACATGGCAGGGATCTGTTTTCAGTCAGGAGAACACTTGAGTCCTTAGGCCCTTGCAGGGGACGGTGGCCTGTGGTCCCATTAACCCAGGGGCTGTCTGTGCTCCCCAGCTCCTGGAGCAGGGCCCCCTGTGTCTGGTGACATTACTGTGCTGCTGCCTTTGTGGGGAAATCCCTCTGGGATTTCCAGAGCTGGTCCTGCTATGGAGAGGATGCCACTGGGTTGTGCCCTGACCTGGTGTGGGGGTGGGTGAGCAGGGGAAGGGTTAAATTCCTGTCCTGAGGCAGTGGGACACATGGCCTTAAGGTGCAAAAGTCTCCTTCCTCAGCCTTGACTCTGTGATGACTCTGGGAACAACACTTCTGGGGGGGCTGTGGCACAATGCTTTCCTGCCTGGCACTTGAGGGAGTTCATGACAAGGGTGGAAAAAGCCTTGTAAAGACAACTCATGGAACCAGTGATGGTGGCTCTCATATATTAAAGAGTAAGGTGTGGCCATCAGAGGTCCAGACAAACCTCTTGAGATGACACTTCTGCCCCAGTGTCAGCCCTCCCCTGCTCCTGTATGCTTGGGCACTGCCTGCTTCAACTCTGAATTTCTGTTTCTTGCAGGCGCCTGGACAACAACGAGCTGACTGCCATTCCCTCCCTGGGACCTGCTGCTGCCAGCATCCTCTCCCTCCACCTGTAAGTCACTGCCACCTCTGGATCTGGGCCCTCTGGGGTGTGAGTTTAGCTGCTCTGAGAGTTCCATGGGTATCACACCCACTCCTGCTGACTCTAGATTTTGGGTTTTTGGCTTCTTGGCACCTTAATTAAGAAACAGCATCTGGAGTAGTGTGATTTGTGTGAGGTTCTGTGTTGTGCTTATGGTCAGTGGTAACTTACGTCAGTAAATTCCACAGGTTGAATAAAACATCTTTTTTCTCATCTGCCTTTGGGTTATCAACCATTAGGTCATACTTGTGCTATTAAATTTTACCCTTTCTTTATTGTGCTTTTTTTCCCTGGCCCTGTTCTGATCATTTCTTTCCTCTTAAAGCCAGAGACTATTCATCTTTTCATCTCAATCTTTTAAGGGAACTAATTCCAGACCTGTTTTTATGGTCTCTTTCAACTTCTGTTTAACACTTGCTTTTGAGAGAGCAGTGATGGTAAAGCATGATCTGCAGAAGGTTTGAAGTTCCTGACTTTGGTAGTTTAGATGACCACAGAAGCATTAGACACCTGAGAGCCTGGCCACCAAGGATCTTGGATCAATGGTGCTGCTGAAGGGAATAAAATATTAAAATATCAAACTATTTCGTACCTAAAGAGTGTGGATTTCTAAAATTATTTTTGCATGTGTCTGCTTGTAATGTGCACTGAGAAGGAATTTTGCTGAGGTGTGCATGATGCCTCCCAGGTTCCTGGGAAGTGTTTGTAGCCAACAGGGTCTCCAGCAAAGTGCTGGAGCAGTTCAAGCCTTCCAGCCTGCATGGCCCTGCATTACACCTGCAGGCAGGTACCTGTGTTTTCCATGGATTTTGGTACTTCTTGTGGTGGAAAATGCTTGTGCCCTCAAAAGGTTCTGACCTACTCTGAGGCAGCCTTAATCTGTTGACTTACTGTGCTGCCACATTTGTGCTGTGCATCACAGTTTGAAAAAGACCTCCAGAAATCTGATTTATGGATGGAAAGCTTGCATAGAATTTGCCATCCAGGGATATAGTTTTAGGCCCCCCAGATCAGCTTCTCTTTCTCATGAAGTCTATAAATGCTCTGAGTTCCACAAGCCCCCGTTGTTATTTTTGCTATTAATTTAGCCGTTGGCAAAGAACCAAATTGCTGGAGCTTTGGGTTTTTTATTCCTGAAATGAAATAAGCAGTTTGGAAAGGAGGAATAATGACTGGTGGAAGGCAGTAGATTTACAGCTCCTCTGAAATTTCAGAGTGCAGAAGGAAGGAGAAGCTACAAAGCCAAATGATAAAAGGATGGTATTCTGAACAAACCTGCTTAGTATCACTTTCCAGAAATCTGAATTGCTCTCCTCAGCTGCTCCACATAAATAACTCTGATAGCAGGATTTGTAATGCTGCTGTCATACTTCTGCAAGAAGGGTCTCTTTGTTTAGCTTCTGCTAGAGAATGCCACTTCTTTTCCCCTTGCATTTCCTTTTAATTTTTATCAGGGATAAAAATAACCTGAAAGATGTTTTAAAGTACCTGCTTCAATCGATGTTGCTGACTCACATTGGAATGATTTGCTGAGGAAGTGAAGTTTTCTCCATCTTTGTGAGTCTTTAATCAATTGGTTGGCTTCCTAAAAGATGGTCCTTCAGTTCAACCCTAGGTTAATGGGTTTAATAGGCAAATTGGTGGGTAAAGTTATTTAGCCTTGTGTGATGTAAGGAATCAGATTGTATGGTCATACTGGTTTCTTCTGGCCTTCCAATCTGTGAAGTAATAACTGGGGAGGCTGCCAAACCAAACCCAGGGTGAAGACTCATAATGAAGACTTGTGTACTGAGAAACTGGTTTATGTTTAAGTGTATAGTGTTACAGTGTATTCTTAATACTAAAGAAAAATAAATACACTTCCTTTTTTTTTTTCAGTGTTTAGAAATGTGTGAAGTGTGTTTACCTCACAAACCTCTGAAGTAGGTTTTGTATATTGCACGTGGTTAAGTATTTCCAAAGGACTGTTAATGTATTATAAAAGCAAGGCTTGTATATTTGTCACTCAGAACAGCCCTTCTGAATGAGTTACTTCATCTCCTGCTCTTCCTAAACAGGAGAACACACTTTTTCTCCTTTTGGGACTGGGTGAAAGAATACTGCCAAACTCAAATTCCCCATACAGTTTGGTTGTTTGGGTTTTTTTTTAAATGACTTCTGCTTTGCATTCCCTGCTTTTGGGTTTTCAATACCTTTCTCCATCACCCAAAACTTGCCTGATCCCACACGTGTGAGGACCACAGGCCAGTTAAGTATATTTGTTAGCATGTGAGAATCTGTTAAAGAGAGAATTCTCAAAGCTTTCTGCAAGCCTTTGGATGTCCCAGGCTGCAGATGGATGCAGACATTAACATATGTATCAAAAATGCTTTGTCCTAATACACTGCCATGAAGTTTGGTTCAGTTTAGTTGTTCCTCGAAGAATCAGTTTGTTTGCCTTGCACATTGAAAATATTGCCAAAGTCGTTCATTTCTGCAAGAGCAAGCATAAGGGACTTGATAAGGCTTTTAATAGAACAGAAGGGAAAAATAATCTATGTACGGGTTACCAAATAAAGACAGACATTAAATGCAAACATCTGTTAGTGCAAACAAAAGCCAGGAAATTCAGCTGGGAGGGGGAGAGACTGAATCTGGATTTGTTCCGAAATTACATCGGAATAGCTGAGAGGAGAACCTTGCCTGAAATTCCCACAGCATTTGTAATTTGGTTACAGTTCCTAGACTTGGACATTTGGGAGTTGATGGCAGGATGTTTTCACTGACATGCCCTTGGCTGAGGATTTCCCATCCCAGTGCAGCTACAATGTGTGAACTCAGAAGGCTCTTGAGGAGACCCTGTTACCTGATCTGGTGAGGAGAGGGGAGATGGAAGAAACCATTTATTTGCAGAACTTGGTCTGTTTATATCCAACTTCCTCACTAACTTGCATGGAAGAACTCTTAGGTTGCCATGTTAAAGGAGCCACAATCAACCCTGCTCTGGTCTGTTATTACAGGTTCCCTACAAACCCCCTGGGCAGGCACAAGCTCAGCCCTTACTCTGGGGCTGTCTTCACTGCTGCTGCATCTCCCTGCATGTGGGTAACTGCATCCTGCAGGGGTTTTGGGGCGTTTGGACAGGATCATGGAGCTGGGTCCTTGTCCTCTGCCCTGGCCCCAGGCCTGATTCAGTCAGCATCCTCTGACACAGGCTGTTGTGCAGCTGTAGGGCTCAGTGGAGAGTGCTAACCAGACCTCTGGAGCAAGCGTGGTTGACAGAGCACACTCTGCCACATCCTTAGCTGGCTGGGAATTAAGGAAGTTAACAAATTAAATGCTTAAAAACAACTTTCATTTCTTTCACTGTAGGTTTTTTAAGCCTCCAGCCATTTAGGAACAAAGGGGACAGTGACCCACAGCAGTCAGCTGTGTGTTAGCAACAGGCAGAGCTGTTTGAGATTCTTTGGCCCCGTGGTCTTGCTCTGAATAAGCACAGATAACAAGGAACTCAGAATAGGGACTTTTAGAGCAAAAGAGTGTGAAATAGGATTAGCTGATTCACAAGAAGATGCAGTGACACTGCAGTGTATTTACTGGGGAAAGTGAAATCAATAGGACTACTCTGCTGCCAAACTGAGCAGAAAAGTCTCTTGAAGAAAATCAATCTTCTTTACAGACTCCTTAATGTAAAGATCAATTCACATTAAACTGTAATTAAACAGAGAGCTAATAGGAGAAGGGTAAGTGATCTACTGTGCCCCAGGCAAAATATATCGTGTAAAATCTGCAAACTAAATACATGGAGAATTGGAAACTGGGAGTGGCAGGGAACATGCTAGAACTGCCTGAAAAAGGGCTGATGAGCTCAGATGCTGGTTGGGGCAGTGTGATCCTCATGGAAAGGAAGATACTCTGCTGTTCCAGCTGGATGTCGGGTAGGATAGGTAAAGACTTCAGCCAGTCCCTTCCATTTGACTTGCATGGTTTCTTGTAGAGCTTTTCCTCTTTAAGTGCTGGGGATTTCATTATTATCCTGGTTAAATTAGCCACATTGTTAAGATTGTGACCCTTGTTCCTTGTCTGACTTTGATTTTCTTTGACTCTCATTAGACCTTTGTACTAGATTAAAGTTGACTGGTCTTGGAGGTCCATAATGTGGCAGAATCAGGATCACACTAT
Organism: Polioptila caerulea; assembly: GCA_013397295.1. NCBI lineage: Eukaryota > Metazoa > Chordata > Aves > Passeriformes > Certhiidae > Polioptila > Polioptila caerulea. Next base: position 235,246 of record VYXF01011009.1, read on the forward strand.
TGAGCTGTTGCCTCATTCTTTCACAATGAAGGCTTGGGAAAGCAGCTGTTATTTTAGTGCTGTTTGCTCTGCTTCACTTTTGTTGTCAGATGGGGTTTGCAGAGACTCTTTCTGAAAGCCCATGTGGTCCATTAGATTCTTTGAGCTGCTGTTTTGCTTTCACCCAAGACAAAGGTGTCTTGCTTTGTGAGCTGAAACAATGCAAGCAGTCTGTGCTCTGCTGCTCTCAGTGGGATCTGGCAAATACACCAACCTTTCTGCAAGATTCCCCAGGAGCTGGAGTGGTAGGGTTGAGATCTGTGACTTCATCTTTGCTTTTCACGTTAGGATGGTGAAGATTTTGGTTGAGCAGCAGAACTGCAGCTCTGTCCATGGCAGCCTCTCAGGGTGACCCCTGAGAGAGGGAAGAGCCCAAAAGTGCTGCCATCTGTGCTGGTCGGAGAGTGCAGCTCAAGCCTGAGCTGGTCTCTACACGAGGTGTGAGCTCACTTCGTGTTCCTGGCTAGGCCAGAGCAAAAACCTCTGTGTGGGCGGTGTTGAGAGCTGGGAAGTTTGGCTTACAGGAAGAACGAGGTTTGAGCTAACATGACAGTACAGACGTAGCCTTGGAGGCCATTTGTGGCCTGGGATCCTGCTGTGCTAATTGCTGTACAAACAGAACAACTGCCTTGACCCCCAAGGGGTTTAATCTGCAAGTCATCTTTGCTGGAGTTAAAAAGAGATGATCTAACAATTAGAAATAAGGAGAGTACTCTGTTAATTCCATCTGGGTCGCAGCAAGAGGTTTTGTGCTCATAAGCACAAAATCCAGATGACTCAGACGCAGCCGTGCACGGGGTCTGCTTGAAGTCAGCAGGCTCTGCCTGTGTGCAGGACGTGCCTTAGGCAGCTCCAAAAACCATGCTGCCTTACACTCTTCCTCATTATTGGCCCAAAGAAAACTTTCTCTGGGAACTAAGGCAAAGTGCTGTAGGCATGTGTAGGTGCATAAATGGGAGCAGGTTCACCCCCAGCCCCTGCTTGCATCACCTGCCAGGTGTCATGTCTGCAGGGACCAAGTCTCCAGTGTGTGCTTAGGAATTCCCCTTGGAGGTGGAGAGAGCTGCTTTCTGAGAGTTTGGTCCACACTACAGGCTATGCTGCTGAGCTTCTGGGTTTGAATGTGAAATATATTAATATGGAAAGGGAAAATTAAAAGAATGCTGACAGTCAGGCTGTTCAGTGTGCAGCAATGTACACGCATAAGATGTTCTGAAACCCACCTCTTATGTTTGTTTTGCTTAGAGTTCATATTAAGGCTCTGGTGTGTAACGTCTGCAAGTTTTTGAGGCCTTTCCCAGTGGAGAAAACTCTCATTAATCATGTGCTCTCAAGCACCAGAAGAGATGCTGTTTTGACTTCTCTTTTAGGCTGTTGGAACTGTTCTAATCATTTGCATGTCCTCTTTGAGCTTTTGGATATAACATGAGCACATGGAAATGGCAAAGGATCTGAGGCTATTCCAGGGAAATGAGTAATCATTTCTTCTAGAAAAGCAACAGCAGTAAAGCACACAGTTATCAGACTCAACAAAAGTGCATCAGAAAGTAATCTGGGCACATACAGCGGAGTGTAAAAATTGGCCAGAGGATAAAGATAATGAAAGTTGGTGGCAGCTCAAGAAATACCAGTTACCCCTGGAGGCTGCTTTATTATGCATTTAATAACAAGGATAAGCATTTTGTGCAGCCGTGGCAGCTTCTTCTGTGAGTAGAGAATTGATTTGGGCTAGGCCAGATCTGCTCTGGCATCTGTGTGCTGCTTTGCAGGCCATGCTGGGTCATTCTGTGTCTGCAGGAAGGAGAGGACACCAGTGGTCTTGTGGGCAGAGCACAAGGCTAGGAGTTGGCTGGAAGAGGATCTTTTTGTGCATGACCCACATATTCATTACACCCCAAAGTAAATTCCCCTTTAGGTGGATCTGCTTCCTCTGAGCTGAAGAGGATCTGCCTCAGGATGGAACTCCTGGATGTAAAGCACCTCCAAGGGCAGGTGCATATTTTATGTACAGTGCACAGTGTGGTTTCCAAGTTCTGTCCCTCTGCAGATCAAGCCTAGATCAGTTGTTAGGGTCATTTGCAACCATGATCTTTTGTTAAGGTCAGTATAAAAAACAGCTTCATATTTGAGCCTTAGAATAGCCCAAACTTGCTACTATTAATATCTGTGGTAGATTGACTGTCTCATTTAATGGCATATGGCAAATAAAGCACACGTCTACAAAAGCAACTCCTTTGTTAGTCTTCACAGACCAAGCAGATTTCAAATATAAATAACTTGCTGAGTTGAAAGTTTTTTTAGCACATTGGAGTTTCCTGCCTAAAAACTGCTGGCAGTGGCAATTAAGTTTGCTCAGAGGTGAGTAAAAGTGAAATTGAAGCTACAGTAAAAGCAAGTTGAATTATTTCAGGGTAAAATTCTCTCTCCATTTTCCTCTCTGAAAGCCTGGACAATTGAGTTTTTTAACAAAATAGCACATTATCAGGAAGCTCTCAGTGTGTGTTCCACTTCCCTACTGAGACTGACCAGTTAGTCCTCAGTTATCCTGGTTATAGACAGTGGTGCTTGCTCAGAGCATGAAATACATGCCCAGAGAGGAGTTAGAACAGGGGTGGGGGTAGAATTGTGGGGTTTAAGTTGGGTAGCATGAAACACTGGCAGCATTAGGAATAACGTAGGGTGAAGAAGATGTTCACTTGAATGTGATCCTTCTGTGTGCAGATTGAAAGAGATTAGCAAAAATGTCCATAGAAAGCTCATTTCTAACTGAATAAAAGCCAGCTGTATGCTGGATTTTCTTCTTATTTTTAATCCATGTCCAATTCCCCAATTAATTACAGAAGTGAACAATAGAGATCACGTCAAAAGTGATTATCTTGCAAAAGCAGCCCTGCTGGGGGTGTGCAGTGTGGAAAATGTGATTGCTGGTTAAGAGAGATGAGAAAGTGATCTATCACACCTTCAGATGAAGTGATCACTTGAGAGGCCATACTCCCTTAGGTTTGTGTGCATAACTCCTGCTTGTTAACAGGAATTCCACGTGAATATTGATTGGGAATAAGTGGTTGGGTGAGTGCATGTTCTGCCTGTCAAACCATTTAATGTTCAATTGCACATCAGGGAAAATAGCAAAGGTAGCTGGAAAATGAAACAGGAGTGCAAGGCTGTCTGAGTGAAAAGACAACTGTGTTAGTGGTCAGACCTGAGCAGATAAAAATGACTTGGGGAGAAGGAGAATTAAGAGTTGATGACAAAGAATCTGTAAATGGCTGATGGATTTTAGACTTGAATATAATTTCCTGTCCAGTCCATCTACTGTAGATCACACACTATGTGCAAACAGTTGCTGAACAGGGTGGTGATTAGCATGAGCAGTCAGGCCAAGGAACTGGACTTTCTGTAATTCCTCAGGTGCCCTGGAAAAGGAACATCTTTTGGTGGTCTTACCAAGATATTTTTGCCTTTAAGATGGTTTTCTTGAGAGAGCAACCATCTTTTTCAAAATAGGAGGAGCTAAAGAAGTAAATGGTCTTACTAAAGCAGCTTGAAGAACTTACTGGGCTGAGTGGTGGTGAATGCCCACACTTGGCTTTACAAGATTGTTACCAGGGAAGCTTGAACAGCCTGTTCTACACCAGCCTGGCTTAGCACAGAGGCAGTTCTACTCTAAACCCCAAATTTCCTCTTACCTGGATGTTTTGACACCTTGTTCTGGGGTTTCCCAAAGCCGCCCTTCCTACTTGAAGAGCTTTATAAGCAACAGGGTGCCTGGTCTTGTGAAGAGCAGCTCTTTTCTTTGCTAACTTGGCTGCTGCTTTTCCACATAGGAGCTATTCCTCCTCTCAGGCTGAGCAGTGTGAGCTGAGCAGAGGAAGCACAAGAGAGAGGCAATCCCTGTTCCTGTGACCTTGCTGACAAGACAGATAAGCCCTTTCAACAGAGCACAAGTGTGTGTCATGTTGGAGCAGACAGAACTGCCAGCCTATCTACATCTCTCAAGTGTTAACAGGAGTTTGACTGGCCAGTCAAAAATGTGTTTCTTCAAATGCTGCCTTTTTCAAGAGGCAGGTCTCTTAGCAGCTTTTGCTGCAAGTTCCATGAGACAGAGTTTGAGGTCTGGAAGATGAATTCAAGTGTGTTGATCTTTCTTTACCTCCCTTATCATCAGTGTAGTTAAATCCACCTGTTTCAACTGCGTTCCTGTCAAAGGGGTGAAAAGCCCCTGTGTCACATTGCAGCTTAGAGATACAGACAGTGCATGCTATCAAGAAGTCTGCTTGCTGTTACAATTTGGATTAAAATTGCAGCATCATGGGCAGAGCCATTGCATTTGGTTTGCACTTGAATTGCTTCTCTGCTTGTGTTATTTTCCCCTCCTCACTCCCGTGGAGAGACAAAAGCAAAACAAAACCACCCACAAAACACATGCACTCTCTAGGCTGTGGTGGATCTTAGTTACTTTGATCATGTATTACACAAAGAGAAACTAAAATCAGTATCAGGATTTAAGGATAGAAGTGCCTCCATGCCTTGTCCTTTTGGACCTTCTTGGCTTTCAAATGGAAATGCCATCCTTGTTGATTAGAAGCACAAAACTTGCATGCAGTGAAATGAAGCTGCTCTCTCCTGCTCTGTGGTAGTTCAGTTGACATCTGGGCTGGATCTGATTTTTAGGTGTCTGTTCTTCCTAATCACAGACCTGACTCATCTTTGAGGCCAGTGGTGAGGTGGGGGCCCAGGCAGAGCCCTGACATGGGTGCTGTGCAAGTGTGGGGCTGTGGAGGGCAGGAACTGCCCAGAGCAGCAAACTGGTGGGGTGAAGCTGGCCTCTTTCTTGACTTCAGGGGGTCGCTTATGCATTTAATTTGTGATAAAAAAATGAGTTTGGCTGGCATGTATCAGTGGCAGAAGAAAGCCCTTGAGGGAGAAGCACAAGAGGAAAAGCCAGTGGCTCTGCAGAAGAGTAGCAGACCAAAGATATGAGATATAGAGCATGGAAACACTGACCTGACTGTCATCTGCCAGCAGCTGAATGACCTCTTTCAAACAGTGATGCAGCCCTTCCTTCAAAGAGGCTCTGCTGAGCACCACGACCCCATTCAGACAGCTGGTGCAGAGCCCTGTGGTTTCCTGCATTCTTGGATAAAACTGCCATTTACCTTATATGACTCTCTTCCTTCTATTCCCATAGGACAATTCCCCTGCTTAGCAGAGTTCAGCACTCAGAAGAGCCTCTCCTGTCCTTTGCAGCCTCTCTCAGTGCTTGCTCCAGATGGAGGCCAGGGAATGTGAGAAGTGACAGGAGCAGTGGTTTGGACAGAGAGCTGGAGGAGGGGGTGGAAGGCTAGAATAGCTCTGAGTGCTTGCAAACTGCTCCTTTAAAAACCAGCAGTGATGGTTGAGTGGCTTAGAGATCCTATCCCTCCCTTGTGCCTTTGGCCAAACTGCATCACAGGTTGGGCAGCCCCAGCTGAAGATCCCTGGCCCCAACCCTTGCAGGTGAGTCCTCTGCTGTGGGATGTGCTCAGGGCTCTGCAGATAATCCCTGGGATGGTTTGGGGTCAAGCTGCTGGTTTGGGGTTGTGCTCTGATACTGAGTTCATACAAGTTCAGGGAGGATTGTTACAGAGAAGTTGTGCCAGACAATGAGAGATGCTTTGCACAGCCTGTTTAATGGATCTGTGCCCTTTGTGAATACATCATTTTAAAAGCTGCTGCAGACCACAATCTTGATGAAGCATCCAGTGTAACCAGAAGAGAGCTGGTCCTCTTGGAACCACCCAGTTGCTGATGGGGGGACTGTGCCCATAACAGAGGCTGTCTTGTCTTCAGGAATCTTAATTTGCTTTGATGTCATAGCAGGTTGTGTAATCTGCTGAAGAGATAAGACAGCCTCTGTTTTAGAGATGACTACATTCTAATCCTGCCTGTCCCACACATTTTGTTCTCTTAATGGAATGAAATACTGAAGGCTTAGGAAGTTGTATGCTGCAAAAAATATTCAAAATCAAATGGTGGCAAGTCAAAGTCCAGTGAAAGGAAATGCTGATCAAAGTGAGGGAGAGAGCTTTGAAAAATGACATGACTTACCTCTAGTGGATCTAGCATAACGTCATGTGAGAAGTCAGAAAGTTTACCCAAACAGTGCTGGTGCAGAAATATTCAAAGAGAATATGTATCTCAGTGGGTATGTGGAGGTTTTGGTTACAATAGGAGAAGGGCTTTCCTTCATGCTCTTCATCCTTAACCCAACAAAACCCATAAGTGACTGTTCATCAGATCCACACCTTTGCTTATGTCCAGCTGCTATGAAAGATTCTAAAGAGAATGCTTGGTCCTCATCTCTTATCCATGTGGCTGCCTTAGGAAAGAGCAGTGAGAGTGTGCCTGGCAGCAGGAGAGCATCTGCCTGTGGCTGGGTACCCTGGGCACGAGGATGCTCTGAGGCCACTGGGAGTGCACCAGGGTCAGTGGCTGCACTCCATCAACATGAGCTTGGTCCCGTGAGTGGCCCCAGAGTAGCCTTTAATAGAGAGTGAAAACATAGCCCCTGGGTCACCCTGGGCTCACATGAATAGTCCTGTTGACTGCAGTGGAACTATTTGTGTGAGTAAGAGTTTGCTTGTGGGAATAGAGTTCATAGCACAGCCCTCTGCAGGTGGCAGCTGCTCCCAGGCTCAAAGGGGTGAATTAGCAAATCTCATCTCCCAGACTGAATTCTGCCTCCAAACATCCATGACCTGGAACAGACACACAGACACTTCACTGTGAAAGGTTGCATTTTGTTCCATCCTCTCCATCTTCAAAAAAACCCCAAAACCCAGGATGTTTTTTAACCCCCCCCATCTTGTCTCAGCTATGTGTAGCTGGGGGTAGTTTGCTTTATGCTTCTCCATCCTAAACCACAAAACAGGGTGAGAACATGACCTGATAAATAAAAGTCCCCTGGAATATCTCTGGTATGAAACTGATGTACAGCAGATGAAGAAATTGTCTTCAGATTTTTTGCTGTAGTTAGATAATAGCTCCATCAGCTTTTTTGTGCATTATTCCTATATATGATTTTAAATGAAAAACAGTGTTAAATGGTAATGGATTTTGTTTGCTGCATCTTGGACCTTTTTCTGAAGGAGTGTAGGGAGAGGGAAGATCCTGACTTAAGGTCTTAGGTAGAGCATGTAAGCCTTTAAGGGAAAGTTTGGATATCCGTAAAAAATGACACAAGTGGTTTCTTTCAGTGGTTTGGGGTTTGTTTTTTTTTATTTTGGGCTTTTTGGGGATGGTGGTTTTTTGTTTTTTTGGGTTGGTTTGTTTTGTGTGGCTGACCCTAAAATGCAGTGGCTGCCTGGCCTGCCACTGCTCTGCTCTTGTTGTGTGAGCAGCCAGCACCTGAACAAACAGAGCTGTATCTGTGACAGCCTGGGAATCTGCCAGGATTCCTCAGGGAAGGATTGATTCAGAGCATCTGAGAAAAGTGGGGGCTGCTTCCATGCATCCTTGCTTCCTGTCCAAACAGCAACCCATGCAGCCTTCCTCTGAAAGGACAGTGGGGCAGTTCCCATAAGCAAATACAGTTTTTGTGTTGGATAAAAATACATGTTCTTGTGACAGTACAAAGTCTTGTGCCTGATGGATTATTCTGGAAAGGCTGATAGGAGGACACCAAGTGTCAGACAGCTGGTGGGGCTTTCCAGAGCACTAGGGAAGTGTGAGGGCTCATGCACATCAGGCAGTTCAGTTTTCTGGGAAGGTCTCATGTGAAGAACTAGAGGATGGTGTGACACAGACTTCCAGCATGTCACCTGCATGTTTACTTTATCTTTAGCTGCAGAGGTGGCTTCACTCTACTCCAAGGCAGACATTTCACAAGTTACAGTAGAGAAGAAAGTTTTCTGAAACAAGTCTTTGGAAGTTAATTTTGTGAGTAAAATGTTCAAACCACATAAGAAGTTCTGCGCTGATGAATTGTTTGAACTTTGAGTCAAAGCTGATGTGCAGGTCCCAATGACATTCTTCCCCTTCCTTCATTCCATACATTCAAACTCGCTTAGGAGATCTTTGGTTATTGGATGTGAGAAGGTGACCAGGAAAAGCAGAAACATTTTGGTCGCTGCTGTTATAAACACAAATTCATCTTCCAGATTATCAGTTACCCTTCTTGCCTTGTTAAGAAAATTACTCAGGCATTGCGCTCTACTCTGAAACTATGATTTTATTTATTATTTTTTGTGTTTGTGTAGTGAATGACAAGCTAAAATCAAATAGCAAATCATGTAAGGTGGAAGCTTAGGAGCCCTTTGATCTTCTTCAGTGTTTCTAGAAGGATCAGTGCTGGATCTCCATCTCCTCTGAGCTGAGGAGGAGGGCAGGTAGTTCCAGGCACGTGTTAGTCACAGTGTATGTGATCCATCTCTGGTTACACTTCCTTTGATCTCCCTCTCTTTGCACGGCCAGCCTCTGACACCAAACCTTGCCTGTCCTTCAGTAGCAAACCCCATAACTCTTTCTGGCTCCAGCATTTTGTTTCTTCAATACTTTGTCAGGATGGAAATACCAACTAAACCCTGCACTTTGTAAATCTCTCTCTTTCTAGTCCTGTGATCTCCTGGTACGCTAATTTTGAAAATGTGCTGGCATATTAATAGAACCCTGCCCCTCTTTAGAAGCTCAGTTTTATTTTTGATGCCTCTAACAGGTGCTGGTTTAATAGGTTTGCTGTGTTACAGCTTTCCTTTTTCTCTGGTGAGCCTGGCCAGATCTGTAAGCTGACACTACTTGAAGGCTGGGCATGTGACTTCTCCCTGCCTTTAGCCTCACTTCACACTGAACATTTACACTGCAGACTTGCAGCAGCCTTAATTCAAGCTTTGTCTGAACCAGGAGGTTTTGTGCTGATTGTATTGAAATCACCCCAAGCAAAGCCCCCCTTGCATTCCCATCTGAGGGTCTGCTTGCTTTGATTTTCTGCTGTCAGCTTTCGAGTGGGCAGCTGCTGGGGGGTGTGAATGTGGCTCCAACAACAAAGGAATGTGTTTGTGCTGCTCTTTGCATCCACTTCACACGAGGAGTTTGAAGCTAAAGTATAAACTGAGTGGTGTCCTCCTTGCTTGCTGCAAAGAGGAAGGTGAATTCTTCCCCTATTAGGTCTGGTGGAAAATGTTTCACAGCCTGTTTATCAAATAAATATTCACAAAGACGCTTCGAATGAGGAAACGCACCGGGATTAAAGTGTAACTTTACCTCTAAAATCCAAGCTGAGATTCCTGGAAATGCTGCAAGCCTTTGACTTTGCGCCACCTGTTATTTTCCTGCCACCCCCCTCAGCTCCCTCCCGACTCAGAGCAAACCCAAACACGCTTCGGCTTCGCTGGAACGTTCTGCGTGTTTTTCTCAGCCCGGAGGAGCAGAGAGCGCGCGTTTGTTTCCTCACGGGCTCCTCACGGCCTTGGTTCAGCAAGGAGCTGGCTGAGGTTAATCCAAATCTCCTGTAAACCCAAGGGCTCTGTCCAAGGGCGGTGCAAAGTGCAAGGGCTGAGCGGTTGTGCTACCTCGGGGTGTTGAACCGGGATTCAGGCGGGTTAAACTCGAGGGCTGAGGGTGGATCCACCCAGCTCTCCTCTCCCTCTGCGGCTGTAGCTGGTGCTGACCCGAGGGTGAAGAAGTTCCTGAACAAGTGCCATGTGTACGGAGAGTGTAAAAGTGCTCTGCTGCTGACTCCCAGTTACCTTAGCTTGGCACGGAGCTGCTCCAGTTCCAGGTCTGTGTTTGCTGCAGATGAGGTGTCTCTGGGAATGACGTTGGGTGAACTTGGAAGTTCAGTCGTGTTAGCCAGACCCTCCCATATTCATAAACAAACCTAAATGGACTTGGATGGGCTCCTTAGTTCCTATGAGCTGCTTCCACTCCAGATTTTCAGCCCTCAGCAAAGGCTGCATGGTCCTAGCTGGACAGTCCTTTTCCATGCACATTGGAAAGCCAGAGGTAGAGAGGGGTTAAGGAACTTGCCCAAGGCAGATGAGTCGGTGCCAAAGCTGGGAATAGAAACCAAGAGACTTGGCTCCCACTCCAGGCTCTAATTGCACAATCTCACATTGAAGCCCTGTCATTGTGTACTCTTGAGGTAACACTGGATGAAGTGAGGCAGGGAAAGCTGTTTCCAGGCTGTGATACCTAAGGAGTGGGGAGAGGAAAGGATATCTGGAGGTGTTGGTTGTGCAAGCACCAATTATTTGTGCTTTAAAGCCTGGTTTCGGCAATTGGTGCTAAAATCTGATCTGTCACAATTGAAGCCAACCCAGTGTGAAGTGGTTGGGAAAAATCCAGTCCTTTTCCAGTCAGTGATAAAGGGTAGAGGCAAATTCATACCATCACTGGTCTTTTTTTTTTTTTTTCCTGT
>VYXF01011009.1:245751-340934 GCA_013397295.1 Polioptila caerulea
GGGTAAAGGAAAATTCATCCCCTCCTTGGTTTTTTTTTTTTTTTTTTCCTGTAAAACTCCGTTGAGACGAAGAGGGGAAAGAGGAGAGCTGAGAGGATCCAAGCAGTAACAGTAAGGGTTAAATCACATTTGGGCTCTTACCAAAAGAATGAAAAATAAATTATAATCAAGCTAGTAAAAGGTTTGGGCTGTGTTGCCTTCATATCACATGCTGTATATAGGAAAAGTCGCAGGCTTTGTTTGAAGTGCAGTGCTTTGAGAGGGTGCAGTGCTTTGCAGCGAATTGTCTGACATTCCCCAGCTGGGACTGGCCCGGGATGGTGTTTGGAGCTGAGAGTTACATTTGGAGTCAGCCCATGTTTGAAGGAGATGGGGAGAGGAGGGAGAGAAAGGAGCCAGTTTTTCTGCCTGTGTAAAATAATGTGTCCATCTCATCTGCCAGCTGCAGCACATGAAAAGCAAGAGGCGAGCAGACAGAAGTCACCTGGAAACTGCAAACATGGCTCAAACAAAATAGTTCTTTCCTGCCCTTTTCTTCCCTCCTTCAAGTCTCTCTTCTGGGATGGGTTGGGAGATCTGGCAGGCGGGTAGAGTGGATGTATGTTGAGCAACTGAAGCACAAAAATATTAATACTCAAAAAAACCCCCAAAACATTGGCTTCTGAAGAGCATTTCATGTCCAAATTAACTCTGTGCTCTCAGTCCCTTGCAGACTGAACTGCCCTGTGTAGGGATTGTCAGGTGATTTATAGATTCTCCACGTTCGTTTGTACAAGCCTTCATTTCCTGTTAATTTACAGCCAGATTCATCTCAGCCATCACAGCTTAGATGAGATCAGAGCTGAACTCGCAGCCCCAGCTTCAGGAGAGCTCCAGAAAATGTGCTCATGGTTTGCTTTCAGTTATGTCTGTGTTGGGGTACTTCCCTGAATCAGGCTTGGATGCACATTTAATGGGCACTCTTCTTTTGAGGAGGAAAAAAAGATTAAAATTTCTCAATCTTGTGCTTCTACTAATCGAGTTAATTGCAAAAATTAGTCCTAGGGGGAAAGAAACTCCCCTTGCTTGTGTGTTTAGTTAATGGAGGGCACAAAATTCTGGGTATAGTGATTTTTTTTCCTGTATTTTAGTCTCACTATACTGTAAATTCAGTGTACCTCTGTCCTACTAGGTGCATGGATGTGAAAATTCAGGCTTTATTCTCAGCTGTAAATGAATATCGGTCCTTTGGATAGCAGCCATGTCATTACCTTTGAAACTATTGTGGTTGTGAAGACCTGTGTGCCAGTAACCCATGGAATAACCAGTTTGGAGACATAAATTATTACTTTCCTTTGATTTTTCTTGACATCTTGTTGCATTGTATTAGCAGCACACTTCTATAATGCTGTAAAATTTGTCCTTAATGTTTTCTGAGCCTGCACTGAATTAATTATCTTTTAAACTCTTCAGTCAAAGTAGTGTTTCTGTGCCTGTTTCCCCAGCGTTAAGCAAGGGCCATGTGCTGGCTGTTTAAAGGGTGAGTCTCCCAAAAGCAAATTGTTCTGGGGTTGCAGATTTTACACTCTTCCTGTTGTGGACACCAGTTGTGGTGAAACAATCTGGTTTTAATAACAGGGAGGGTAAAGGAGCAGATCACGGTGTGGGGAGCAGGTCCCTTGCCATGCACTGCTGGCATTTTTGTCAAGGGGAGGAGGTTTTCTCCAAAAGGGGCTTGTCTGAACCCCTGAGAGAGCCTGAAGTGGGGGTGAAGCTGGAGAAGAGGGGCCCCTAAGCAGCTGTAAGCTTCAGTGCCTGAAAAGCTGTCTCAGACATGCCTCATTTTTTTGTTTCAAAGAGCTGATGCTTTGTCAGGGGAGCTGGGGCTTGCACTCAGGAGTGCTTTCACTGGCTGCTCTCCCCTCCTCTGCTCACCCAGTAGGTGTCTGGATGGATTGAGGCACAGGACTTGTCTGAACTCTTTGCTATCTCTTATTATTCAGCAAGTTCCCAAGTGTCTGGTGAGCGTCTCTGTTTGGAGTGCCTCACTCACAGCCTTGCCAATAATATCAGTGACTGGTCTAAATTCACATCAGGCATGTGCTCTGCCTCTTGTGACTAATGCACAATGTATTTTTTTAATTGATTACTGTTCTCTACTGACTCAGGCCAGAAAGGAGTCAGAGGAAAGGACTCGGTGTGTGTGGGGGTGATTTGTGTTTAAACCTTGTTGAGTACAGATGGGGTCTAAAGGTGTTTAACTGTTTGGTGGCTGTGGAAACCCTGAGGGCAGTTGGTAGGACTTTCTCTAAACAAAAACCTTAGATTGAATCCCTCAGGCTGTCCTGGTAAGGCAGCAAATGCAGGTGATCAGTGCAGGGTCTGATCCTGCAGCTGATGCTTGGGCAGACACTGGTGCTGCACAGTTGTCCTAATCCTGCAGTGGGACAAAAGGTACAAAAGATATACAAATGCCTGCAAGAACATTTGCAAGCCTTCTTATTTCTGTGTGTTCCAAATCACTGTAACACAGTTCAGAGCTGGGAATTTTCAAACGAATCCTTAGGAATTGAGAATGTTATGTAACTTTTGTTGAGTATTTCTTTATTTGTTTCCTTCTCTGAAAGTCGCATTCTCTGGATAAAACCTTGTCAGGTTGGTTAAGCCACTGATCTGCACTCCTTGCCTTTGGGTTTCAAAACCAGCCCTGTAGTCCTTGCTTGTAACAAATCCAGTTTGGAAGTGCAGGCTGGTAGGAGAGCCCAGATTAATGGAAGAAAAACTGATGAGTGGAGTCAATAGCTTTGTGGAAGGAAGAAAGTGTCTGGCAGCCTGCAGATACCTGTGAGCTGGTCTTTAGCCAGGGGTGCAGAGAGGGGATTAGGGAATGTCTCTCTGGAATGGTTTTTTTCCTCAGACAGCTCTTGAAAAGCCACCATAACTCTGAGTGTACAAACCCAGGGCCAGCCCGGGGGCCTGCTGCAGCCTTGGATATTCTTTCTGTTTTTCTAAGAGGACTAAATAGTCTCTTTTTCTCCTCCTGACTGTTTCAGGCATCACAACAGGATCCGAAGCATTGAGGCCAGTCAGCTGCAGCCCTATGTTTCCCTGGAAACGTTGGACCTGAGTTTCAATGACATCACGGAAATCCGAAACGGCTGCTTTCCACAGGGACTGCACATAAAGGAGCTGTGAGTTTTTCTGGTTGGGAACTGCTTTTGTTGAGTTACCACAGCAGAGAAAAGGGCCTCAAACCTTTAAAAAAATGAAGTAATGAACATAAGAAGTATGGGATCATTTTGTCAGGATTTTAAGTGCAAAGGAGAGTTAGAAGGCAGCACGCTGTCACTGTTGTCAGGTTATTTTTTGAGTGCTGTTTGGTTTCTGATATAGCTATAAAAAATGCAGATTATTATTAACTTTGTTGCAGAGAAAAGGTATCCTACATCCTTCATGTGTGGGTGTCTTGACAACTGCAAACCCATGTGCATCTCAGAAGAGTGGAGGGAGAACAACTGTTTCATCATTAAAGTGGCTTTCTGAATATTGAGAACAGAAATGTCTCTGATTATTTGAATAAAAGGGGGTCAAGCAACAGGATGTTTGCCTATTCAGAGAAACATGAAATAATTTGTATTTTAGGTACCTTTGAAGAGGTGCAGGCAAATAGTCTGCCTGCAATAAAGTTTACTCCAAAGTTTGTGTTCCTGGTTGCAAGGAGGTGTAAGAGAGTGGTGTTGTGACTGATGTTTGCCTGTTGTCTGCAGAAATAGCTCCCTGTGGCTAAGACTAAGATCCAAATAAGAAAGACCTCTGGGACAGATACTGAGGGGAGAATGGGGAATGAATAGCATCATCCTGTACTGGGATAGTCTCCAGTTTCTGGCTTCCACTCCTGTTTGCCTTGTTCGAGTAGGAGGATGTCAGGGAGCTCTTTGGAAGTGCCCAGCAATTCTCCACATTCATCACAGGCTCTGGGAAAGGCCCAGTGCCTTTTGTGCAGCCAGAAATTCAGCTGGTTTAAGGCCATCTCTGTGGTTTCACCAGCTTGTCTGGAGACCAGCTAAATGCTGATAAAAGTTGATTTCTGACAGAACCATTCCTTTTTCTGCTGTGATTTATTGCAGCTACCTGGGGAGCAACAGAATCAGCACCCTGGAGCCTGGAGCCTTTGATAGCCTGTCACGGTCCCTGCTGACACTTCGTCTGAGCAAAAACAGGATCACTCAGCTTCCTGTCAAGGCCTTCAGGCTGCCCAGGCTAATACAACTGTGAGTACAAATGCCCACTTTAATTAAGCTCAACCACACTATATGGAGATGAAATGATCCTGGGGGGTGTGCTCACCAAATGTCACCCTTCCTCACCTACTGTCTATAAAATGTGGAATCCACTATGCAGGAGTCCTCTGCCAGCTCCTAGGAAGACACACTGGGAAAGGGTCCTTTTTGTCTTGTAGCTCTTGGCTTTTCAGGCCATTCTTGGATCAGGTAGGGAGGGAGGGATGCTGTAGCAAACATCAGCATCTTCTGCACTTGACAGGGTGAGGCAAATCCACTCCCTTGCAAGCTGCTGGTGTCTGTGGTGCAAGAGAGGTTTGCAAGATGTTTCTGTTGAGAGTGACAGAGCTCAGCTGCCACGTTAGTGTTTCAAGGCCACACAGGTATCTTTATGTGGCAATAAAAAAACAGTGAAGGAAGGTGGTTAAACTGAGAGGTGATATTTGGGCAGAGAAAATTGCAGCTCAGATGAGTTAACACACACGTGGTTGTTGTTCTGCCTTCGTGGGGACACGCAGACCTCTGCAGCTATAAACATGCTTTGGGTGTAAAAAAGTAGCACTAAAGGTTGAGCTTTTCCCTTCTGCTGCTGTTGGAGGAATGGGCCCAGCCTAAGGCTCCTTGCAATCTTTCCATAAAATTTGATAGGCAAAAGGTCCACCTCTGTTAACAGAAAGTCCACAAATGCTGTTGGAACTCTCACCTCTGAGTGTCAGCCTCTTGACTGAGAGACAGATCCTCCAGGCAGGGTGTGCCCAAGGAGTGTGTGTGCATTTGTGTCTGCACACATGCAGGGTTTGTAGCCCCTTTGGGGTGGGATGGGGAGACACAACAGCATAGGCACTGTTGCCTCTCAGTTAGAAGTTACTGTCCATTGAGTGAGGGCTTCTAATTCACTGTTTGACTGCATCATGTGCAGCACTGTAATGAAAACAACTCAGTCTGTTTAGGATTGCACTGGGAGATGGAGTAATTGTTACTCTTAATGACAGCCTCAGAGCTGGTTGTTTAACTGTACAGATAAACATGAATGAATTGCAAATTATCCAGATTGGTGTGTTGTAGAATTTGTGTACAGTTCTTTTTCTGGCAAAGCCTGTTTCACTAATAGCCCAGGAAGTGCAGTACGACAAGGGACTTTAGGCCTGCAAAATCTTTATTGCTTACTTGACTTTAATTGTATGCAACTTGAGTGCAAGTTCAACATTGTTTTTTTAGGCAGTTGGAAAGTAAGCTTAAAGTCTCTATGGCTTCTTCATCTTTTCCAAAACAAGTTCAGATGTTGTAACTTTCACCATTTTCCTCAACACAAACACTGAACAGGGAACTATCTTTAGCTTAATCTTTGTATGTGTGGAAAAGTATCAGTTTTAAAAGCTCTAGCTTCAACTTTCAGTGCATTGTGTTGAAGTCTTCCACTGCCTTTACAGAACTGCATTTTCAGCTGGTATGTCTGGGTCAAGCAATCCTTGACACTGATATAGGTTGGTAAAGTGTGTGATGATGTTCACATTGCTATTCAGAAAAAAAGATATTTCCAAAATTTAGGGGTCCTCCCCGACCTGGGGAAATTTAAAAGAAATTTATTGAACCAGGCTGGAAACCTTTGTATACACAAATACTGAGAATACATTGTTACTGGAAAAAAGCTCTTTCACTCTTTATTAGTTTCTGATAGTAGGAAAAAAAAAAAAGTTACATTTGTCAGGGGAACTGAAAGCTTTCCTTTTAGACTTGGCCATAAAGTTTCCTCTTGGGCCTGCACTTTTGGGGCACCTGCATGTTTCAGAGCACATTTTTACTGGGCAGTTACAAGTCCTATAAAAACAGTGGATTGTGAGGGGAATAATGCCGACGTTTGACTGTATTGGTTCAAATGGTGTCTGTGCTTGAGGGAGGATGAAGTGTGAAAATTGATGAGAAGGATCAATGGTTTCAAAGAAATGCAGAGAGAGGAGGGATGAAGAGGGATTGCTGCACTCTGTTATTTCTCTGTAGTGAAAGCCTGTCCGGGGTGAGTTTGTTTAAGCCATCACACCCAGCTGCCTTCCCGGGATAGCTCTGGGATTGAAGGGTTCCGGTGCTGTTCTGCTGTCTCCTGGGAACCACTGACAGAGGGGTTGTTGGCACTGCTGTCCCCATTGTGTGCTGCACTGATGACTTGCTGAGAAAGGACTGGGCTTTAATAAACTTGTATGGCCTTGGTGATTTTAGGGAGCTGAACCGAAATCGCATCCGCCTGATTGAAGGCCTGACGTTCCAGGGACTGGACAGCCTGGAAGTCCTGAAACTCCAGCGCAACAACATCAGCAAACTGACTGATGGGGCTTTCTGGGGTCTAGCCAAAATGCAAGTTCTGTAAGTTGGAGAAATGGCCTCTTTTTCCTTAAACAGCTTCAGCTTCAGCTGCTGTCACAGCTTCTCTGTATTTTAGCAGAGATCCTGTGGGTACCTGTGCCACTTCTTGTGCTTCTTTCTTTGTCCTGCATGCCCAGAGCTGCTGCTGCAGCTTTTATTTAGCTGATCCACAGTTTACAAAAGCTCACTGCTTCAACAGGTGTTCAATAAAAACAGCCCTGTTTTTTAAGCTGTGAGACTATTCCTTTGAAAGTTTGACAGTTTGAACATTCAGCATTTATCTCAATTGGTCTTTAAATATCTGGCTTCTGCAAATTTGTTTTGTCTGATAGATGGAAACTCTGTGTTGCAGACAGTATTATTCCACCTCGTGGGATACCTAGAAACCAAGCTAGCCATTCTTGGTGATGTTTTCTTCCCGTACCAGAGAATAAATTGATTAGTCATTGCAGAGAAATACCTGAAGCTTCCAACACGCTTGGCTTCCAGGTGTGTTTGTGAGGTCCCAGGTGATGAAGGCAGCATGTTTCTGGCTGCTGCTGTCACTCAGCTGAGACTCTGCGAATACAAACTTCAGTGGGATGCTTTAAGTCCGGTTTATTTGCAGTGGAGCTTCTCTCTGCAGTCACACCTCCTTGTGGGCATTTCTTCTGTGTTGTCCTTGAATTTCTATTTTTGCTTGACAAGAAATGCCCACACATGCATGTGTCCACATGGGTATGTAGAAAGGTGTGTAGGAATGGCTAAAATCCCATTTCTTTTTGGAAATTCTTTCAGCATTTGATCAGTGCTGCTCATCTGACAATTCCTCCTGATTTTTCTCCACAGCCACCTGGAATATAACAGCCTGACAGAAGTGAACAGTGGCTCTCTCTATGGCCTCTCCTCTCTGCACCAGCTTCACCTCAGCAACAACTCCATATCCCGCATCAACCCCGATGGCTGGAGCTTCTGCCAGAGGCTGCATGAGCTGTAAGTTGGTTTCTGTTGTGTTGTGTAATGTTGGCAGGAGAGAGAGGAGTAAGGAATTTCCTCAAGGCTTACAGCTCCCACTGTACAACCTGTAGAAATGCAGGAACTGCAGGCTCCTAAGTGATTCCCGTGTTATTTATGATGTTATGACCTTCAGAGCACCTGGTTAAAACACATTTGCACCAGAAACCAGAAAAGGCTAGAACCCACTAAACTTGCACAGTGCCAAAAGACCTGGAGAGTTTGTGAGCTGTGGCTTGCCAGCGTTTTTAGCTAGTGAGTTACAAGGTTTGTAACTTGCCTTATAATACCTATACAGCCTGAAGGAAGCTTTGCTTTATCCTCTGTATTTACAAAAAACAGTCATGCTTTCAACCAGCAGAGATTTGACCCTTTAGAGGTGAAGATAAATCCCTTGTTTCTCCTGTTTACACTTTATCCTTCCTGTAGGGTTCAGTTGTTATAAAGTAAATACATTGACTTTGCTCTCCTGAGGTTTCCAGCTGGGAATACAGCCTGACAAATGAAGGAAAGCCTTGCTGCTGAGGGCAGCCCCACAAGGGTGTCTTTTGGGTCTGTGGCACTGCTTCATGCCTTTTTGAAGAGACAAACAGAGATGCCTGCAGTATTTACAGAAGTAGCTGCCATCCCCTCAGTGGGACTGTGGAAAGTTTTGCTTTTTTCTTTGACGTACTTGACTTGTGGTCAGTGGAACTGGAATTCATTCTGCTCAGTGCAGGGAAATGTTAAACATTGCTAGGGATTCTCCTCTCCACCAAAAAGCAGTATGGTAAAGCAACTTCCTGCTGCCAGAGGCTTCACTCTGCTCTCACACTAGAGGTTGGTGTCTGCCCACCCAGCTGTGAGTCCTGAAACCTTTGAGCTGTGGATTCAGAGATAGGTAGACATGACACATGTAATTTATTTATGTTTAGAATTAACATGCTAGCCCTGTGATCTTCTGTTGAACCCAAATTATTTGTTCAGATGTTGGTTATTTTTGGGGGGCACAAGGAAGTACTTTATTTTTGGTTTTGGTTAAATACACATGTGATTGTTTAATTACCTAATTTTTCAAATTGCTGCAGAACTTGCCCATGCCTGGCACAGTTCTGTGGACAACTGAAGTTCCTTCACATCTAGATCCTCACATGATATTTTGCTAGATTAAGACAGTGCTAATGGAGAGATCTTCAAGGCAGCAGATCAGAACTGGAACTGTGCCCTGCGTTTGGTTTATTAAAATCTGAAGCATAAAAAAAGGGAACTTCCCTTGCCAAGGCACTCACAGTTGAGTCTTTGGTATAGCCAAATGCAGATCACTGCACTGCCCAGCTCTGAGGGTTTTCTGCTCTCTGGACCAAATACCTGGTGCCTGTGCTGAGCTTTATTTCAGCCTGGGTTAGATGGGATGGGAAGGCCTATCTGGCCCTCACAGGGCTAATGTCAGAACCCTTTCAGAGAGACCTAAGCTTGTCTTGACACTGTCTTGCAAAGCCTCAGGATTTACATTGGAGGTTGCTCGTCCCTTTTCTCAGGTATGGATTAGGATCTCATCCCCCAAGCAGTTCTAACAGTGAGCTGTCCTGTCTTGGAAGCAGTAATTGCAGGAACTCGGGTGCAGTCACTCATGCTGGTGCAGGATGGGGTAGATTTGGGAGATTCCTGGTGGTGTGAGGTGGTGTGAGCCCCTGGGGTGTGCCTGACCTGACAGGCAGGATGGTGCTGCAGTGTGAGGCCAGGCACACAGTGGCTGAGATGGGAAGGGTGAGTGTGTGGGTGTTAGCACAGCCCTGCAAAGTACTACAGGCTCTCCCAGGTGTTGCCTTTAGGGTAAGGCTGCTGCAGGGAGCCATCAGATCTCCAAACTGAAACTCCCACAGCCAGAGAGAACCTGCAGGAGAAGTCTGTGCTGAAATTTAAGGGTGAGGAAAGGAAGCCATAGATACATCTACACTGACTTGTGCACTTTGTTAGTTGTGTATGTTTCATTCCTGATTGAAAGATCCTTGCTCACCTCCACTGTTGCTAAATCTCCTGGTTTCAGTTACCTGAAAACACTGTGGTTGCACAGGGAATGAATTTCAAAATGTTCTAAGGAGGGAGTTGGTCATCTGAAGGAGGAGTTATCTCTCATTCCATTTCTGGGACAAAACGTGACCCCAAGACTCTGGTCTGATGTAAAAGCTGACAAGAAAAGAAAGCTCTTGCCTTGTTCTGAGCATGAGAAAGGGCTGATTGTATGCACTAGTCAGGTGCTAGAGCATCAGCATCATGGAAAAATCCACACTGGGAGCACAGGATTTCATCAGAGGTAAATGGTGGCTTGGCTGCTGGGTCTTTCCTTTCCCTTTTTACCTGTAGCTTGGTCAATGGGAATGAAGTATTTTAGATGTACCTGGTCCAGAAAGGCTGGCAGCAGCAGCACCAGTTGCACAACAGGGTTCTGGTTAACCCCCTTCTGTACCAACTTTGGCTTGGTGCTCCAAATCTCCTTCTCACCAGGCTGGAAGGGCTGTGTAGCCAAACATTTGCCATTTATTCATTCCAGTGATTTCTCACTGGTTGGGAGATGCCAGGGTTAGGAAACCAGCAGAGATCTGCTGGCTTCTCTCAGCCAGATAATCCACACTGCTGAGCTGAGGAGGGAAACCTGCTGTTCTGCAAACTGGCCTGTCCTGTGGCAGGAAGCAGAGCCCTGGCATGCTGAAGAAGCCACTGCCAGGTGCAATAGCTCCTGAAACTTCCATGTGTGACACCATTGAGAGTCTCCACGTCCTGCTGCTGTCTGTCCATCTTCAGGTGACATCCAAACAAACAGAGGGAACATGCCTTCACCAGTTGTGGCAGGAACTCTTATGTGTGGAATCAAAAGGAACTATTTATTTTCTCAGCCAGGTTTAGGATTACTTTTGAACACTTTTTTTTTTTAAAGCCAAATTCTTTAATTGCAGGTGAGGACATAATTTTGACCAGATGCCAATTCTTCATAACTAACACTATAGCTTCTTTAGGAATGAAAGTATGTTGTCCCATACCTTCAAACTCATTAATCTTTGCTGAATTTTTTCCAGAGCTTGCCCTCTGCCCACTCACCCAGCTGAAAGATAGACAGCACCTTTGCCAAGTAAATGACACTCTTAGTGCTTTGGAGTATGTGTCTGTTTGGACTTAGGTTTTGGCTGTGCAGTGAATTTCATGCAAGCCCTAGACACATTTTTAAGCAGCCTCATTTACAGGCAGTACTAGAAGAGGAATTTGGAGGTTTGGAACTCAGTGAATTTTTTTTTTTTTTTTTGTCTGTACAGTGAAGAATTTCAGTGCTTGTTCAAAGCTGTTTCACTTTTTCAAAAGCTGAGCAGCCTGAACTCTCACATCTTTTGAAGTGAGTTGTACTCCCAGGTCGCTAAGAAGGTGGTTTTGAAAATCTGGTGCCTTCTGCTACTCTGAGAGGCCCCTCATCTAACAATCCAAGCTGGCCTTCCACAGCAGGGCTTTATTCTACACAGAAGTTGGTTGCAAAGTGTGCGAGGTGGCTCCAGTAGCTTCCCAAGGCCTGCCCTCAGTGTCACATCTCCAAAGCCTCATCTGCATCTTGCTGGGAGAGAAAAGCAGCTGCCTTCCTGCCAGCTTCCAAACTGCAACAGGACCAGTGCCTAAAGAAAATCCCCCAGACCAGAGATAATAACAGGCAGGGGGAGGAGAGAGTTGGAAAACTAGGGAAAAAAAACAAAACAAAACAATTCTCCAACAGTCTCTTGCAAGTGGAGAGGATTTAAGGCAAACTATGCTCCTTGACAAAGGGGAATGGCAGGAAGGAAAGGTGGCTGGTTTACAACAGACACCTCCTTTCTGTGCATGAAAGGAAGCATTCAATTGCCTTGTGGTGAAATGCTTTTGGCTCTGGACTGGGGTGGAGCAGAGGCACCCACACCCAGAGCCTGGGGCTCGCTGTGCACAAGTGCAGAACGATGAAGACACCTCCTGAGTACAGGAGTCTGGCCCTGCCAAGAGTGTGTGTGAACTGCAGGATCCATCTGTGTGACATCACTCTGCACCTCGCAGGGCGTGGGCAGCAGGGCCTGCCTTTCCCTGTGAGCCTCAGGGGGAGTCCAGATGGCCCTGAGGATGGAGCACAGCCCCCTGAGCATTGCCTGTACCTGTGGGGACACAGGGGTGGTGCTCCCAGACCCCCACCCAGCTGCATGGGAGCAGGAGGAGCTCTCCCTGCTGTAGATGACTCTGTGTGTGTGTGTGTGTGTGTGTTGGGTTCTTGCTCTCAAGTCTCTTCTGGGGCAGCCTCTCTCTGCAGGGTATTTTCATGCAGAAAATGTCCCCATGGCTGGGTACCAGCTGCCTCCTGCTCCCTTAGTGTCACCCAGGCTTCCCCATGGGTGTCCTGTGGCCATACTTGCAGGCTGCAGTCTTATTTCCTAATCCAGTTGTTACCCAGTGCATCACCTCGTGCCAGGTGGTTGTGGGAGGCAGGCACTGGTTGGCACAGAGGAGTTTGGATAATCCCAGGAGGATTGACAAGGGCTGTTGTTCCATTTTGTCCCTCAGGATCCTCTCCTACAACAACCTGACGAGGCTGGACGAGGGGAGCCTGGCAGACCTCGGGGGGCTGCACGTGCTGCGGCTGAGCCACAACTCCATCAACCACATTGCAGAAGGTGCTTTCAGGGGACTCAAAAACCTGCGTGTCCTGTAAGTTGCTCTCAGCTTTTGTCAGACCACGTTCCCTCCACAGTTTGTGTTCTGCCAGGTGGTTCTGCTTTGAAGATGCTTTGGGTGCCCATGTCTGGCAGTTTCAGGTTCCTGAAGCCACCTCAGCTGACCAAAAATCCCTGAGGTCTCATTCCTGCAGCTAATAGCAGTATTTCTCTTGCTATCATATTGGCTTAAATTGAAAATCTTAGAAAAGCCTAATTTCTTTTGGGTCATTCTGCCCTCAAAAGGAGCTGGGAATGATTCCTTCCACTGACAACACTGGAAATTTGAATATCCTCTTAAATGTGCTATTGAGCACTTCTGTGTTGTTACTTTTGTGGTTTTTTTTTTTTTTTTTTTTTTTAACTGAATATTAAGTATAAAATTATGGGCTCAGATGATGTTAAGGAAAAAAAAAAACAATGGCAAAACCAAAAAATGTAGAGATTGAGCTTGGGATCTGACTGTACCAGAAGTGTAACAACACATGAAGCTTCACCCAGCCTTCAGTCCAGTCATAGAAATAAGAAGCTTTTGCAGATACCATGCAAGTAATCAGAAGTCTTTCTCCTTAGTGCAGTTGGGCCCATTAAATACTCTGTGCTCTGATTTTCATGGTAAACCCTGAAAAACCAAAAAGTTGCCACGGGCAAAGTTTCATGTGCCCTAGTACTGGATTGCAAAAATAATCCATCCAATGCTGGCTCTGGCCATTTACCACAGACTTTAATTTTAAAACCACTGACATAATACCTGGAAATGTGATACTGGAAATGAGCTTTCCTAGTCCAAATTCTCCCTCTCTAGGTTTTAGGATCAGTGTGACGTCCTGTGGGATGCAATTTTAGCATTGTACCATTATACACTATTGAGAGCTGTGTTAGACTGAATGAATTACATCTGGGTTTATCTCATGAACATCAGAAGATGGGGAATTCATCCATTCCTGCAGCTGTGTTGCTTCTGTCTCCTCACTGGAACCTGCAGGGCTGCTGGCTGCTCTCCTCCTCTCTCTGGGAGCTGCAGGCTCAGCACCTTCATCTGGCACACCACAAAGTTCTCACAGTCCTTGTGACAGCACCAGACACGTTCCCAGGCTGGTTGGGTTCAGCAAACTGATTTAATTCTTCCTTCAAAAGAAAAAAACACACTTTGATACTTTTATTCCTCTTCAGAAGCCCATTGTGGCCTGAGTCATTAAAAGGAAATGGGAACAGAAAAATCTCCCCTCTTTACAGTACTTTTTGCATCTTACTCTTTTCTTTATTGAAGTTCATAGTGAAGGAAGTGACTGGAAAGTGAGTTTGGGTTTTGTTTGCTTTTTTTAAACTTAAGCCAAAGCCTTTCAGCCACTGGGCATTCAGAAAGGGACCTCTCTGAGGCAGCTGTCAAGACCGGAACTAAAGGTTTCCAAAGAAAAATGGAGGGGAAGGGAAGCTGGTCCTTCTCTTTGCTCTGCACTGAATGTGGAGCCTCTTTTATGTCCAGGGCAGAGGGGGGAGGCGGAGAGGGAGTGTGTGAGCGAGCTCTAATTTAATAAAGGGAAAGGCCTATTGGGTCCTGCACCTGGTGAAAAAGAGCTGAGCATGCTTTAATTATGGGCTATTGTTGGGGAGCCTTTGGTGGGTGTGAAACTGCTGAAATGTGGAGCTATTCAAATAGAGGTCAGGCCCGAGACCTCTGAGCACAATGATTAACAAGGCTGCGAGCATTCAAGCTCAGCCAGCCAGAAAGAATAGGAAATTGGCAACAGGGGCTGGGAGAGGAGTTGGAATACAAAGAGAGCTGGGCCAAAATACCCCACTCTTTTTTTTTTTCTCCCTCTCTCTATTTTCACTCATTTGTTAAAAAGGTTTTTATTCCTCCTTTCTAACACTAAACCTTTGAGTTGCCACTGGATGAACAAGCAATACCATTTTCTTTCTCTTTTTCAAGAAAACACAATGTGTGGCAGTCAATTAATAAAAGTGTGTGTCAGAGCTCCTACAGGCTGTTCCCACTTGTCTGTCTCTGCCATGGGAAAGGGTTTGCTGCTCCCAAGACCAGTAGCCTGTGGTGAAACTGAAGAGGAGAAGTGTCTGAGAAGGGATTTTCCCTTAAAAAACAAACAGAACAAGGGACATTGGCTTGGCAACCTTTGGGAAAATGTAGAAGCTGAGCTCCAGGAGGATGTGTTAGCTCCTGGCCCACTAGGATAGTGCTGGAAATGCCAGCACATCAAAGCATTCTGCTGGACTCGTCTCTTTGGCCAGCATTATGTGGGCCCACACCCCATGGGCATGTTGAGTTTTTGTCCATGCCTTTGGCACAGAGCAACCCACGGATCACCCTGACATGCAGAGTGATGCTGGCTAAGGCCAGGGCTCCCCAGGGCCATGAGGTTCAGGTCTCAAGCTTAAGCCAGCTGAAAAACAGGAATTGTGGCTTTTGCCCTTCTCCCTTCACATCTTTAGTTCACCTTAAAGTAGAGAAAGGAGCAAAGACTCAGCCAGCTGAGAGAAAACCATGCCCCTATTGAAACTGGGACTTTCTTTTCAATTTGTTTTCCCTTCCTGTGAGTTGCTGTGTATTTGTGCTGCACAGGAGCCCAGAAGCTGCACTATGATGCCTGTGTCTGGAGTGTTGCAAAATGCTGGGACACTTGGTTTTTCTTTTTTTGGTCTCAATATTTTTTTTATCTGGAAACGTTCTGATAATCATCTTCAAAAGGTGTGAAAGGGGTACCTGAGGGCTCAGGGGTTATCTGGATGGTGAAGTTTGCTTTGGTGTTGTGTTTTGCCAGGTTTTAAATCAGTTTGATGTAACAAAACCAACAAAGCCTATTTAGTTTTTCTTTCTTTTTACTTAGCATTGGAAGTGATGAATTTCTGTCTGTGTTGCTGGGTATTCATTGCTAGCTGGATTTAAAAGCTGGGAGGGAAGGATTTTTAAACAGTCTGTTTAAACAGCTTTTGTGGATCTCTGTGTTTGTTCTGTGTGCTTGTTTTTCTTCAGACCTCTTTGACTCTTGTAATTGATGGTCAATTTGAAAGCCAAAAGAAGCTAACTCTGAAAAAGGAATTCTCTTGTTGTTTTTTTTTTAATGGTTATACAGGCTGGTGCAGTGATGCTGGCGCTTTCCTTTGTTGAGTTTTCAAGTTCATTTCCAGAAAAAATGCAGCTTTGTAGGAAATACCCCAAATCATCTTCCCAAGATTCAGCTATAGACAAATACATGAATACACTGGAATGCCCAAAGTGATCTTATTTCATGGTAGTAGCATTTAAGGACAGCTGTTTCTTTCAGTTTAATTTTGGCACTTTGTTTTCCTCCTTCAGTTTGGATGTGCAGGACTAGAAAAGGACAGAAACATACTTGGTAAAGAGTAGCTGTCTCAGAGGGTTTCAGCTAGGAACAAGCCAGAGCTCTTTCTGGAATGCACCATCTCACCATGTAAGAGTGCAGAAGTTGTTGGTGCTGCTTTGCTGCAGGACTCTGCATTCTCTGATAACCTTCAGGAGAAAATGGGAAGCTCTCACGTGGCACTCTCCAGCTTCCTCCCCTTGTTTGTAACAGTGACATTGGGACTAAGGTGCTGATTCTGAGCTCTCTCTTGTCCTCTCCCCAGGGAACTGGACCACAACGACATCTCAGGCACAATAGAAGATACCAATGGAGCCTTTACAGGCCTGGAGAACCTGAGCAAGCTGTGAGTATCCCTGGGCTTGAATTCTGCAAGCCAGTTTTGCTGTGTGCCTGTGTGGGGTTGGGTCTGTCCCTTTTTATGCAGCCTCCCCCACCTTGGAACAAGACAAAAATCAACAGAAAATCTGAGCTGTAGTAGTTTTGCAGGCTCACTGCAAGTGTGCAAATGTGATTTTCAAGCACTGATGTTTTTAAGCAGATATGAGGCAATTATTTCCTTTCTAACTGGTGAACAGACAGTGCCACATACTGCAGTTCAGATACTGAGAGAAATTTAATCTGTTTTTGTGTATAAAATTCAGCACAACCATTCCTCACTTCTAAAAGCAAACAAGGGACAAAAACGACCCCTTGCAATCTTCAGTGAAGCACTGATTGATGCAGCAAATAACAATAAACAGAAGAGAAAAATCACCCCACTTCCTGTTACAACAGGGGATTGAAGCAGGATTCATTTCTGTGGGATACTCTTTCTGAGAGTGATCTTTTGGGCTCAGTTCCATGTGCAGTGACAATAAAAGGCACCACGGGGCTCAGGCTCTTAAAGAGATAAAAAGAAACCCAAGGCAAGCATGCGCCTTGCAAATGTTTATGGCTTGCTTGGCCTTGGCGGGGATTTTCACATTGCTCTGTACGAGTCCCTGTTCCATTTGAAACGGGGGATATAAATCAGCCCTGTCAGAGGAGCCTCTGATGGCTTGTGACAAATCAAGAGTCTCTAATCATTACCTCTTGCCTTTGTTGAAGTTCTGAGCGCCCCCCATGCCGCTGTCTCTGATGCTGGCGTGGCACAGCCAGAGGTGCAGTAAAAGTACCTCACTGGAGAGCAGATGGCTGGATATTGTCAGGCTCTCATCAGAGACTCCTGGGGGGTGGGACGAGCCGTGGCAGGGGTTGTGGAGATGCAGTGCTTGGAGGAGAAAAGTCCGAAATCACTGACAGAGATGGCATTTGATGGTTGCTGAGGGGAGTCTCTGGGTCTCTGCAGAGGGGACCAAGTTGCAGCTGCAAGTGAAGTGGGGCAAAAGGCAGAGGAGGATTTACGGACAGGAGGAGGCAGGCAGGGAAGCAGAAGTAGTGTGGGGGTGAGGGAGAAGTCAGTAAGAATTGCTGTGCATGCAGAGTCAAGGAATCTTCCCATGACTGCCAGAAAACAGGCAGAGGAGCAGATGTGGTGGGTAGAAGAGTCCTTGGCTGCCTGAACGAAGTGTTTGGTTTGTCTGAAGAAATCAGTGAGACCATGTGAGCAGCTGGAAGGGTGATGGGAGCAGAGACTTTGTGCAGTGGGATTTGCAGGCTGTAGGGATTATGAGTCTGTAGTGCTGCTTTGACAAGGGAGAGAATGTGATGGAAAGGAGCAGAGAGCTGTCCTGGTGGTACATCCCTCCAACAGGACCACTGGCATGGCAGCAAAACTTGTGGTCCCAAGTGAGTGGGATATGTTAGAAATGCTGGGTGCAGATAACAGGAGAGGTGAAAAATCCAGAGGAGACAGCATCGAAGGAAAGAGTTCAGCAAAAGATTGACTTGGAAAGCAGGAGCAGCGAGCCCTGATGAGCTGTGGGGGTCAGGCAGAGGCCAGGAGGAAGGAAGGGAGCAGGGGCAGCCTGTGGGGTCATGTGCTGGGAGCTCTGGGCAGAGCAGCTATTGCTCTCCCCTGTGAAATGCCGTGCCTGATGTGATGTTTATCATCCAGCACAAGGAACACCTCCAAAAGATGGCTGGCTTGGGCTGCCAGTAGCCAAGGATGCTCTGAGGGCTTGTACAAGTTTAGGGAAGTTTGGTTTATATCTTTCTTTCCTTTATTGACTGATGGCTGTCACTGCACATGGACTTGGGCCAGCTCTGAGTCTGGCTGAGGGACATGTGCAGGGAAGGTTTGTGCAGGGGATGGCAGCACATTTTGTAGCCTGGGAGAGCATGTGGATCAGGTTGGTTTGGGGCAGACAGGAGTGGTTTGATTACTTAACAGAGTGAACTGCTGTAGGACTGACAGCTTGCTGGGATCATTCACTGTCAGCGTGGAAGGCTAAAAAACCCTCAGAACATGAAATTATTTTATTATTACTTCTCGAGGTGTTTTGAGAAATACTTGTGAGTGGCCACTTTTAGAGGGATCTCCTTGGAAGTGTTATAGCTTATCAGCACATAAATCCCAAACTGTTGATTTCTAAGGCTGAAGTGAGTATCAGGATTTTTTTTGTAAATAAAAGATCAGTCCTCACAGCAAATATTTCACCGTGTGATTTAGGGCCTTTGTTTAAACCGTCAACCACTTTAAATGCATTAGCATACAAAAAATAAATGGGCACTTCAGAGGAGACCTTCCAATGAATTAATAATCACCTCAGCTCTGTGGAGATTGCCTTAAAAGCCGTTCCCCTTTGATCTGGCACAGATTAGCCTCTGAAAGGATTTAGCACAGAGAGGGTTGTTCGCTGACATGAAGGTGTTAAACAGAGATGGAGAGGCCAGTCACTTTAGCCTTCTCTGAATTATAGATGAAGCTCTCCAGGATGGAGAGCACAGGCCTAAATTAAAATGTTACTCGAAGAAAGAGGGAGTGGAGAAGCACTGAAGCATAAAAGCACCGGTGGAATCAGTGCAGAACAAGGAGGTTCCTAATTATTCAAGCTGCTAAATGTAACCGGCTTTTTGATGGCTCACTCAGTGAGATCTTCCTGCAGGTGCAAAACTGGCTGGGGGAGATAATGCTGCAATGAATTGTGTGCTTGGCATGTAATTACACTGGGGCAGTCTCCAGGAGAGCTTGTGCTTGGCTCTGCCCGGTGGAGGAGGTGTTGGCCAGCAGTGGGATGGTTAATTGTGGCTGTATTCTGCTGCCTTCACATTCCAGCCTTCCACAGCCCTTTGATGGGGGCTGCTAGGTTCAAACTCTCAGATTTGTAGAGGCACTTGATTGAATTAGTTGCAAGGAGTAATGAGTTTGCTGAGGCCTGACTTGTTATGTGTGTCAGGTATTTCTCAGGTCCAGGCATCAAGCTGTGTGCACTTACACAAGAGGTGTAATTGTGTATTCCCTTCCCCAGATGTATTGCTTATCTCTGCACAGATAACTGAACAGGTATCAGCAGTATCTCCAATTTTCACAGTCCAAAACCCACTGAACAATAATAGAAATCTGCAGCTATCAAACCCAAGCTCAGCATAATTTTTTTCAACAGCAGTTGCCCATCTAAATTCCATTAGAATCATGAAGGTTGGGAAAGATCTAAAGATCATCAAGAGATGATCTTGTCCAACCATTGACCTAGCACCATCACCATGCTCATCACTGAACCATGTCCTGAAGTGCCACATCCACATGTTTTTTTGAACACTTCCAAGGGTGATGACTCTGCCACTTCCATGGGCTGTCTGTTCAATGCTCACAACCCTTTCTCTGATGAAGAAATTTTACCTAAATACAATCTGAACCTCCCCTGGCACAGCTTGAGGCCATTTCCTTTAGTCCTTATTTTATCCTTACCTTGTCCTTATAACACACTTACTTAGGAATATGGCTCAGAAGTCAGTGTGTAATGGATGCAGCCATTTGACTGGAGTTTACATATAGTAAATTATTTACTGTATTAATCATTCTAATGGATTTTTCAAAGCCTTCATTAATGCAACATCCCTTTTACCAAATGATGGCACACATGATTGCACACATCCTTTGGTGCTGGGGGTATTTGGAACTGGGCTTTCTGGGAGCCAATATATAACCAAACTATCCTGACATTTGAAAATCAGTGCTTTGTGGAAAGCCTTGACAAGTTCTTGGGAGTGTATTTGCTCATGGAATGGCTGCACACTGGCTTGTACTCCTCTCCTTTCCCTGGACAGTAAGCAAGCAGTGGGGTCATCATAGCTTTTAAGTTTTTTTAGGGTACAGAAATGGGTCACACCCTATGTTAAAGGACAACCCCTGAAGGAAAACTCAAAATGACATGCAGCCCCAGATGTGCCTTTTTTCACCCGAGGTGTGGATGATGACTTGCCCTGGACACCATGTGGTGATAAAGGATGCACCTGGAGGATAAACCTTAGAGGGAGCTGGGGAAGGAGAGCAGTTCCTAATTAATGACACTGGTTGATGTTTTATGAAAACAGGTGAGGGCACTGTCCATTTGGCACGAACCCTGCCCCTGGCCATCAGCACTGGTCAATATTTATGGAGAACTGTTGCTCTGGAGATGGCAGCTGGGCTGGGATCTCTCCAGCTGGCTGTTTTCTGGTGATAGTCCCCTCATGCCACTGCTGATTCAGAGGGATGCTCTCCAGTCACAGATGGTCACTGTGACCACAGCTTGCCCACTCCTCAGCTCTGGACATTACCTGTTCTGCCTTTTGCTCCTTGAAACTATCCCTTGGCTAGGATCTGTTGCATGGTGTTGCTTTGCTGTTGTATTTACAAGGAAGGGATGAGCAGTGCCTCCACTCAGCTGCTGAGTGAGTGTGCAGCCCAGGGGCAGCCCTCAGCTCTGTGTGCTGATAGCTGCTCAGGCCAAGCACCAGGGAATAAATTACCACTCTTTTTCCTGTCTGGGAAGAAGTCAGAAATGAAAAGTGTTGTGGGGAGAGACCAATATCCTGTTAAACTGTCACTGCACTTAATCCTGTCCACAGCCAGCCTGTGAAGAACAGAGGGGACCTTCTGTTACTCAGCAAGCTGGTTCCCAAGCACAGGAGCAAACCTGCCTTTTTATATGATATGGCACATTCCCTTTTGCGCTGTCATCACTATTAAATTCAAGTACAGATAAAAGGATTTAATTTCAGGAGCAGGAAAGCGAATGTGCTTCAGCCCTCTTAATCTCTGTGCAGTTCAGATTTCCTGGGACTTACACTGAGTATGTATATCAGATAAAGCCACACTAATTGTGTTCCTTCTTTTTTTTTCCCCCCCTCTCCCCATTTTCTTTCTGTTTATCTGGCACTGGATGTTTGGAAACTGCAGAACTCTGTTTGGAAACAAGATCAAGTCGGTGGCCAAGAAAGCGTTCTCAGGGTTGGAGGCTCTGGAGCACCTGTGAGTAACCCACCATGCCTCAGAGTTTGGGAAGGGGGGATCTGCCAAAAGTAGCTGCTTGAGAAATCTGCTAGCAATTTAATAGTGTCTTTGTAAACTGAGAAGCCAGTCCATTTGTGGGGGCCACCTGCTTCCTTCTCATTATAAGTCCGCCTCAACTTTGGCCTTTTTTTTTGTGCCAGAACAAAGTTACAGAACATATGGGAAATTTGCATGCTCTTAATTTTTGAGAGTATCACCTTGACTTGCACATTACTGCTTTGCAGGCTGTTAGCCTGAAAATAGGCTGGCTCAGACATAGCACTCTCTCCTCCTTTGGCCCCAGTTCCTCCCAAAGCCAGGCCCTGGCAGTGACACGTTGCAGATGATTGGTTTTGATGCATCCCCACTGAACATCCCCGTTCAGTAAAACCCCCTTAGAGCCATTTGCAAGAAGTAAATTTTGGCTGCCTCTATGTAATTTTTTTTCTGTGTCCCAAGGCTGATGACTCCAGCAGTGATTCATGAATAACCCCCTTTCTTGGATTAAGACAAGTTAAAGTATATGTGACTGTGCTCTACATGTTTTATTGGCTGTTGATTGTATGAAATGTTATGGCCATCGAGAGCACACTGAAAGATTTGGGCTGCCTGGCTGGGAGTACATTCCCAAATAAAGGTGCCCTTAATGCTCTACTGAGATTGTCCTCTTTAGGCAGTGCTTGTCTGCCCTTCATGTCACTTAGTAAACTTCAGCCCTAAATCTTACACTGTGCTTTTTCAGAGAAAAAAAAAAATTAATTAGCAATAGTTGGGAGGGAAGCTTTTAACCCCTTCCTTTCGAAATACTGGGATGTTTTTTTAAACCCAACAGTATCCTCTCCAAGTAATTTTCAAATAATTCCTCAGATGCTGTCTAGTGCAAGTATTTGCTTTCTTTTATGTTTGCTGAAGGTCTAGCCTGGGGTACCACATTCCTGACTATCTTTGGTTATTGAGGGGGCTGAGGAATTTCTGAGCTATGGATGATGGAGATAGCTCAGACTGAGAAAGTGTAGTGAGAAGATGGGGTAGGGAATGACTTAGTGATTCAGTTAAGTGTAATTTTTGTTGGCTGGCTATTGTTCAGCAATACTTTAATAATAAAAAGTTGTTTTAAGGAACATTTCTATGTGCTGTAAGTGCACAAGGCCCTACACAGAGCTCCCAAATCACCTGCTACTGCAGTCATCACTTCAGTCAAAGTGGAGAGGCTCTGTCCCAGCCATGGCATCCTTTTGTTCACTGTGCCTGTGGTTGTGCCTGCAGGAACCTCGGGGACAATGCCATCCGCTCCATCCAAGCCGACGCCTTTGCCAGGATGAGGAGCCTGCGGCAGCTGTAAGTGATTGCCCTGCTCACAGCCTGAGGCAGGAGGGATCCCCCTGGCCCTGGATGTGAGCAGCAGCACGGGTGTTAACCACACAACCACTCATTCATTTCCCCCTCCCCTGCATCCTCCTCTGTGGGGTATTTTTACACATGAGGAGCTGTCACAGGAACATCTTGCATGTAATAGGGAGTGAAATTAGATCATTGGGATAGGTTCTTCCAGCAGGTTTGTGCCTGTGCAATGATTCCTCTCCATTCAGGAAGTCCAGCCCTGGTCCTATTAGCCAGCTCTCCTGCTCACACCACCATGGATTTAATTCCCAGTGGTCCATCTGCTCCCTTGCTGTACCTGTGTTTAGGGTTCACACACAGGACTGATACTGCAGTGATAAGCCCCATTTGAACTGCATCCACTTGTCATTCAGCCTTCTGGTGTAAAAATACGGATGTGTTATCAGAGCTGCTGCTTGTGCTCCGGGCTGGGGCTCTGCACTGTTATCAGACACTGTTTCCAGTCTTGCCTGGTTTCCTTTTCTCTTCTCCCCCATAAATATTTAATCCACTGTCAGTGTGTTGCTATGCCCGGGAGTAGTGCAGTGTCTATGGAAAGAAAATCATTTATTTGGTATTTAGGTACAGGTTCTTGCTCCTGACATTGGAAATGGGAATCAGATGGTCACTGTTGGCAGTGACACTTGATACCAGTGACTGGGAATGAAGAAGATAAACACTGTTCATCTGTTGAGTGATTAAAAACTTTATCTTCTGTAGAGGCTCTTGAGACAAAATTGAGATGAAAGATTGATCTTGTTAGGAAAAGATAGTGAGATCCCAGATATTGTGAAGGAATGTTTATAAAATGGAGAAGTTCAGATAGAGGACATTTACATGCAGAATGTGTTGTGCTCGAGGATCTCATGACCTGTCCCAAGTAGCCAGGAAGGTTTTATGCCATCATATGTGTTGGGGGCTACACATCTTTCTAGAACAGCAAAATGGACAGCTTTGAAAAATCAAATCCCTATGTCCTCTCCCTCTCCAGTCAATTTCTTCCTTTTTCCCTTTCCTGCTCATTTCAAACTTCAGGATTTCACAAGGTATTGGGTAGAAGAATAGCAGGAGATTCAGGATGCTGAGAAATGTTTATGTGTTTTGTTTTCCAGACTAGTTCCTGTTTCTGTGGGGTTTACACAAATATCTTTGGTCATTTCTTCTCCACTGCTTCTGTTAATCAGTAAACACAACTCCAGGGTCACCTTATGGAAGGCAGGGCCTCTCTGCTTACTGCTCTGCCATGGAGGGAATTACAGTGGGAGCTGGGTGTTCTCTCTTTCTGGTCAGCAGTTAAATGCTGAATTTGGTCCCCACCAAAGATGCTCAAACCACAGATGCTCACCACAGGCAGAGCAGGAACTCATTGACATTGCTTGTCTCTTCCAGGGGTCACTCTGGGAGCTGGTTAATAATTACAGGGTGCTGCAGAGTGTCCCTGCAGTACAGAGGGGGTTTCTCTATGTGGAGATGAAACACTGTTTAAATGTGTCATGTCTGTAACATCCTTAGTGCCTCGAGGACATCCCTGCTGTCCTTTTTCTTCCTCTCACCCGTGCTGGGGGGCAGGAGGAATGTGTTTAACATGAAAGGGCTGTGAGCCTCGCAGCCTTCCCTCCCTGCAGGACTCAGCAGGCTCGTGTTGGTCTTGTTTCCCTGCAGCCACATTAACAGTGACAGCTTCCTCTGTGACTGCCAGCTGAAGTGGCTGCCCCAGTGGTTAGTGGAGAAGGAGCTGCAGTCCTTTGTGGTGGCCACCTGTGCCCATCCTGAGTCACTGAAAAGCAAGAGCATTTTCGCCATCCAGCCAGAGAGTTTTGTGTGTGGTAAGTCTTGCCTGTGTGTTTTGAGGTTGTATGAAGGGTAGGAGTCACTTGGGAAACATTTTCTTTGAGTACCAGCATGTTATTATGAGAGGGTTTCTGTTTTGTTTTGTTATTCAGTGGGATCAAAGGAAGCCCAAGCCTGCATTTAAAAAATTTGTCATTGGCTACAATTTATTTCCCACTAAAACCACACAGTGCATTGCTTGCATCCAGAGTATTCCTTACAGGGCTCCCTGAGTATTAACAAAAGGGACTAAGGCCTGTTCCACTTCCAGATGAGGCTGCACAGACACTTCCCCAGTCCTCTCAGTTTGACAGTATCAAGACTGCAGCTGTAATTTTTTTCCTTCTGCAGTGTTCTGAGCTCTTCTGTGGTTTTGTGTTCTTCACCCACCTTTTCTCCCTCTTGGAGACAGCAAAAGAGTTAAAAACAAAACCCAGAGGAGAATCTCTCCATCACAGCTGCTTCTCTGGGGCCAGTAAGGCCCACCCAAATACTGCAGTTGACTCGGCACCTGAGCTATGGTTTCAAAGCAGCTTTTTTTAATACCCAGCACACATAAACATCTACTACTTTTCTCATAAAAAAAGAAATAAATTTAAATCTTCAGAAGAGGCCAAATCAATGCTACTCAGGCATCCAGGTTTTGGGGAAAAGAAAGGCCTGGTTTGCGAGCCAAACCCTGTGCAGTGGAGCCAGCCAGTGAGGATCCTGGGTGGAGCTGCACATAGTTGTTTGAAGGAAAAATGAGCTTTTGCAAACACTATTTAACTGAGCTGAATGCATGACTTGCAGTGAGCACGGAGCAGAAGCTTTGTTCCAGTGTCCCTCCTTGTTCCCCCAGTGACAGGCTCTGCCTAGGTGGCCTCTGTCTGAGCAGGCTGGGAGGGAGGCTTGCTGTGCTCTTCTGGAAGAAGAGATCCTGAAGGCTCCATCCCCACAGCAACATCACAAAGCAAAAGCAGCTTTGCTTCCCGGTGCCTGCCAAGTCCTCCAGGCACTAGTAGTCCTGCTTCCAGAGGCCTGGCTGTTTAATTAAACCTTAGTCAAATATTAAATTACACCATTTGTAGAAACCTAATAAATGAATCTGCTTGGAACCTTGCTAAAACCAACAGTCTTCAGGGCAGAGAGAGAGTGTGCAAAGCTTTCCAGCCTGGTCGGGTGACAGGCAAATACAGCTGCTTCTGCTTTGACAGCATGGGCTGCACAGAGTCAGAGTCCTTTAGGGTTGAAAAGACCTCTAAGATCTTTGAATCCAACCATTAACTTACTAGAGCCAAACACACCACTTAACCACAGCCCTGAATGCCACATTGACACATCTTCTAAATACCTCCAGGGATGGTGACTCCACCATGTCCCTGGTCCCTGGGCAGGCCATTCTGGTGCTTGACAGCCCTTTTGGGGAAGAAATGTTTCCTATTAGCTAATCTAAACCTCTCCTGGCTCAACTTGAGACCATTGCCTCTTGTCCTATTGCCTGGGAGAAGAGACCTATCCCCACTTCACTAAAACCTCCTGTGAGCAGTTTTCCCTGGAGCTGACACTTGCAGCCCTTTAAGTGCCCTCTGTCGCTGTGGGTCACTATCAATCACACACACAGGGCACGATCTCAAGAGAAGGCTGAAAAGGCCTTTAATAAAAACATCTGACTCCATATTTATAGTATTTCTACAAGGACCAGGGATTGGAGGAGAAGCTGGACACCTCTCCCATCACACTGGTCAAGACAAATGTCAATCAGTCACTTTCCACTCCCAGGAGAAGGAATTTCCAGCGACCTTGTCTTAGCATAAACACGCTTCTATTAATAGCATCTATTTGTGAGAAAGTGAACTAAGAACTACCAAACATTGAGTTACAAAGTCCACTAGAAAACCTGAAAGAATCAGGGCGACAGCCCTCTGCCCTCCTACTTCATGCTACTACAGGTCTAGAGGTGAGGTTTTAAGTTATGTCGTGCTCTTCATGCATGGACTGTGCAAGGAAAGACAACCTGAATATGGTCTGAATGTCTTCAGATCATAGTATCTTTCTCAGATTCAGCTGGTGAAGGAGCTGGGTGTCTTGGAGGTGTCTGAGGTCACTGGGTGAACATCTCAGCCCACTGAAGCAGCCAGAGAAGCAACAATCCCACATAAGCCAATAACACAGCGGAGTTGTGTGTGGCACGCCTGCTCTACAGAGCACTGCTCATTTCTCATTTCACCCCTTGGCTTGCTCCAGTCTCCCCTCAGAGTGCAGCACTGACTGTTGCTGCTGTTCCTTCCCAGACGATTTCCCCAAGCCACAGATCATCATCCAGCCCGAGACGACGGTGGCTGTCCTTGGCAAGGACATCCGCTTCACCTGCCTGGCCGCCAGCAGCAGCAGCTCCCCCATGATGTTTGCCTGGAAGAAGGACAACGAGATGCTGCACAACGCCGAGATCGAGAACTTCGCGCACGTGCGTGCCAAGGGCGGGGAGGTGATGGAGTGCACCACCATCCTGCACCTGCGGCACGTCACCTTCGCGCACGAGGGACGCTACCAGTGCGTCATCACCAACCACTTCGGCTCCACCTACTCCAACAAGGCCCGGCTCACCGTCAATGGTGAGTGGGAGCTGTTTCCTCTTCCTCTCCTCAGCCTGGGCTCGTCCGTGGTACAATTCCTTGGGACCCACTCAGTTGCTCCCGAGGGTCCATTCCTGATGGTGAGCCCTGACCTCTGCACTGCAGCCGTTTGGATCTCAGTGGGTGCTGGGAAATGCCCGGCGAGGAGCACACACCATTTTGTGTTGGCTGCCAAGCACTTCAGCATGCCTGTTTTTAACAGCTTGAGCTGCCGCTCTTTGGCTGCTCGGGTAGATTCTTTACCCAATGAACATGAAGATACAAAGGGATGCAAAGAAGAGGGATGTAGCATTTGGAAGGTCTCTGTAGGAGAGATAACAGATTTTTTCCCAGGTTTTCACAGAAGAGAATTAGCTTTGATCTCAGCTCTAATGATCTGAGTTGGGGATGTCATGGACTCTGCAGACAGGTGTGTTATGTAGAAGCACACCACAGGGGTCAGTCCCCAGCAGGTCAGAGATACCCTGCAGAAGCACATGGGCATCCTCCTGCCCGTGGGCCATTGTCCCCTTAATCCCCTCTGTGGCAAGGAAAGCAGAAAACAGAACTGCCCCAAAGACAGGCATGGCTCACGCCCTTTTCTCATTTCCCCTTTATCAGTGCTGCCATCATTCATCAAAACCCCGCACGACATCACGAGCCGCACGGGGACGACGGCGCGCCTGGAGTGTGCGGCCGAGGGCCACCCCACGCCCCAGATCGCCTGGCAGAAGGACGGCGGCACCGACTTCCCCGCGGCCCGCGAGCGCCGCATGCATGTCATGCCCGACGACGACGTCTTCTTCATCACGGACGTGAAGGTCGAGGACATGGGGGTCTACAGCTGCACGGCGCAGAACTCGGCGGGCTCCGTGCTCGCCAACGCCACCCTCACCGTGCTGGGTAAGGCGCCCTCGCACGGCAGCTTTTGTGCTTTTCACGCCTTTGTGATCCTGCAGTTCCATACAGTGTGCGAGCTGCTGTTCTCCCATTTTGGGCAGACACAACAATTTCATCTCCAGGCCTGCCAATCAAGGTCACCTCAGACCTCAAGAGGTGTAAACTAAAGTGAGTTGGGGTGAGCAAACTTGGGGTAAATGACTTCATTACCTGAAGATGTAATTGGAAGTTTAACCCCCAAGATGCAAATGGACCAAATTTATAAAAGTGTGATAACCCCATGACCCGTTGTCCATTTTTGGGTGTATCCCTGGCAGAGCTTCATCTGCCCGAAATGTACCTGAAGGCCCTTCAATAAGTATAACTGCTTTTATTCCCTTAATTTTGTCCGGCCTCTGTTTTTGGGTAGTCCCAAAAAGGCACCACCAGTGCCCGAGGAGGCTGAGTGCAAGTGGGAACTAGGAGGGAGGGCAGTTCAAACTCTTTACCAGTTGCAGATAAAAGAGAGACAGAGTCAGTTGGTCTGCTTAGTCTTGTTTCATTCTTCTACACTGTAGTTCACTAAATAAAATACCTGGTAAGTAAGAGAAGGAGCTGTAAGTCGCATCTCCTCTTGTGCCAAGGAAGCCCCTCCAAACAGCCTATTTGCTGTCTGGGAAAACTGCTTCAAAAGGAAATGAAATAATTCACATGTCAGCTGTTGGCTCATGTCCTCAGAAGTTTCTTGTTGGGAAAACTTAACACCAATTGGTTGTGGGAAGTGAGGTCTTGGCTGTGGTTGTTAGATCTGTTGCGGTGTGCAGCTGCCATATTCCTGAGCATGTGCCTGTTTCATGGCATTGCTGTGTCTGCAGGAACACGAAGAATATTCAGTGCTGTTAAATCTGTTCTTTACACTGTCCCTAAGAATTAATTTCTGTGTTTGTTCTCCTGCAGAGACTCCATCTTTGGTCCACCCACTGGAAGATCACGTGGTGTCCGTCGGTGAGACCGTGGCTCTCCAGTGCAAAGCCACCGGGAGCCCCCCGCCCCGCATCACTTGGCTGAAAGGTGACCAGCCCCTGGTGGTGACAGAAAGGCACCACTTCACCTCGGGCAACCAGCTGCTGATCGTCAGGAACGTGGTGCTGGAGGACGCGGGCAAGTACACGTGTGAGATGTCCAACACGCTGGGCACGGAGCGCGCGCACAGCCACGTCAGCATCCTGCAGTCGCTGGGCTGCCGCAAGGACCGCACCACCGTGGGCATCATCACCATCGCCGTGGTCTGCAGCATCGTGCTCACCTCCCTGGTCTGGGTCTGCATCATCTACCAGACCAGGAAGAAGAGCGAAGAGTACAGTGTCACCAACACAGGTAGCTGCAGTGTCCCGAGGCCCCCTCTAACCCTTCGTGCTGCCGGATATCCCAGTGGGGCTGAGCCGGCTCCTCAGGGAGCCTCACAATCCTCTGGAACTGCAGCTGGCTTATCTCCCTGGTTCTCTTGGCTCACAGGGCTGGAACCAGCTTTCACTTGCTGCTGAAGCATGTTCAGAGCTGCATTTCTCCCCTTGGCTTGCTCTTCAGGAAGGTCTTTTCCACTTGGCGGTAGTTCCAGCCATTGCTGTGCTACTTTGGTTCTCCATGACCATAAATGATAACTTTTGAGACAGTCTG
This sequence comes from Polioptila caerulea, assembly GCA_013397295.1. Lineage (NCBI taxonomy): Eukaryota > Metazoa > Chordata > Aves > Passeriformes > Certhiidae > Polioptila > Polioptila caerulea. Next base: position 275,152 of record VYXF01011009.1, read on the forward strand.
GATGATGTCCGTGATGCTGGGAACCTGTCTTACTTTTTGGAAATCTGTATTTTCAAAGACTTTGAAGTCAAAACTTGAAAAATTAGGCTTTGAAGCTGGAATCCCTTTTTCCATGTTGGCTATAAGAGCTAGCCCTGCTGATGGGTATCTGTTACTTTTTAGAGGAAAAATTAGTGTTTATTGCTTTCTCCTGATATTCAGAGGGGATAATTTGGTGCTGAAATTAGTGTTTCAGAAAGAATAGTCTCCTGCCCTCCTTAGGCAGCCTGTGAACAAAACAGAAGTATGGAAGAAGCAGCCTTAGACTTTCCCAGCCTGCTTGGAATTTCCAGCCTTCCTACATTATGCTTAGCTTTAGATAGAGTACAAAAGGATTTTTAAAGACATAGGCTAGGTAGGAAGTCTTGGATAGCCTATTAGCAGTGTGATGTATTAGTGGGATTCTTTTTTAACTCTTTTTTAGTCCTGAAAGTCCAGGGCTTCATGCCTGATGTAACTGAGTTTCACTTGGTTTTATGTGGCAAGGGAAACTGAGATTGCCTGAAAGAAAATGGAGAAAGCCAAGGACAGCCAAAAGGCTTAAGACATACTTCCTGCTTAAGAGAATCAAAGACCCTGTTCTGCAGAATACTTTTACTCCTGACTTCAGGAGGCAGAGGACTTGAGTCAAAGGAGGGACTGAATTTCAGGGGAAAGAGAAGGATTTACTTATTCTGAATAAATGGTTCTACTTCACCTACTATGTCCTGACCATGCCACATGTAAACACTCAAAGTGCTTTCACCAGCACTCTCTCCCACAGCTTTAAGCTTTGAAAAATCAGGAATCAGGGGCTTCTGTGGGGAAAGGAATATTTAGGCAGTTCAGTTTCCAATGCACCTACCGAAAATAACCAGTTCTAGATCTGGTCCCAAATCCCCCTTGAAAATGTGAATTTACTTTGAAAATCCTGCTGGGAGCTGACTTTTCCCTGCTCCCATTTCTCTAGATGAGACTATTGTGCCTCCTGATGTGCCAAGCTACTTGTCCTCCCAAGGGACTCTCTCGGAGCGCCAGGAAGTGGCCATCGGAGTGGACACCCAGCAGCCCAATGGGCACATTGACAGCAACGGTGAGAAATGGTTGAATTATTCTGTAATGCTGGATCTGAACTTCCTATGGGAGGTAGAAATCTCAGCCCAGAGTGCTTCTGTGTTTGTGTTTGTTCCGAGTTATCTGAGAGATCTTTATAATGTAACTCCTGCATTTATGCAGAGCAGGAATCTGTGTTTGACTTCACAGAGCTCTCCTCTCCCAGGAGTAAGTGTTCCTACAAGCTGACTGCCTCAGAAACTGCTCAGTCAGGCCCTAAGGACTGGGTTTTTGCTAATTTTGGATTCTTTTATTGGCAGCAGACTTACCCATAGTCATACTAGAAAATGCATTAGCATTGCCTGTCCCTGCCTTCAGGCTTTGAAATTAAATGTTGGGGTTTTACACTATTTAAAAACAGCACATTAGGAAGGAGAATTTAAGAGTTCTAAACTAAGATCCTCCTGAGATTGTGCAGCGTTTATTCTGTTAAATGTTAGCTGAAAATTATCTATTATCTCCACTGTTTTTTTTTCTCCCTTTTCCAATATAAGTAAGACCAACAATTCAACTGACTGTGAGCAGATGGCTGTGATCTTTACCCAGATGGTTTGTTTGTTACAGGGATGTGTCAGGCTGAGGCTGGAAGGTGTCCAGATGTTGAAGCTCCTGCTGTAGGTTGTAGACAGCCCAAGCTGTGTATCAACTATAATAAAGACACTTGGAAAACTGAGGACATGGCCGATGGAATGCTTGTTCCAGATAAGACAGGTACAAACCCCATTAATCTGGGAAGGCATTTCGTGTTTGTACAGATCACAAAACCCTCCAAGTCAGACAGCATTAACACAAGAAATTTTTCAGAGGAAAAAAAAAGCTCAGAATGATCCTCAGGTGCAAGTACAGAAAGTTTACTTTCTCCTGCTTGCTTTGATCCTCTCTCAAGCTTGGATCGTTGGAATTTGAGGAACTGTCAGAAAGAGGCAGAGTAAAGCTCCTGATTGCCATTCTGTGCAGCTGGCTGATGGGAATTTTGATTTGAGATATTCCTAAAATATGAGAGCACTTTCAAAACTGAAAGTGTTAAATTTTTTCATGTTCGTTTGAAAGGGCTGTTGACTTCAAAGCTCAGCTTTTTAATTTATTTTCAGAATTTAAAGGTTGTTTTGGGCACTACACCTGCTTCTGCTCTTTGCCAATTTTTAGGGTGTTACACTCATACTTTTCTATTTTTAGGATGTGCTCTTTGTTCTGACACTGTATTGTAAAAGCCACAGAAAATCAGCCAATGAAACAAATTTTCTCTCTAGGAGAAACTAATGTAAAGTTTAATAATGGAAAGTTGTTGAGTGCACTAAGGAAATTAACTTTCAACATTTAGAAACTCCTTACTGCTTTGAATTCTGCTCATCTGTTGTTCCCACTAACAGTAATAACATATCTTGAGCTAACAGTGTGAGCTGATGGTGATCCCTGTAAAGCAGCTGCACAAAAATAAGAAAGACAACTAAAGCAGCTACAGGAAAGTACCACTTTGCATTTCTACCCTGATTAGAAGGTCTGGAAAGGAAATAAATGCACAGTTTATTAAAAAAAAAAAGAAAGTCACAAGTTCTTTGGAGTGGAAAAGAATCCCTAACTAACTACAGCTGTTAACTGGAACTACCTTTAGTGATGGTGGCTACAGAGTTCTGGGAACTGGGTGTGTAATAGCCCTGTGCAAGACCACGAAGTGTCCACATTATTTAGTGAGAGATTCCCCCACTGAACTACACAGACCTACCCTTTCCTTCCACGATTTGTGTGCTCCATTTGACCACTTCCAGCTGCTCAGCTTCCCTTGCTGCTTCTCCCTTTCCCCCAAGGCTTCGGGCTGCCCGTGGTGTGCGCGGAGTGCAGCGGCAGCACGGACGGCGGGAACGCCCACCCCAGGGAGCCCGAGAGCTTCCCCGAGAGCCCAAGGACTGTGCAGAGCACCCACCCCAGTGCCCCCAGCAGCAAGGAGCGCCAGAGGAAGAGGGGTGCAGGCACCAGCCTTCTTCATGCTCAGCCCTGCAACGGGGTTGCCAGTGGCAAGAGGGTGGAAACAGACGGGACCCTGTACCCCAGCAACCACGACAGGATAAGGCCGGAGGGCACGGCCGGCGCGCTGCTCGCCGACACGCATGGTACGTCTGTCCTTCCTTCCTGGGGGCTCCAGCAGGGGTGTGGCACTGCCACATGTGCTCCCCTCAGCCTTTTCAACCAGCTCACAGGCCTGGATGGCAGCGGGGTGGGGTTGGTTGAGCAGAGAATAGAATCATTCACCTTGGGAATGGGGTCATGGAGGATGGATGGGAGCGCTGGGCAGGCTGAGCATCACCTAACCATGCTGCTCCTTTGGGCTTCCACAGGCTCTTCACAAGCAGCAGCAAAGCCTTCAGAGCTTAACAACCTTAATTTGGTGAGAGCTTCACCTGCAGGAGGGTCATTAAAGCAACTGAATGTGCTTCCTGAAATATCCCCAGCACTACTGGACCTGCAGAGGGAAGCAGAGGTGGAGCAGGCTCTCCTGCCCACCAGCACCACAGCCCAGCCCCGCGACTCCGCTCACGAGCCCAAGCTGCCCCACAGGTGTCTGGACTGAGAGCACAGACTGACTGACACGTGCAAATTAACAAACACACTATTACTTTTTTAAATTTTTTTTTTTTTTTGCACAGAGTATATAGGCTACTTACTTCTACCTCGAATCTTGAACTGATGGCCTGGCAAAGGCAACCAACTGAGGTATGAGAAACAAGCTTGTATGGGGAACAAACTCCTGTTCGAGCGTCATCTGATTGTACATAGTTTAAAACTTCCCTGAGAAGTATGAAGTGTTCAAAAGTCAACTTGCATATGAAGCACATAAATGCAAGGGATTATTGTGTAAAGAGAAAAGTATTTGATACAATTGTACATAAGAGTTTTCATATATAAATATATATATAAAAATATATATATATCTTTTACAGAGGCTATTTTAATCTTTAGTGCATGGAAAACTGAGTGAAATTTTACAATTTTGGCAATATTGTTTTCAGTATCAGGTTGCTGTTAAACTTTGTGAGAGAAATAATTCTGGTGCCTTAAATGCATAAATAGTACTTTTAAAAGCCAGACCTTTCCAAAGGGATGTCCTCTTTTCAGTGCAAGTTCCTTTACACCACGTACACTGGGGTTGGGGCAATCCCAGGTACTGGCTGGGGGGAGAAGTGACCAGGAGCAGCCCTGTGGAGAGGGACTTGGGGGGGTTGGTGGATCAGAGGCTGGCCATGCCCTGGCCTTGTGTGCTCACAGCCCAGAAACCCAACTGTGTCCAGGCCTGCATCCAGAGCGTTGTGGGCAGCAGATTCTCCTCCTCTGCTCCACTCAGGAATTCTGCACAGAAGTTCTGGTGCCCTCAATATAAGGAGGACTGCAGTGATGAGACAAGGAGTAATGAGTTCAAACTGAAAAAGGGGAAATTTAGGTTAGATACAGAAGAAATTGAAATTCTTCCCTGTGAGGGTGGTGACACACTGGTACAGGTTGCCAGAGAAGCTGCAGNCTGGTGAGGGGCTTGGAACACGAGCCCTGTGAGGAACAGCTGAGGGAGCTGGGGGTGTTCAGCCTGGAGAAAAGGAGGCTCAGGGGAGACCTCATCACTCTCTACAACTCCCTGAAAGGTGCCTGTGCTCAGGGGGGGTCAGGCACTTCTCCCACACAACCAGTGACAGGACAAGGGGACACAGACCTAAGTTGTGCCAGGGGAAGTTTAGGCTGGACATGAGGAAAAAATTCTTCACAGAAAGTGGAACTGGGCATTGGAATGGGCTGTCCAGGGAGGTGTGGAGTCACTGTCCCTGGATGTGTTTTTAAAAAGACTGGATGTGACACTTAGCCATGGTTTAGATGATAAGGTGGTGTTAGGTCATAGGTTGGACTTGATCATCTCAAAGGTCTTTTCCAACCTAGTTAATCCTGTGATTCTGTCCCTTCCAACCCAAGACATTCTGTGATTCAACTGAGTTACTTAGCACAAATTTCCTTCCCCTTGGAAATTTATTGTACTTAACACATTTAATAACAGAGGTCTTCAACTGTGTCAAATGAAATTTATAAAGAAAAAAAGCAGTGAGCAATTACGTAGCAACCTGATATTTTCCTGTTGGTGGAAGAACTTCATTTCCATTATTTTTCAAAACTTTATAAAAATTAGTATTTGAACTGTGACTGTGTGAGACTTTAGAGTGGACCACACAGGAGGCACTAAATAACTCTTCAACAGTGCAGAGCCCCAAAACAACCAGAGGAAAAGGCTGTTTTGACTGGGAAGAAGCTGTTACCAAAATAAATAACTTGTGCAGTAAACCAGGGGTGGTCTCATAACAGTGCACCTCTCAAACTCTCATGGCAGGAGGTGTTACCTGCCATGTGTGCTGGCCCAGCACTGAGCACCACAGGCTCTTCCCCTCACAGGGGGACCCAGCTCCACCTGTCTGAGGTGTGTGCAGTGATCCAGCCTTGCCTGCTTAGAATAATATTTAACCTGTGCCAGTGTAATGCATTTTTCACACCCAAAAAACACATCTGTTCTGGGGAGGTTTGAAACCATAGAGCTGTTTTGACAACAAAACTAAACTGCACTCCTAAGGGGACAGCTGTATCACTAATTCAGCCAATACTTTTTTTTTTTCCCCTGCAACACAATATTACACTTTGTAGCTGAACAGCCAGACTCTATATGAAAATATCACCTTCAAGTGAGTTATGCTGCCTTGTGTAGCAGTTCTGGGCAAGTTAGAAATACACTTGTTTTATAAGGAAAACTGTGGATTCATGGTTGAATAGACTTTTAAATGGAAATGTCCCAAACATTTTTATGTGGTCTTTTAAGTTCATCCATTAATGGGGGGGGAGTATAAAAAAATGCCCACCTCAGTCAAACAGATCCTTGTCACTTCTGACTTCACAATGATGCTTTTTCTTTATAGAAAGGTTGCTTTCTGTTGGTACCTGTGGATGGAGGACTCCCAGTTCTTTGTGATTTGAGTTCTGCTAACTTGAGGTTGCTAACTCTGGTGATGACTACTTTGGGGCAGGTTTATCATGGGGGGGAGGAGGGGGGTGTTACAGTTTTCCTTAGGAACAACTCAAATTCCAGTTCCACTGAGGCAGAGTCTGGGAATCCACCTTTGCCAGACTGTGGCTCAGATCAAACAGCAGAGATCAGGGCAGAAACACTTCATGTTCACATTAGATCCATCACTGAGGGACCTGCCCAGTGCTGCTGCACCTGCAGGGTTTCAGGGAGTGGCCCCAAGCTGCCCCTTGGTTTTATTACAAGCTGGTCCTACCCAGCCTTAGCTTGAGGAGCCACCAGCTCCTGTAAGGGAAGGACCTGAGGGTCAGGGAGAGCAGCAGCTGCCCCTGGATGAAGCCAGGCATAATTCAGCCAGTACCTGTCTGTCCCAGTCCCTGACTCTTGACACGTTTGCACTTTGAGACAGGTGGCGAATTATGTTGAGTGCCAAGTTTATTCAAAGCAAAGGAAATGGGTGTTAGAAAATTATAAACTGAGCACAGTTTTCCCTTCACTGAAAGGAAAAGTGCTCCAGAACCAAGTCATGGAACCAGGGACACAGGGAGGATGGGAATGATTCGATGGGCTCGTTTTGCTGGCAGAAATGTCATCACCAGTGCAGATACAAAGCATATTTGCCATGTTAACATTGAAAATAATGTTTCTGAATAAAGTTAACTGCCTAATGTTATGACTTCCACTAAATATGTGAATTTGCTGCTTCTAAGAGGCAATGTGAAAGAGGAAGTATTACTTTTGTGTACAAATTTATTTATTTATTAGAAAATTTGGTACAATGTTGTACATTGAAAAACATGTAAGATATTGAAGTGTCTAACAAATGGCATTGAAGTGTCTTTAATAAAGGTTCATTTATAATATTACGGCTGATTTGTTGAGAGTGAGCTTTTGGGAGTTTCAGTTGAAAATTAAATAAAATTCTAATCCATTGCTATATCTCTTTTCTGTCTTTCATGAAAATGGAGGTTAACTGCCAAAGTACCTGCTCTTGAAATTGGGCCATGAGATCCTGGGGAACAGCGTGAGGCCCTGACAGCCTGGCATGTGGATGGGGTGGAATTTGGGGCTGGATTGAGAAATACAATATAGAACTTATAAGAAATACATTTCCAATTTATCAGCTTGCTTTAGTATCTGGCAAGTCCCCCTGTCTTGGCAGTGAAAACAGAACAGATGGGTGTGTGCATGTGTGCAAGTAAAAACAGGGCCAGGACAGCACCAGACCCAGCTGCAGTTATGAACACCTCTGGTGTTCCCAAACCCCAACCCCACCCTGGATGGAAATTCCAGAGGTATCTTTGGAGATAAGCCTGAATTCCTGCTTTAACTAAAAATCTCAATTCAGTTTCTGCATATTTTTTAAAAATTAAAACTAATTCCCCCTTGAAATTATCACTTTGGGTATAAAGCAAGTTGTCTAAGACTACTCAAAGCTCCTTAACATGTCTAGGAGTTAAAATTTTTTAAAATTGAGAGAGGTTTTAGAAGGCTGGTGCCTGGTCTGAAATTTGTTATCCCAGTAATGGGCTACAATTAGTTTTTTAAATTTTGGTAAACTTGAAATAAAACATTGCTAAAACTTAAAGCAAACTATCAGAGAGGAACCCATGCATTTTTGTATCTATTTTTTCTCCCCACAGTCCCAAAACTAAGAAAGTCCTTTTCATCCATATCAGGCAAACTGGTGCATGCAGAACAGCCCTGGCCACCTGCTGGGGTGTTGCAGCAGGGCTCTCCTTAGGGGTAGGAATGAGCCAAGGCACAGACATTTAACAGCATGAGAAGGGCCCTGGTTTATTCTCTTCTAGAGCTGGGCCAGCCAGCTCAAACTACAGCAAGCTCCTGCTGTAGGGTCCAGCTGCAGGCTCTGACTGCTGGTTATTTCCTGCTGCACTATGCAAGTACTGGTTTGCAGACTCTGAACACAGCCCTTACCTCGCTCAGCTCTGACTGCAGGCTCCAACTCCACCAGACCCAGACTGACTTTACAGCTGATCTTTTTGCCAGCAGTAACTCTTCTTTGTTTCATTCTTCTTTGTGCCTCTCCAGATCGTTCCTCCTTCCTCAGGGCTCCTCCAGGTCCTCTTTCTCAAGCCTCCTCTGAGCCCACCCCTTTTACCACACTTATCTTTATTAGTGCCAGCTGAGACCCATTAAGGGCAAGGNCGTTCCTTCTTCCTTCCTCAAGCCTCCTCTGAGCCCACCCCTTTTACCACACTTATCTTTATTAGTGCCAGCTGAGACCCATTAAGGGCAAGGCTGTTCCTCTCTTTGATAATTAGTCCAGCTGTGATTTACCAGGGCTGAGGCTGCCTTCTAATCCCTTCCTCTACACCTACACTGGGGCTCTCACTTGCCTGGCTGCCATTCCCAGGTACCTTTGGCTTTCTGGTGGTGCTCCACTGGCACAGAGGGGAATCACCTGAGGTCTGTCCCCTCCCACCATTAGGCTGGCTAACACAATTTGGCTGCATCGATGGGTTTTATTGGGTTTTGGTTGGGGTTTTTAATTTTAATTAGAAAAAAGGTGATGACAAAAACTGATTCTGCAATATTAAATAAAAACAACCAAAAAATGCACCATTTGGACCAATGACATGAAGATGATTATTTACAGCTCAAGTAATTAAATGCATCAACTGCACTGCTAACCCCCTCACCAACAGAAAATGTGATAGATTTTTTGAGACAGAGTAATAAATCCCCCTCCTCCCCCCCAGCCCCTAAAATTGGATGTCATACATATATATAGAGAATGTCATTAAAGAGTCTCCAAGTGGCAGGAAGCACTGCTGCACCAAGCCATGGTAACGAGCAGTGTTACCAACCAGCCAATATGGGACTTGGCTGAATTCCCCATTTTAATTGAAGATTATTTTCAAGAATTATGTCCTTTGTTCTGTATGTTTTACTTGTCTGCCAATTATTTTCTAAGTTTTGGCCTCTAAGAAGTCTTACTACTCTGTCATGGATAACTGGGCAGGGGCTCTGGTGTCACTCGTGTTCCCTAGTCAGGCCACTGACCTGGTCTGGCATTTGTTCTCCCTCTCTCTGGACTCCAAACACCTGTACATTGTCCTCAGGAGGGGAACAGCCTGACAGGTAAATTACAGCACCCCAGGGCAGCACCTCACCCTGGCACATCAGTGCTGGGATGACAGCCTGAGCACACACGGTGCCACCAGGACGCGTGACCCGGCACGGCTCAGCCCCAGGGCCCTGTGGCCCCCACTCCTCTCCCCCTGTGTGAGGAGTGTCATGGCCCACCCCACTGCTGAGCAGGAAACCACCTCCCACCGCAGCCCCTTGGCTTTGCTCCACAGCTAAACCTCCCCAACCACCACCCAGCCAAGCTGGTGCTGTAAACCTGGCCCCCAGCACCAACTCTGCTGGCAATTTTGACTAAGGTCTTTTCATCACACTCATCCCTGCACCATTTTGGCTGCTGCAACTTCTGTTTCTTACATGAGGACAGGACCAGAGTTTTGCTCTCCCTGCCAGCAGCCCCCCGAGAGCCCTGAGGACCCACCCCTACATCAGCAGAACTCTGATGTTCTCCCTGTCTTGCCCTCCCAGCTTCATTCCCAGGCTTCAGCACTTCCATGTTCCTGCCGCTTCAGCAGCTGAGGGATGAAGACCAAAAGAAGGCAGAGCTCCATGTCTTTGCACAAGCACAGCTGTAAAATAATACAAGCCTGTGCTTTTACTGGAGAAATATGAGTGTGATTAATAAAGCTGCACTGGCTCCCACACAGGAATGCTTGCTGAGCACCTGTAGGTATAAACAGGAATATAAACTTCCACAAATACAGCTCCAATCAGAAACAAATGGATTATTGTCTTTTACAAAGAGCTCTCCCAAGCTGGAATCCTTTCAGTGCTGTTGGAGGGCAGCAGGCTGTAACTCTATCGGCCCCTTCCCCTCCCCTGTTACGAGGCAGGTGCCACTGAATGATGAAAACTTGCTTTATTTCAGCCTCCCCACTCAGCCCCCAAGCCAGAGCTTTCCAAAACACTTTCCCTGCAGGAGTTCTAATAATGCCTTTCGCAGCCACCGTAATTAGCTGTTTACCCCCCAAACATTACTTTTCTGGCACAACTCTTCCCAATGACCTCACCCACTTTCCATGCAGGAAAATTTCATGTTTGGGAAACTGGATTATTGGAGGATTTACTTTTCTCTAGCAGGGAGAGTGGCTCTCAGCCTGCGGGACAGCTGCTGTGAGGGGTGCGGGAGGAAGGCTCTGCTCCCAGCCCGACTCCTCCTCCGCCTCGGAGGCTTCTCCGCCTTCTCCCCCGGCAGGAGCGGCGGGGCTGGCTCAGAGCAGCAGCTGCCGAGTCTTCTCGTATGTCCCCAGGAAGATGAAGCCTCCCAGGCTGATGGCTGCCATCCGTGGGACGACCCCTGCGAACAAGCTGAAGGCAAAGGAGAGGCAGTCTGAGAGGATGAGCAGCGAGCGGCTGCGGGGGCTTCGGAAAACAAAGCCAAGGAAAACTCTCTCTTGCTTGGTTTCTCAAATCCCACCCCACTGCTCACTGAAGGAATTTGTCTGGACTTCCCTAACACAGCACTCCCAAGGCCTGAGGTTTTTAACCCATCTCCACATTCCTTGGGTGCAGAAGGAAAAGGCAGGAGGGCCATTATAGGCCACTGGAAAGGGGAGCTGAGGCCCACAAAGAGCTGCAGACAGGTGGGGACATCCTGTCCTCCACTGCCCCAGACAGGTGGGACCATCCTGTCCTCCACAGCCTCTCTGGGCCAGGGGCTCCCCTTGCAGAGACAGCCCTGCTCACTGCAGTGGCTCATTCCCAGTAACACACAACAGCCGTGAGGGAGCAGAAATACTCAATTTGTGGTGCCTTCAGCTGCCACCCTTTTCAGGTGCCTGATCTTCACAGTTCGTCAAAATTAACAGGAAACTCGTGCAAAGCCAATTGCTTGACACGTCTGAACTCACAGTTGGTTTAACAACTTCAGGACAGGCCAGTGTTTCCTCCCAGAGGATTACAGCTTCCTTTGTGGCAAGCAAGGATTAAACATTAGGCTCGAATCCGTCTGGCATCCCAGCCCATTCCAGATCTATGGCACTCAGCCTGGCTGAGCTCCACAGGGATCCTGACCTTGGCTCCCCAAACCCTGCAGGGTCCCTGCTAAGAGCATGTCCACAGTGGGACATGCTGCAATTCCTGGTGAGACCTGGCTGCTCAGGAGCTCCCTGCTCCTGCTGCACAGGGAAACCTCTGGCAGTAATGAGCTCTGCTAAGGAGCCTAGAGCACACAGGCAGATGGAAACATTTTATGGCTTTACTAGACAGCAATTGGGCCTATTACCATAATGACAGCTTTAAAACAGAGTAATTTGTACAAGGCATGTATGGACAGAGCACTGATAGGGCAAATCCTAGGGAGCAGCACACAGCATCCCTCTCCTGCCGAATTAGGGAGCTGGGCAGACATCCATTTCCAGAACAGCCCACTCGAGACACAGCTATTACACAAACAGGGACCCATAACTGAGTTACCCAGAAGCTGCATCCCTGGCAACCCCTATTACTAACCACCACTTCCAAGAATCCTGGCCCTGCTTCTCCCAGTTTCCTGTTCCCACCTGCCACCCGCGGCCTCTCCAATCCACGTTTCCCCCACGGGCTCCCTTTCTGTGTGAGGGCAGAGCTGAAGAGCTGCAGGGAGGTCCCAAATCAGAAGAGCAGAGCTCTGTGGCAGAGAGATCTGAACTGTTCTCCTCTGGGCCATGCCTGCCTCCATCAGCAGATGAGATAAATTGGGTTTATTTCTGCCGGCCCCATCAGAAACCCCTCTGGTGGGCAGAGGTCTGCTCTCTAGTTGGATTTGGTCTCTCTCTGCAGATTTCACCCGGCACTCTGCCACTCCTCAGCTCCTTACAGGGGACTGACAGGACCCTTGCAGTTACCCTTTGGATCACTGAATCATTCAGGCTGAAAAAGGATAAGCCCAAAATAACCCAGCACTACCAAGCCCACCACTGCCCCATGTCCCATCCCCAAGCACCACAGCTACGTTTTGAACACGCTGATTGCTGATTCCACCACTTCCCTGGGAAAGAGGGTAAGGCAATGCAGGGCCTGGACACAGCACAGAGGGGCCAGTGCTGATAAAAACACTGCGTGCTTGCCCACAAAACCTAAGAAATACCCTCTGAACCAAGGAGGTGACCATACTGAGACAAACCACTGCTGTCCTCTGGCTACAGCTCTGCACTGAGCTCTGCACAGCAGCCAGCAGGGCCTGGCTGTGGGGAACAGCGGGGGCTCAGGGGGCAGCAGGGACCAGGCAGGGATGCAAGGGGTGAGCAGGATGGCAGGGAGAGGACATGGAGCAAGATGAGCAGGGAGAGGACACGGAGCAGGATGGCAGGGAGAGGACATGGAGCAGGATGGCAGGGAGAGGACATGGAGCAGGATGGCAGGGAGAGGACATGGAGCAGGATGGCAGGGAGAGGACAAGGAGCAGGATGGCAGGGAGAGGACATGGAGCAGAATGTCAGGGAGAGGACACTGAGCAGGGAGAGGACACCGAGCAGGGCGAGCAAAGGCCAGGCAGCAGAGGGAGGACAGGGCCTAGGCCCAGCTGCAAGGCCGGGCACGGGGCTCAGGGGTGGCTGATAAATCGCACACAAAGAGCTACAGCGAGGCAGTTTATAATGGCTTTTCTATCCCACAGCTCCTGCCATGGTTTGCTCTTTCACGGGAGATTGGTGCACAGGTTCAAGAGTCTCTCCCACAGCAGGGTTACCCCACTGCTCAGCAGTGTAACCTGCAGCCTGGTGGTGGAGAATTTATCCCCCCTGCTTGTTTGCTTGGATCCTTCTCTCCTCCCCTCAAGGAGGCTGTCCAGCAACAGAGGCTTTCTCTGTGCATGTGCTGTTACTGCAGAAGCCTGTACCCTTCTGGTATTTTTCCACTGAGATCGAGATTCATAACCCACACTTCAACAAATAAAACTAAACGATGTCGAGGGGTTATTATTTCAAAATGAAATCAGTACCTCACAGGTGCCAATTCCACTCTGACCAGGAAGCTCATGGGAGGAACAGGACACCTGGTGCAGTACCACCAGCTCCATCCCCTGCTCTACACAGGCCACCTCACCAGCATTACCACTCCAATAACCCTCGTGTTTCTCACCAGTAAGTTGTGCAGCTTCATCCATGGCTTTCAAACACCTCTATCTCCTTGTGTGAAAAGCTGTCAGACAAGATGCAAACTCCCTTTCCTGTGAATGATTCCTCTACCCCACTGGCAAGAGCAAAGAGGTTCACTGATCCACTCACCCCATCCCTATCCTAACCCCTGCCCCAGCCCTGGCTCTCCCTGGACAGAAAGGGATGTGGAATTCCTTGGCGTGAAGCAGAGGGATTTACTAGGTGCAGACCAGGAAGCTGAGCCCTGTGCTCTGGTTTTAATAAGGTGGCAATAAGCAATGCGTCTTTCTGCCCTCAGAATTCCTCCTCTTCAAGTACGAGATTTATTAGAGGAGCCATAAATCATGTCATGTTTTAACTGGCCAAAAAAGCCCGACATTTTTATTGGTTTTGATTAATAGATTTATAATTGGCAGCAGGCATGGCAGCCTCTGCGTTTATTTTTCCCAAGACTTTCTTCCTTTTCCTCGCAGCTGACGCAGCTTGGCCTCCTTCACATGTTACTTTTTCTCCAGATCTCTTATTGTTTTGATTTCAACTGAATTGTGTTCCCTTTGGTCCTAGTCCACTGGTGCTATCTTTGGGCACAGTTTAATTCTGGGTTGTTTAGAAAAGGGCACTGCTGAAACACCCTGAAAAGAACACAAACATACATTTTTACTTTCTGCTGTTGGCTGGGGGGCAGGGGAAGTTTCCTCAGACAAATCCATGCCTCTTCACACCCTTCAGAGCTCGACTTCCACTAGCAGCAGACATGGCCTCACTTCTCCCAGTCCCTTTCAAGAGTCCACCAAATCAAGGACCCAAAACTCATCCACTGCCACAAAACCTCATCCCCTCCCAGAGGCAAACCTGAGACAGCCCATCCCTGAGTGCTGCCGGGGGGCACAGCTGGATGCCTTCCTGGAATCAGTGTTCAGGAACTTCCTGCAATTTGTTTTGAATTATTTCCCACATGTGTAGAAAGAGGGCTGAACTTTTATTAGCTGGGCAAGCAGAGATGAGATGTTCAGAGAAAGCTGCCCCCTGCAAAGCCATGTTGTGCACAGTGCTTCAGGCAGCAAAGGTTAGAACAGTGCCCTGAAAGAGTGAGAGGGTTAAAAACCTAGGGAAAACTACAGGGAAAAGCCCCAAGCTCCCAAAATCCCTCCATTTCTCTCCCAGACCAAAGGGCAGGTGAGACAGGAGCCCTACTGAAGGAAGTGCAGGCTGAACTCCATGGACTGGAGAATTTAAGACATATATTCACTTTCAGAGGCCAACTACTGGTATAAGATACACTCCAAAAGGACAAGGTGGTGTAACTGAAGCAGTGTCAGTAAAAATCAATAACAATTTTGACACCTCAAAACGTTCTAGAAACACTGGCAGAAGACTCTGTGTTCCCACACTGCTCCAAGGTGAGGAGAGCAATTCTCAGGACTGGACAAAGTGAGGCACTTGAGAGACTGGATGGACATCACCTCAGACTTCCACAGCTGGTCAGAGGAAAGCCCAGAACATTTTTACACTCTGGCTACAGCAGGAAAACCCTGGAGAGCTGCTCTATGGCTGCTCAGACCTACTCTTTGTACTCAACCCTGGCTCAGAAAATTTGCACTTCTGCAATGGGTTCCACACTGCAAAAATCTGAGAGATTCAAAGCACATGGCTCCCTCCCTCTGCCTCAGCTTGTCCCCACTGCTGGCATCACACTGGCACTGCCTGCTCACACTGCACTTCACAACAAAAATGGGGAATTGAAAGGAACAGAGGAGACCTTGCTGGTGCTTCCAAATCCGCAAGAAATTGCCAGGAGGAGGAAAAACTGTCCATAAGGGGCTTGTGGGTCCTATGCTGACCTTCCCTGGCACCTCATGAGGTGATTCACACCCTTCAAATGAAACTGCTGTCTTCACTGGCACGAGATGTGCCTGAGTTTGAATGGATACAAATCACAAATGCACACATTCACAGGGAAAAGTCCAGCATGGCTTATTAACACCAAGCCACCCTCACCTCTGACACCTGGAGCTGGGCATAGAGATTGGACACACTCCCAACAATGTCCCTTTTCTGTGCTCTTTTCTGGACACTGCCCCCAGCCAGGGCCAAGGTGAGGACACTCAACCTCCCTGAGGGACTTGTTCTTGGCTACCCAACTGTAGCTCCCTGCCCAGGTGTGCAGCAATCAAAAGGCTTTTCTGTATGCCAGTATTTAAATAGAAACAGATTCCTTCCCATCCTCTCACACCCCCTAAAACACACAGACAACACAACCCCTGAGGTGCAGCACGTCCTTACCCTGACAGGCCTTGTGTCCTCCAGATGCCACCAAGGGCAGCCAGAACATTCCCACTGGCGTTGCTGGAACCAGCCTGCACCACAGAGAGAGATTGGAAACTGTTGGCAGAGGTTTAGTTATTCACTGAGCTCCTGTCCCTGGTCAGTGCTACATGACAGGAATTACAGACATTCTAATGACCCCCAGGCACAGACAAAAGCTCCTCGTCTTCAGGAATTAAAAAGGGGCAGAAAGTGAAACAGAGGCACCCAGTCCCTTCTGCACTACACTCAGCTCTACATCCAGCAGCTGAAACTGCAATAAGACCTTAATAAAAACAAACTCCCAAAGCACCAAGTGACTTTGCTGCTCCTTTAGATTTAAAAGAACCAAAAAAAAAAACCCTGAGTAGTGTATTGAATTGCAAAATTGTCTTGAGTGCAAAACAGAGGACAAACAGCAGGACTGGAGACACTTAAATTCTGTGTGTGACCTAGTTAATGTGAAATGGCTCACACAATCTGAACCATCTCAAAGCACCCTCATTTCTTTACTGGTTCTCAGGAGAGAGGCAGAGATAAATGGAACCCAGTTTTTACAGGTTTATCACTGGCTCTATCCAAAGACAAAGAAGCTGCAGCAGACACAACCCAGCAATGCCAGATAACACAGCAACATGGTGAGCACAGATGTGACTCAGCTGGGGAGGTGCATGTTAGCAACAAGAAACACCCTAAGTTGAGAGATGTGAGCAACAGGGTAAAAAAGACCCACAGAAACCCCCAACTGCCCATCCTTCACCAACACAACAGCTCTTTTCAGGGCTGGGAAAGGCTTTAGGAACATCCACCTGCTGAGGGCTCTTGGCTCAGTGGCTGTCAGCTCTGCCCTGGGTCAGTGAGATGCTCATGGGAACACCAGACTCACCAGCAATTTCTAAATTTATTAAACTTACTGATCTTAGAAGCAATCTTCCTTCTGCCCTGGCTGGCAGATGTTGGCCAACACAGTCTCTATAGTTTAAAATTTTACAACAGAAAATCCAGTACCAAGTCCTTCTCAGAAAAGACATACACACACTCTGGATTATCAAAACAGCAAAATAAATCCCTGATGGGCAGTTTAACTTTGGGTGTCTGACTGCAAGGCTTTTCTCCTAAAGACATTGCATCAGACTCTGGAAGCTGAGCACAAGCCCAAGTCTGTTTCAGACAGCTCCTTTGGGAAAGGACCAGAGAAGCATTCAAGGAAAGGAACACAACAATTTCATTAGTTCTGCATGCAGTGCCTGTTCACAGCTACTCCTGCCTCCCAGGACAAGAGCAAAAATGATTATTAATAGGTGCTGGGTTTCATTCTGTAACAACCCTACAGAAACCCTGGAATACCCAGGCCATTCACTGGCCTGTCTGGTGGCCTCCTTCCCTCTTACCTTCGCCAACATAATTCTTGTCTTTGCTACGTCGAGTGGTGTGGTGACTGCAGCTGCAAATCCACCTGAGAAAATGAAAATACCAAGCACAAGTGAGACATTGTTGTGTGAATATGAATGCCACACTGCCTATAATTCCCAGGGCTGTGGTCAACACTGCTCTGTTATTAATGCCTACAGCACGTTCCCTCACGTCAGAGCCCAGGTACGTCTGCCCAAGGTCTGTACACAGATGTTTTGTTACTGTGTATTGACTTCAGAAAGCAGCTCTCTGCTGCTTAACTGTAAATGCAAACATCCCCAGGGACATTACTGTCTTTTTGTTCTGGACTCTGTACATAAATGAACATAGGAAGGTTGTAAGGATAACAGATTACACCTCCAACATCTACAGCAAGTTTGGAAGGAAAAAACTGCTTACTCATTTGCAGAGATGGGAAAATAAACCAGTAGACTGTGTTCTGCCTGGAGAATTAAAGTCCAACCATTTAAATGCTAGAAGGATAGAAACATGCTCTGTATCTGAAACACATATGCTTGGGCTACTCACTACATACACACAGGCTGGATCTGGGACTGTTCCAAGGAAAAAAGACAAGTCAGTGTTTGGGATGGAGCTCATCTCCAATAGATTAAATCAGCTCCACTTTGGATAACAACAGCGTGAAGCTGCCCAAGGGTCTTAGGAAAATGCCAGAAGTCTGCTGAAACGAGCACCCACCTTATCCTCAGGGGTATTTTTATTCTCTACTCTCTCCCAAACTTCACCCTTGGAGCTCATTACTGTCACCTGCCATAGCCAGCTCAGCTGTGACTTTCCTCCTGAAAGCCAGAAATCTTCAGCTTATGCATCTGCATGTCTTGCCCCCAAACATGTGTGTGTCTGGCTCTGTATTTTAACCCTGTGACTACAGCCTGGCCTCTTGTGCTACCTAGGGACCAGCTCTGCTGCTTTCCCTCCCAGTATTTTATTCCTTTTGCCTTACTTCCCCATCCTAAAATCAATTCTAATCTTTCCCTCATCTGTTCAAAATATTTCAAGAGAATATTTCATGCTGAGGAAGAGCCAAAGTGAAGGAAACTTCTAAAATGCAGGAGCAGAAGTAAGTAAAGAATGAAAGGGGAAGAAAGGGGGGAGAAAAGAGAGCAAGAGACTTGTTCTGAAATCTTTCTTCTTTCTCCTGATTTTTTCTTTTCTCTGGAGCTTGTATAAATCCTGTATTTGCTACAGCCGGGAACAAAGTGACTCCAAAGGCTGAAGCCTACATAGTACCCAGGGAATAAGCTAAAAATAATCTATTTTCTGTTCCAAGTTTTATGGAATGTAGAAAAATCGATCTCTCTTTTCTTGGGATGGGAGAAGGGAAAAAGCATTTCTTCTAAAATCTGTAAAGTAAAGGAGAAAAAACCCAACATTTTCCCTGCTGGCTTGTATTTTTACCTGCAACTCTCTCTCTCAACCACCTGAACCTGAACATATTAAACCCCTGTTTTACGACAGAGGAGGCTGGGCCAGCTGGCTCCCTACTTGGCTTCTCACAGTTAATTAAGGAATGTCCCATGGCAGTCCAGGAGATGCAGTAAGGCACATGTGCAGTCCCCTGGATCTCACACAAGAATAGTAGGAAAGTTGAGTTAGTGAGCAGCCCAAAATGCCCAGTTTTAGGAGCACTTCCACTCCCATAAGGCCAGCCCGTGTGGTTCACTCTGCCGGAAGCTTTCTAGCAGTGATACCTCACTAAAAAGCAGAAAAATGGGCTGTATTCAAGATGTCAAAGTAGAAACTATGAGCAAGTTAAACTAAATACCATTCTTGGAACCTTCTTTAAGGTCAGAAAAATCTTTTTATTGTGAGCCAGTTTTTGCGTAAGTGACCAAAAGGCTTTGAGAGAATGGTCTGGATAGAAACTTCGGTACTCATGTCAGCAATGTATTTTTAGAATGGTAAAAATAATCTCCATGGAAAATAGTGGCTTTACAAGTCTGGATGTAGAAGCCCTTCCTTTGCCCATAGACCAAGCTAAAATTAAACAGTGAACCACATGGCTGTCAGGCCCGTATCAGGCAAAAAAATCTCAAAGCATCACCCAGCTCTGATGGCAACACTTTAGTCAGAATAACTTAGGTCCCTTATCAGATCCCTGTAACTTTTTTTATGCATTTATTCCTGAGAGTTTCTTATTGGCAGCAGCTTCAGTCTTGGCTGATAGAGTGGTTAGAACAAACACAATTTATCCTGACATGATGTTCCCAAACTCTTATCTGAAAAGTTTAATCAAGGCTGATTGGTTTTCATTTTTTCCCCAGCTGACATCTGGATCTTCCCTACTCTTTCGTTATTAACATTTCAATGTTTCTTTTTCCATCCCTGGGAAGTATTTGGTACAGATTTACCAATCAATTCAGAATGGCAACAGCAACAATAAAATGCTTCATAAGTACAACAAGCAGCAGGATAGCGGCTAAATTAAAAGCAAGTTTGTATACGCTTGACAAAAACATGAGATTAAAGCTAGCATTTGTTGGGGACTGCTTTTTATTGAAGGCAGAGAGTCTGACAAAATGAATGTTCTCTAGCCTTAACTCAAAAGGTCCAAGATAATTTTACAGTGACCTCTTAAAGCTTAGTACACAGGTATCCAGAAGGAGGATAAAGGAACTCAAAACGTGCCTGCTTCCAATCACCAGATTGATACAACAGACATGAGCTGTTAAAGCCAGTGTATTCATTGCAAATGGGAGGGCTGTGCACTGCACTAATACACAATAGAGCCCAACAGATCTTTAAATCACTTAATAATCATTCAGTTCCTGCTGTCACTGAACTCACCAAGAGCTGCCACATGAGGCTGGAGTCTGCTCCACTAATCAGCAACCAGGAAAAGCATCAGAGTATCAGGTGGACAAGAAAGGCCCAGACACATCGAGCCTCCCACTCTTAAATCATCCTGATTTCTCTGCAGAGCTGCTGGAGGAAAAGGCACCTCTGCAGGCAGTCTGTGTCCAGGCTCACTCACCAACTCGCCCTTGGAGAAGGTTTTTTTCTCTCTTGCCCTAGACAGAGCTGGGGATGACTTGGGCTCAGCAGGTAGGCTTAAAGATGGATTTTCACAAGGGAGAAGGCTCTTGGCTCATTAATACTTCTAGCAGACTGACAAACTCCTCTATTGGGAAAATAGGGGAAAATTCAGTAGTGGAAAATTCATCACCCATCTCCCAAGAATGGTCACTGTATATTCACACACCAGCTGAGCAGCCAAACTTTACCAAGTCAGGGTGTTGAACAGAAAATCCCCCTGCAACTCACACTTTGCTATTGACCAGCCCTTGATGGAAGTGCTGGTGACAGACATCTGCAGAGAATGATTTACCTTTATTTGGCAATAAGAATAAAAAGACTTGAGGACTTAAAATACTCCCCTAGGTTGCTGCTGGCATTTTGTACCATTTTAGCTGTCATACACTAATAAAAGCATCAGAACTGAGTGAAATACTTCACCTGGGAACAATACATAACCCCAGGTTCTCACAGCCTGTAGAATCTGATGCTACAGGAAATTGTTTCTCAGGTGCTTGGACACAATCCTCAAACAAGATCCTATGAAGGGAGGAAGACAAGTTCTCCTTCAGTTTTGCTTTTCTGTACCATTTTAACTTCCCCTCACCTTTTCTAAAGGGTTCAGGGAATCCTTCTGGCCATTACAGGGGTTCTCCCTGATTCTGAGTTCCTGTCAAATGGCTCACACTCTGTCTTCTGCAATACCAGCCCTCTTCTGTAGGTCAAGCTCATTTCAAGAGACAGGAATTTGTTCCTTGTTGGAAATAGCCCATTTTAGAAAAAAAAAAAAAAAAATCAAGTCAAACAGTACTATTGCCTTTCTTCATTATTATTTTTTGTACTGACACCTGGAGGTTACCCAGGACCTTATATTTTTGTTAATAATGAGGGGTTTTTTCACTTTCACCCCAGTATTCATTTGTCTCACTGGCAAAAGGGACTATTGCAGCCCTTCTCTTTAGAGGAAACGTTAATTCCAGGGTGTTTTCTCCTGAAATTTGTCTCAAAACCAAGACATGGGTTGAAAAACTGAGTGGCTCAGGTCCAACGCTAAAACTCATAGCATCCTCTTACACTGACTGATTTCCAAGTTCACAAATGGTCTTTTTCAGGACTCTTTAATCAATAAGTTTTTATTTGAACTTTTATTTTATTGGTATCATGTTAAATTTTTTCAAGAGGAAGTTTATTCTGGTCCTTTATCAGTGTGGGAACAACACCTGCCTATAGCACAGCAAAGTGATCCAAGAACCTCTTTGGATTTCAGCAAAATACCAAGACAAAGCACTGCTCCCTCCAGAGATTTAACCAGTTCAGGGTTAGGAGCATGTTCCAAGCAGACTCTGCAGGGAAATCTTGAGAACTACTCAAAAATTTATTCAGAGCTATAGAGTTAAAGAGGCTTTTAGACACAGTGTGTAATCTTGTCAGAGCCGATTAGATCAAAACAAAAGTGATGGGAAATCCTCCCTGTTAATGTGCAAAAAGCTCTCGTTAGTGCAGCATGACTCACTGGACTTGCACCTCCATTCTTGGTGACTTTGTCACCACAGAGCATTAATTATTAATGTTAAGCCACACGTTTTCTTATGGCAGTGAGAAAGAAGGCATCTCAACAATTTTCAGTCACATTAAATGGACATTGAGGCTCTTTGACAAGCTGGGGATCACCTCGCTGCTCCAGGTGATTTCTTTTCTTTTCCAACGCCTATTATCCAATGGCAGGATTTCCTTGCCACTGTCCCACTTGCATGGAGAACACAGGAAACCCAGAAGCTCTCCTGGGAGAGCCTGCCTTGGTACACTGCAGGGCTGGGGTGGTCCAGCCAGGCAGCTTAAATCCAGAGAAGACTTGAGCATGGGGTGAAACCAGAACCATGCCTGTCTGGGGACATGCTTCCCTCCTCTGCCTCCATGCCCTGCCCAGATCTGGGGTGGTGCCCAAACTGTTCAGACATGAGGCAAGGTTTGGTTCAAACACAACCTCATGCTTAAAATCTCATTTAGATCTACCCTCGGGTTCTTCCCCACTGGCTGCTCAGGTGTCACCTTTTCCCACTCCCCAAATACTCCAAACATCTCTGTTGAGACACCAAAGCTGGACAAGGCCTTGAGGGATTAAATTATTAACAGATGATTCAGAGAGGATTCCAAATCTCTAATATTTATGTTCATGCCTATTACATTTCTATAAAAAACCTGTGGGTCACACACATCCATCTTACTTATGAGGGCTGAAACTGCTGCCATTTCACAGGCACTGGGGATGGAATTCAACAGATTGTTGCTCTTGGTTCTGCCTTCACCAAATAGTTACAACCAGCTCATACAGACACACACGTGTGTGTGTGTGCCATAAAGGGAAGCTAAACAGGACTTTTCTTTCAGTTTCTTTCAGCTTATTACCCTGCCCCTCAGGACCTCTAACATATTTTTAGAAAGTATTGAATTCAAGCAAAGAACACAGGAGAAAAGCCTGTCTGTGTGATTTCACCAGCCCACCACCACCATGGTGGCATTTGATGACATATCTGTGTGCAAAGGTTGTTTTTTGGATAACATTCTCCTTTTAAGGTTTATAACACAGTGATTTTAAATCACTTCTATGCACACATCCATCTTTTTTTATTCACAGGGTACTGGCAAGGTTTTAATTTTTTTGTTTTGGTGTGGAAAGAAAGGAATAAAGAGTTTGGTTGGCCTTTTCTTCCCTCATCTGAAGCTACGTGTAGGTAGTTAATAATTTTTAATTCTGGAATCCATTGTTCAGAATGCAGGGAATTATTTTTCCACTGCTTCCCCATAGCAAGAAGGGTAAATATTTTCAGTGAAGTAGAATGGATGAGGCACCAGAATAGATCAATATCAGAGCCAGCTTGTTATGTATCTCAGAGGGAGGCAATGGAGACAGAGGGGAAGGTTCTGATCCAAAAAAGAGCTCAACCTCCTGAGCTTTGAAGCAGGACACATGAGGAAGGAACATTGCAATACTGCTGGTGAAAAGGAAAGAATCAGGAGAAAAAGCACAGAGAAAGAAAACCAGGCTGCAGCAAGGGTAACTCAGTGAATATTTATCCTCACCAATTACAACAGGATCTACAAAATAAGACTCCTGCTCTGCAAAGATTTGTGCTTGGGGAATAGAGTCAAGGAAGGTAATGAGGCTGAAGTGTCTCATCCACCACCACATGGACCTGGAAGTCTCTGTGCTGCTCCAGGACCTGGTGTCTCCTCCAACACAAGGTATTGGTGTCCCCAGCATGCACCAAAGGACAGTGAGCACATGTGCATGCACAGCTGTGCCTCTGGAAGCTCCTTCTGCAAGACTTCTGCTAGAAAAGGAGCAGAACTGCTGAACATCTATTAAACAGAAGCAAGTCCAAGCACAACTGGTCAGAATCAGGATGTACAGAGATAGAATTGGAGGCACTGGGCTAAATTTCCAACTGAGGCACCAAATTTGACCTCAGCAAATTACTCCACAAGGCTTTGGGTAAATCAGATAACCTTTCTGAACATGCCTGAACACAGTTTTTGTATCAATCTAACTGTAAAGAAATCAACAGCAGTAAATTAATGATCCCCATCACACCTGCAGACATACAGATTGCATTTTAAAGAATTTTTAGTCTGTTAGTTTGATTTGTTTCAAAATGAAAATGAACAAATGCTTCATTTGCTCTTATTTTGTTTGCACTAATTGATTAAGTCAATGTAAAATCCAACAGAAGCATCTTAAGCAGAATAAAACTCCCTTCTCATCAACATAAACAGAAAAAATACAGCTGGACAAGACCACATGGGGTCACCTAAAATATTCCCTCAGCACCAAAATGGAATCAGTCCTACCTAAACCATTCCCTCACTGCTCACTCACCCCATCTACTTAACTCTGTGCAGCTACAGCCACGCTGCCTCTCCTCAGCCCTGCAGTTTCAGTGCCCTTCAAAATGAAGCTCCAGTCTCTGCTGGAATTCTGCTGCTATTAATACTTCATTTCCCCTAACAGAACTTATTTTTCAAAAACTGCATACAATGTAATGGCTCTGATTTTGTAAGTTATCAAAGAACAAGCTTTGCTTTTGAGAATCTCTATTTCAAGAAATGCTATAATTTCTCTTTAAATAAGATTTATTTTTTCCACATATTCTGTTACTGGTTTGGAATCTCAAAATGTATTTTAGCTCCTTGGGGAAAAAGCTCTGGCTATCCATCCCTCTACTATTAATCTGTTTTTTCTATTAAGACAGTTGAGTCTCTCCTCCCTCAAACTCGTCAGCTATACTGATGAGTCATTAATTGATTTTTTTCCCCCTTTCTTTTTGTTTTTTTGGAAACAAGTACAGTAGGCTAAAATCAAGCAAGAAGCCTACTGAAGAATTCAATTAACTTCTGGCTTGTTTGGTAATAAATAGTGCAGTATTGTATTCTGCCACTCTTTATTCTTGCTGTAGTGTCTGGAGATTGCCCAGATGTTTCATCCTCTGGGTTTTTTTGCTGCGGAAGGCTTTTGCCTCCAGGCTGAGCAGTGCTGGCCCTCTGCTCTCCTGCCTCCAGTTAATCTACGTGGCTGTCAGAGCTGTCACAGGAATGGTGAATCACAGCCTCTGCAATCACTTCAGCCCCTGGGGAAGTGCTCGCAGCGAACAGCTGCACAAACCCCCACCCAAACGAAGTTTCTCCTGGATGAGGATTTTACAAATCAACTTTAAAATAATCACAAAGCCTGACTGACAGGCCCACAGTTTTTAAATAACAGAAATTTGTCAAAAACAAATTGGTTGTCTTTCAAACAGACACCCTGGTTGAGCCTTTTTTTTTTCCTTCTTCTCTTTCCTTTGCTGACTTTCCTATTTCCAAACAACAACTGGATCCGTTTTCTTCTAAACAAACTTGAATTACAAAGGAATGTTGTTCTGCTATACTTAATAGATTTGCACATTTTTCCCTTTCTTCTTTAGTCTTTCCCAGTATAACATATAATCCTTTGCACCTGCAAAAGCTCCACAGACTGCTGACTGCCAAGAATCCACCACGTGACCCTGCTTCCATGACCAGAGATCCTGTGTTTAAAGAGAAAGGAAAATAAAAAGTTATTAAATGTTTGAATCTATCTGATCCCCATGTGAGTTAACTCTGAGGATGGGAACTTAAGTGAAAAGCTATTTTTGTGGCATTTTTGAGTGATGTAATAAGTGATTTTTCCCAAGGAACTTGTGTACTTGAACAAGCAGATGGAGTGAGAAAGACGTCTGGAACTGAGGAGGGCTTGAAGCAAATTGCTTTCAGGGAATTCATATGTATGTATTTAAGCCTGTGGCCATGCAACTTTGCAAATATTTTGTGAATTTATTTTCTTTTTGGCAGATAAAACAGCGCAAAGCAAAACACTGAGCAGGAGGGCGGCATGCAAGAACCAGTATCAGCTCAGCCCAGATGTACAAAAGGCTCCCATTTAAAATGAAAAGCTCCCACTACCACAAGATACAAGTCCTGTTTGCTCCCCTGCATTTCTTAAACCAACCCTTCCCCAAAAAACCCATCATTTAGACATTACTCTTATCACTCCCATTATATCCCAAAGAAGGTGTGTCTCTGTTTTTCACTTGGCGTCATTAGGGACCACACACCCTGCTCCCATCCAATAACTCACAGCAGCATTTAAACACACACATTTAAAGCCCCAAAAGAACAGTGCCTTCCAAAACCACCTCTCGAGTCACAGCACACAATTTGATGAGCCTGGTCAGAATCAGCAGCCAAGGCCAGTGTCAGCTGGGAGGGGTTTACCGTGGCAGCTACAGTCACTGGGTTCTCCCCTCCTTCACCCTTTCTCATCTCCTGTAACACTTCACATTGCAAGCTCTCTGGAGGAGAGGGTTCTGGTTTACAATTGTTTTTACTGAGAAAGAAGGGATGGGATCCACAGCCCTTCTAAGGCCCACTGCAGAGAAATCAGCAATTTTGTTTTATAGCTGGGGCATTCTCCTTCTTTTTAAAGTCATATTACTTCTGTACTATAAAATTTTCTTAGAAGCAACTGGATAGCAGTGCTAGGCTGAGGTTATTGCTCTTGGGCTCCTGCTCTGCAGTACAGCCACTTTCCACTGGAGCAGGAGAACTCTGCTCTCGTTTGCTGACTCTTCATTTAACGTGCTGTCCTCATGACTTGCTTCTTCCAGCTTGGCTGGCGGTTCTATTTCAGTTGAATGTTTTAAAAATCAAACTGTTCAAGCAACAATGGCCAGCCACAATGTTGTTTGGTACCCTGCCACAGCTAAATAGCTGCAGCTCTGCTGTATGAAAGCACTAAAGGGGTTCCAGCCTCTCTAATGCTAGCCATTCTTTTCCTGGTGTTTTTGGTATGGGCTGCTATTCTGCCGTCACCCACAGCAGAAACTGATTTTCATCTCATAAATAAATAAATAGAGATTCATAATTCTTCAAAACCATAATATGCTTTTCTGGAATAACTTAGAGTCTTCGGACACACAGTTCTCTTGTAACTCAGTCCTGATTGAAGAAGGGCACACTCCCTTAGACAAACTACCTTCCAGAGTATCTGGGTGTTGTCAAAGCATAAATCCCACCTTCAGTACCCATCTGCAAAACACTTCAGGTGCTCAAGAAACCTTAAATTGAAAATCAGGGTTTAAAAACTGAACTGCTGGAGCCACAGATTTCTTTTGATAACAACAGAATTATTGTATTATTTTATTAAACATTCTCCAAACATCTGTACATCTACAGCTAAGCCTGAGAACTCAGAACAGTTACTGCTGCCATGTAAAAATGTGCTGTGGAAGAGCTGCTGGAGGACTAAGAGGAAAACCAGCCCATTAATACGTGGCTTTGCCAGAAGCCCAGCCTATTCTCAGTCATGATGGGGTTTTATGTTAATGTCATTGTCCGAAGAAGAAAGAAAAGGTCATTCTGATTTCTTGGCATGTAGCTCTAAAATCTGGTTTCTGATAAAGCCTGGCTGCCCAGTGCAGCTCTGCACAAGGAGCCTCTGCCAAGCGAGGCAAACTGTGATGAATTCCCATCCATTATGCCTGCAAATTGACAACAGGTATTTGCAGCAGTCATGCAATACGGAAAATGGTTTAAAAGGGTGGAGCCAGGAACAGTTCAATTAAATTAGGGAAAAGGAGAATTGAGGCTGGAGAACAGGAAGTGAATTCCCCAACAGTGAGGTCTACTGAACCACAGAGCCAGCCTCCCCAGGGAGGAGAGGAAAGCCCTCTCCTTTGAGTCATTTAAAAATAGATTGGAGAAGGCACTCAAGACTGAGCTGTGGGGAATAATCCTGCGCTGGCAAGGGCAGGATGAGATGACTTCATGTGTTTCTTTCCATCTCCAATTTCGGTGATTCACCCAGAGCTCCAAACCTGAACAGGCAGAAGAGCAAGAGGGAAGCAGGGCACGAGGACATGATCCTAGAGGAAGCCAAGAGGAACAAGTGTCACAGGGCCAAGAGGACTGACAGGACTCTGGTCCAAATTCTTCCCAAGCACACGGTGCTGTGGGCCAGGATGACGTGCTGGAGGTCACACATGTTTTCTCTCATAGCCCATGCATCAGCTAATTGACAGGGCTTTGTGGTAAGCCAGGCCTGTAAGTTCTTCAAAAACACTCCCCCTTTGAGCATGTTTTAATACCACTAAGACAGGGCAAAGCACAGAAGCTGCTAGGGGTTAGCAGATTACTATAAAACCAGGGCCTTGTTCCTGGAAAGAAACACAGGATCCATACATGTATCTCCCCAAAACACTGACTTTGAACAAAATTGCTGCTTACTTCAGTCTCACAATACTTAGCGCACACTCTGCCATCCCACATGCTCCCTCACTTGGGGGGATAATGGCAAGAACTCAGGTCAAGCAGAGCTCAGAGCCCAAGGGGCACAGCTCAGAGGCTCCAAAAAAGGGCAGAAGTGCCCATGTAGTGCCTGCAGTGGCCCCAGTGACACTGCTCTCTCTCCATGTGCTCCTGCAACATGAAACATGACCTGTGAATTACGAGCAACACAACTGCAGCAGTTGGCTCAGCCTGGGTCCCCCACCACCATCACCAAAAAAGGCTTCTACCTGCTCACACTGTGCTCCTGCTGCAGAAGGCTGCAGGGGATAACCTGACTTCTGCAGGGCAATACCCATTCCCACTAGCACTCACAGCCTAGGAAAGCAAAATGACAAGGAGCACATTACATGAAAGCAGCCGCCATGCCAAGCCTGTGTCATGTGTATTCTATTAAGCTGAAGGCTGAATAGAAGACTTTGTTTTCCACTTCAAAGGACCCCATCCCAATCTCTCTCTCTCTTCCCTTATGAATAACAAATTGGAAATAAATCTTCTGGCTGAAGTGCATGGAAACTCATACAGTTGGGGCCCTCTGCAGCTTCCCAGCTCAATCACATGGTAATTTTTTTTGTAAACACTTTTCTGTGATATATATGTAAATCTCGCTGTGCATTGCTGCACCATGTAAAGCAATACAGCGGGTGTGGCCTCAGGGGATGGGACACAGCGGGAAGCCTGACTGCATATTTCCAATTATTCACAGGGATAATGTTCACAGAGAAAGGTCAGGTTTTATATATGGGCAGAGCCCTACTTTTCTTCCTAGCGATCCCATTTCATCCTGCTCCAGAGGCCAGTGTCCCCTAATTCTCACCTCAAATGTTATTTAGCTCTTTTGATACTGAGAAAACAAGGACATCCCATTTTGGTGGGCAGAGGGAGAATTGGAGAAGTCCCTCTCAAGATGTACCAAAGGCCCTTCAATCTAAAAACAAACAAAAAAGCAAAATACTACCTCTGCTTTAAATACTGGGGGGAAGTATTTAGTGCCCACAAATATGGACAATGAGGACACCTGGCCTCCAGATGGCAAATAACCTTTGGCCAGTGCACACAACTCACCTGTGCATGCTTGTCAGCTTTGCCACACATCTATAGTAAAAGTTTGTGGCAAAAATCAGCTGTCAGCTTTGTATTTCAATGCAGCCAGGTCATGGTCTATATTCAGGACATCTAAGCTTTGGTAATCCAGGAAAATGCAATGTTCACACATCTCTCAAACCTGATGACCAGCCCAACACCACCAATGCTGCAGGGAGCATTGCAGAGAATAAGACATCTCTGCCTTGGCCTTGCTATTCTTCAAGCCAGCGGAACTCATGGCATACACTACACTTGAGGCCTGCAGCTGAATAAATACTACAATTCACTCTAATGATAAGCATCTACAGTATCTCTGTGTACCCCTCTGTTCACAACAGTGTCCAACTTCATGATAACAGGGGAGAAAAAATCAGTACCAATGAATCACGTGGATCTGTGTGCATGTGCGGTCCTGCAGACTGAGGAAAGAAAAGCAATTCTCATGTTTGCCTTTCCTACTAGGGATTTTACTCACAACATGGCATTCTGCATGGCTGACATTTACAGATGCATGGCACATTAGCTACAGGAGAAGCAAAAATTTCACAAGTTGACTGCAGTTTCTATACATAAAGTCAACATGGAGCAAAGAGCCAAACGTCCTCCTCAGTGGATTTTTATGTGCATATGTGCAGCATATGGGCAAGCACATGTGTATATTATCTTGCAGGAAACATGCAAGCCCAAACATGGGAAAAATTCAATGATCTAAGTAGACTGTTGACATAAATGCTGAGACCCCATTTGCACTAATGGAGTTGTGCTCACTTATGCCAGTACTGAATTCAGTCCTAGAATTAAACCCACCCAAATCCTAGATAAATTGAAAGAGAACAAAAGTTGGCCTATATGCAAGAGCATATTTTTCATGTTAAAAGCATTTCATTCCCTTTTTCTGCCCATATAATACTGCATTGATGTCTGTGACCCATTTGGATGTAAATCAAAATGGATGTGCTAAAAGCCTGGTTAAAGGAAATGTTCTTCGAAACAGTGTTCCCATGGCAAGGCAGAACAGCTACACTCAGTTTCCATGGCACAAAGGGACATATAGGGAGGGAAAATGCACTCCTGGAAAATCATTTTAAAGCCAGCAGGGTTTTTCTTGAGCACCTGCACTGCTCTTACCTAATAGATCTGTGCTTCATGTGTGTGTGTGAATAAATTACATGGAAGAATGACATAAATCTGCTAAGATTCTTCAGCAAATAACCGGTGTCCAAATGAAATCTTCGATGCTCAAGCATCACCAGATGTCACTGGCAAGCTTAGCAACTTCTAGAGAACCTCTTGTGGCCTGGGCATGACCAAGAGCATCACAATCTGGCTCTGTATCTACAGACTGTGTGAGCCTGTTTTCCTCTGCTCTGTTTAAATGCTGTATTGAGGATCCAAGGCCATCTGACTTTCCCCAAACGTGCCTGCAGTGCTGTGAGCAAGGGTTGCATTTGTTTCTCTCCCTTTGGTGCAGATGGTGTGCAGCATTCCTTGGGCTGTGCCCCAGGACGGCGTGAATGACACTTATTGTGGCAGCAATAAAGCCAGGGCTGTTTGCTCAACAGCTGTTGGGTGCATTGTTCCTTTGTGAGAAGAATGCAGCCGCTCTGCTCATGGCATGGATGGGTTACATCCCACCCCCGGCCCGTGCAGAGCTGTTTCCCTGATTCAGCACCTAAGCAAATGGCAGACAGTGATATTTAACCATTAGGACTTAATCCCCAAATCAGCCCCAGTGTTACTGCAAGAAGGAGCGAGGCATGGTAGAACACTTACTGCTCTGCCTGCGAGGAAATGGCTTTAAAGCTGGGCCTGGCTTTCATTTGCTCTTGACTTACACACACAGAGGAAAGAAATACTAGACTGCTTCTCCAGGAAAAAAGGACAACGGTCACCTACCTGTAGAGTAGGGAAAGAGCCATTCAAGGCCCAGTTTGGCTACATGCCTCTATTTTCTACTTGCCCTGTTAAGCAGCAACAGATCTGACTGTAAATTTTAGGAGGGAAATAGCATGTGGTTTATTGATTCAATGGTGGAGTTATAACACATATTACTGCTGAGAACCCCAGCTGCCTGGGCAGAAGTATTCTGTAAACTTTTCATTCTTATTAACTTTAAAAATCAGGTGCAATGAGCTTCAACCAAGTTAGAGTCTTCACTCTCCACAGAAAGCCATCAAGCAGTCTTTGCACAGCAAGCTCCAAGATGTATCTCAAAATCTATCTGCACTGATGACCAAGAGCAAGGCTGAGCTGACACTAAAATCAGTTCACACCCTACACTGCCTGTCCCAGCCC
Source organism: Polioptila caerulea (assembly GCA_013397295.1). Taxonomy (NCBI): domain Eukaryota; kingdom Metazoa; phylum Chordata; class Aves; order Passeriformes; family Certhiidae; genus Polioptila; species Polioptila caerulea. Next base: position 306,508 of record VYXF01011009.1, read on the forward strand.
CCAGAAGCTGAGCTCTCTGGAGGGGGGAACCAAGAGAGCCAAGCAAATGAGCACACGTGCCATTGCCCTCTGGATCTGTGGCTCAGTTCACCAGCACACTCCCCTCAACACAAGTGCCTCATGCCTATGGTGACAGCTGCACCTGAACAGCAAACAAAGGACCTAATCCCAAACCTGCTCTCCGTTGTGTGGGCAGAAAGCAGCTCACAACCAACCCATGGAACTCCTGTCCAGACCAAACCAATTTTCTGATCCTGCTCAGCCTCGCAGGGGAATGGCTGGACTCTCCCCATTCTCTTTTTTCATAACATCTGTTAATTTGTGAGACCTACAGATTTGAGAAAATTATTTTATTGCTAAAAGCAGTAACAAAAATACTTATGTACTCACTAGACCTGCAGAAAGTCTAAGAGCTCTAAATTTTGCTCAGCACTGAGGCAAAGAGGGAAATCCTGGCCCCACTGAGTGCCCAGAAGAGTCAGACATCACCTCGAGCATGATCAGAAGAAGATTTTTATCTTTCAGTTGAAGATTTTTATCTTTCTTTGAAGCTCCTGGGCCAGCAGAGCAGCACAGTGTGTGCCAGCCCTCCCAGAGAGCTTGGGTTTGTAGGGGCAGGACTGGCTGACCCTGATGTTCCACAGATTTAGCAATGTCCAAGCGTCTCATCCTAAGAGTCAGACCTGTCTAATGAAAAGACAAAAGGTGCCCAGGATGGTAGGTATGTTTTCCTTAAAAAAAATCCAAGAACTAAACAAACAAAAACCCCCTTGTTTTTCAAGTCAACTCATTTGAGATCTATGTCCTCCTGTCCTGCCTGCTCCATCCCTCCTCGCTGGCTACCAAAGCCTTTGCTGCAGACACACAATACATTTGGTCTATAAAGGGACCATTCTCCTTGTACAGCTGCATTTGAGTAACTCTCAGAGGCCCTGAAGCGCAGCCAACATGCAGAAATATAAAACCCAAGAGGACTGAGTCTTGTTTCACCTGAGGAGGGTTTATCTTACACACTGCACTGTTCTCTGAGGGATCTGACCATTTCCACTGGGCCTTAAGAAACAGGCATTTTTGACAAGATATTTCTGCACTCAAACCTAACCAGAGGCTCTTGATTTTCTGTAGGGTTTAAAAATGCTATTTTATTGAAGAAATACAAAACATCTGATGCCCTAACACTTGATGCCCTTTACTTCTGTAAGAGCCCCCCAGCAGAAATGAAAGTTGTCTTTTTTCTCAGTTAGTTCTAAAAGAGAAGGATTGAAACATGAAACAAATGATACATCACTTATGTGTTGCTGGTAGGAACTTGGATAAGATGATTTTAGGCACTGAATAAAATGTCTGAACAGAAGAGACTAAAAGATAAGACAGAAGGGATGGGCTCCACAGGGCCACAGCCATCTGAGCAGAGACTGCACAGCCCTGGCAGCAGGATGAATGCAGGAGCTGCACCAGGCTCCGTGTGACCCACAACAATTTCATGCCAAATACACAGCCCACAGTGTGAAATTCCCACAGGAAGGAACACACATATAGTGTTTCCAAAGCAACTTACTGAGGCACCCTGGAAATTCCAGGGCAGCATACAAGGGGACTGTATCTTACAACATTAATTCCAAAACCTGAACTAACAAGGCTCTGTGCTTGGCTGGTATTTGGGAAACACATCACATGTATGCTCTGTTGACTTTCTTCAGGGCCACCTGGCTTTGAGATGGGATCAGAAGCATTAACCCCACATTAAAGAAGCTAAACCTGATCAAACTGTCCCAGTAATATTAAACCATGGTGCACTTCTGAGGGTTGCTGTACCAGAAAGAGAATAAAATTTGTAACATCCTTTCTTTCCCTGACCTCTGAGAAGAATTCGAAACACTTTTACCTGCAAGGCTTGGACTAAAGAGACAGAAAAGAGCTACACTAACTCACTCTAGTTGGGGATTACAAGGTCCTGAAATCTGATACACCATAGCAGTTTCCTTCCCTCTTTTGGTTTATATCAATAATCTGTGCCTCAAACAAAATATGGAAAAATGGAGAACTGGGAAGAGAAAGGACATTAAGCCCACTTTATGGCAGTGGATGCTACCTAAATAAAAAAAAAATTTAAAAAAAGGAGAAAAAAACCCCTTTTTTTTAAATTAAAGACACAATAATTTCTTTACTGTTGCTTCTCAAGTCATTGTGAACTAAGAAAGGAGTCTATTACCTGTTCCTAAATTGTGTGTTCACCTGAGTCACTGTCACTAAGAAAAGCACTTGAAGCAGTATCTGTTTCTTGCTAATTTCTGCAATCCTCTCTTTGCCAGCACCCACAGCCAACGTAACCTTAGAGTTCAGTAATCTATACAATGCTCTCCCTTCTTTTAACATAGTTCAGTGCATGGCATGCAAGTCTGCTCTCACAGGGGACAGCAGGTACACATTCACAGCAGGAGAAAACTGTGCAGTAAACTCTGTAATTAAAGCATAAGGAATAACCAGAGCAGCTTGGAGTAAAGCAGATAGAAAAAATGGGATATAGAAACACACCATTTGCTACCTATGACAAGCCTTTATTGGGCTTCTTTAAGCTTAACACCCTGCTGCTGGCTGCAGTCAGCTCATTTCTGAAGGAAAAGGAAACTCTCCTCTTCTTCATGTGCTGCTCTAACTGTCCTTTCACAGTGGAAAGATTTTCCTCATTTTTATGGTGATTAGCTTGTTCAGGGAATCATAAGACTGAGTCTATCTTCCATCAGCTTATTTAACTTTGTACTAATGGTTTTAAAAATGACACAGCCACAGCTCTTGTTCTGCTCTCCTCAGTGAGATGGCCCACACACATCATACACAACTGCTCCCACAGTTACTTTCTCAAGTGATCCTATTAATACAGTGCAGAATAGTCCCTCAGGCATCATCTCAATAACTCTTTTCTGTTCAGGCTTTTTTTCTCTGCATTTCTATTTCTTTGTAATGCCTGTCTGTTCATGCTCCCTTCGTGCAGGAGCCCTCCACCCTCCACCATACTCCCAGTGATACTACTGGCCACATCCATCCTCTTGATGGGACCATAATGATTTTTGTCCTTTGTTATACTGTCAGGGCCATTTTTTAAGAGCTTCCCTCAGATAAACAAAATGTATCCTGCTTTCACTGCCTGGCTATGATATGACAAACCCTGAGCTCTTTCCCTTTGCTGAGCCAAAGTGACTGACTATGCCAGACTGAGTTTTGCAGTTTTCTACACTTGACTCCACATCAGAAGAATATAATGCAACAGGTTTGTGGAACAAATTGACACAAGTTTTGTTTCTCTTCAGATCTGCACTGACCTCTTAGATTAAACATGATGCCTCATCCTGAGTGACTCACTCCTGTAGTAAGCTAAATTCAAACTGTCTTCTTTAAAGCCTGTAATATAAACAGTACATTTTACTGTCACAGCTACGTGGACATTAGTTAAAACAACTTTACATTCTGCAAACAGCCCCACGATGTTGCTGGTTTGTGTGGTTTTGGCACCAACACCACACTTTTTCCCTTTCAGCATTGCCACCTCTCTCTCCCAAACACGGCTGCTGCACTAACCATTAGCAGGCTGGGCCAGGACCACTGCTGGAGAGTTTACAGAGAGCCATTCCTGGCCACTGGCAGGGAAACAGATTCCTAATAAGGCAGCCCAAGCTCCCTTGTGCAGTGGGATGATACCCAGACCCCACAGCAGGCTGAGCTCAGGAAGTACCTACAGAATCCTCCACCAACACTGCTCAGTCCTGCAAAAGCTCTTGATGGTTTTCATGTTGCTCCTGCCTGTGGATTCACCTTTAAATCAAACTCCCTGCAGCCTCTACATGCAAATATTCACACTGTGGGCTTGTCCCCCCCAAACAGCCCCACCACAGACACACAGCAGGAGGACAAACTGCTGTCCCAACCCAACACACAAGGTCCCAGTTTGGGTCTCCATGTGGAGCTTGCTCAGAAGTCCAGCACTCCTACCAAGAAGAAGAAAGTTTCTCTCTCCAGCTCCTCTTTTATAAATATATTTTGCTACAGTATTTTTAATGATCTAAAATAATTCTCTGTGCTTCCACCTCATGAAAAAAACCCTTCCTTTCATCTTTTGCAGTGAATTCAAGGAAATACAGAGGGATGGAGAAATTACATCTTCAAATCCAACCAGTCCATTCAAAATTCTAGATCCTGACTCTAACCATGGAAAACAGAGCAACCAGCTGCTGCTGGGAGAACAGCATATCATTCCAAACAACTGCACGTAAAACATTGACACCTTCTTTAAATGACCTTAAAATAAAGTGCATGCAGCCAATCAAAATATCTTTTCAGTGATGTTTAGAAAACCCAGTCTGAAACAGTTTTCTCATTCGCAATTTCCTTTTACCAGGAAGAGTAAAACATTAAAAAATTAAAATAAAATTTAAAAAAAGAAAAGAAATTACACAACACAAGGTGGTTCCCACTCTTTTTAAGCAGTAAAAACAGTTAGAGCTGAAGATAAAATTTCTGGCATGCTGGGAGTAAAATCTAGCCTACATGCCACAGATCAGTGGTTAGATATTCCCTGTCATTTTTCAGATATTCAGGCATATGATCTTCACAGGCACAGGTAGGTTGGCACATAATTACTGATTCTTGAACACACCCATAATCGTAATAATGGAGTTAGATAAGTTACCATGGAAAGCCTTTGCAAAATGCATAACTTTTATTTCCATCACTAAAGAGAACTTACCTTTAAGGACTCCCAGAGGGGAAACTGTACCAGAGAGAAAGGAATCTGGAGAGGTGGGAAAAGAAAAAAAAAAAAGAACAACAACATAATGTTACAAAAGTAAATTGGGTTAGCATGTTCCTCAACTGGCTAAATTAGGAACAGTTATTGTTTCTCTCAGTGAACTGCAGCTTATTACACTTACAAATCTTTACGGACACTTTATGTATGCTGCCATTAAATGACTGGTTTCACTAAAGCAGTTTTACTTTGTTTATCACATTCCCTGCTGAGAGGTTAATGTATTGTTACCAGGGTGGCCTAGAAGAGCAATAAGCAGAGTGATCTAGTGCAGGGACATTCTTGGTTTGACAGTCAGCCAAGAAAGCCATAAGGATGGTTCAAGAAACACGTTCCCAAGGCCAGGAACACAGCTTGGCAAAAACCATCTTCAGCAGTGCAAACTCTCACAGATGCTGAGCTGTTGTGCTGCAACCAGGGCTCTGCAGTTGGGCATCAGCTGCGGGAACATTCCTGAGCATATCCCTGATCTCCCATGAACCAGCTCCCATGAGAATTAAAAGCAGGTTGGGAGGAGCTACCACAACCCAGCTAAAAGGGAGAAGCTTGGTGATTCTCTTCTTACAGCCTGTAACGCAGGGTTCTTCTGTCCAGCCTGTATCTCTGTCTAGGCTCATTCCTGCTGCCACCTGTGCCAGGAGTGCCTGTGCATTTCCATGTCCTTCACAGATTTTGCTCTGATGAAAACCTCATCAGTCAGTTTTCACTGTGAGCACACTGAAACATTTTGCAACAGGAGACATCACTTTCCAAGTTTATGCCTTCTGTTATATTTCTGCCTCCACTAAATTCTTCTTAGTCCTTCCCCACACAGAGAAGCCCTGTCTAATATCTGCCTCTGGTACCAACTCTGCCTTTGCTGTCTTCAGGCTGAATATCTGTCTCAAGACAGCTCAGAGAAAAGGGTCACCAGGAAAGCACTGGCCTGTCCCAGGATTGCCCTGCAGGTCTGCTTTGCCCCTTCCTAAAGCTGCATTATCTCCTCCACTTTGTTAGACAGTGAAACCCAGGCTCAAATCTTCCTCCAACTACCTATTTTCTTCTCCTTTTATCTTTCTTAATTTTCCCCCTTGTTTAGGCTGATTTGGCAGTTCATATATCAAATTATTTAGTCTCAGAAAGCACCTACACATCTTTTACCATGAAAAGGAGTAGATACTCCAAGTGGATCATGCTTATTTAATGCAGATATCTTTGCTCTGACTGATGTCAGGTTAAAAACGTTCACTGGAGATATGAATGGCTTATTACACCCAAATTCAAGCCACACAAAGGAATCTGAACTGGAACATCCATTCAACATCACAGAAGTCAAAGAGTATTGTCTGCTTCCGTGTGCTGCAAGTAATGATTAATAAATGAGTCTATTAAGTTAATCTGCCAGGCAAAACTAAACTTGACAGACACCTGCCACAGAAAATTTGTTATCTATTCAGGCAGGAAATGGCAGTGAGAAGAAATCAATGTCACTGCTGTACATTGAGCTGACAAACTGAAATCTCAGAGGAAGTTTGTCATCTTGGACAAGGAGCAATATCCCTGGTGGCATCTCAGAGCCCCACAATAAAGGTCAGACGTGGCTTTTATTTATCAGGGTCTTGAAACTCTACAGTAGTAATTAATTTTCATTTTTAATACTGGGTGAAAAAGTCCAGCTCTTTGACAGCAATGTGTGGTAATACATTTATGAGAAGATATATACACAGCCACATGCTACTGCAGCATTGTTGAACTGAAATTAAATGGAATGATTTCTTTGCAATGTAAAACGAAAAGCAACATAGTCTTCTATTATCTAGGCGAAAAAATAGGGGAAAATAAGTAACAATAACCAATACATTTGCTTCAAATTTGTTACAAAAAAAGAAAAGGAAACGTTCTGTATCCAGCTGTACACCAAACAAAACAAGCTTTCAAATACAGCCTCCAAGTTTTGCTTTTTTATGCTCGTGAATGAGTGGTAAAATTAAGCAGCTGTTAATAAGACAACAAGGGAAGCTTGTGACATAATCCCCTTTATATCGCCTAGCTAGAAGCATTTCAATCAAAGGGGAGACTTGTTCACAAGAGTTGTTTGATTTCCAGTGTTAGTGGTGTTTGCTTTCTGTGTCCTGCTCAGGGGGAGCCCGTGGATGGGGATTATGGGTTTTTCTTTTCCCCACTAGCCCCATGAAGATTTTGGATGTGTGTCAGGGGGACCTGCACAGCCACTGGGCTCCTTCCTCTCAAGGAGGGCTGCAGGGTGAGAGTTTAAACATCCTTAAGTCACACTTTACTAGAGTTTAAAAACTTGCAAAACCCAACAAAAATGGAAACACCACCAAGCAGAGCAGCAGCATCTTTGCTGCACTAAGAAGATCCTAAGGAGATGTCCTACATTTATTGCAGTCACCCATTGGATCCTGTCTGACATCCTGACTTAAAAACAAAACCCACATAAGCAATTTCATGGGTATTGGAATGAAAGGGAGTCTGTCTTCCTGTGGATTTGGGTTTGGTCATCAGATTCTCTGAAGCCAAATCATTTCCAAGCCGCCTTCGGCAATCTTCCCATGACAGGGACCTCCATCACATTTCTTCTCGAGATCCGTTCTACAGCCCTTGCTGAAAGTTCAGCTCCTATTGAAAGCCCTCCCTCAACCCCCTTAATCACCTTTATTCTCCCCTCACACACATTTTGAAGAAAGTTATTGCAACTCCTGTTTATCTTTGCAGCCTCTGCTTGTCCGCCACATCTCCGTGGTCAAGATGTGGAAGGGCTGTGCAGGCTGCTCGTGTCCATGTGTGCAAACACCCTGCTTGCATAAGCCCTGTCTCCCTAAGAGACCAGACTAAACAGCCCACACCCAAAAGTAGCACTAATATATGCAAAAAGAAATAGCTCTGTGAGGGTAGCTCACCCGACCATGAAAAAGCCTTTAGATGGCTTATTGCCTTTTTATTCTTCCACCACGGCAGACGTGACAAAATCTTGCAGGCTGGGGACACTTCTTAATTTGAACATTTACAGCATTTCATTCCTTTTCGTATTTTGCTTCTTAAAAGAAAAGCTCTTCAGCAATGAACAGAATCACACCCTGTTAGGCAGAGATATTTCTGCCTGAAATAGGCTAAGGCAACAATAAAAATGTGGTCCACACATGTGGGTAACTTGCTGCCAGCAAATATGAAACCCTGGCAAGCTCCACCAACCTCTCATTCGACATTAATATAAAATAGACAGAGAGTACCAGTTCTCATGTCTGGCCTAATGTTATATAACTGTGCTGTTTGTTCATCAGAGTCAATCCTTAAACACACACAAAAGGCAAATTTAAAGCCCCCAGACAGCTGCAAATAATTATTCTAAAATGTTTTATAGGTTAGTGAAATTATCATTTACCCTGGTCCCCGTAGTCCTTAGCACCTGATGCCTAACTGAAGGTAATGACCTTTGCAGATGCTGATTTCTACACATCTACTTAATTCCCCTGGTACAAAGTATTTTAAATGGTTATGTTTAACAAGTTACTTTTAGAAATAGCTGCACTTCCCCACCCAAGCAGCAGATACACACATTTCACTTCTAAAGAAAAATACCAACCTGTAAGTACTGAAGATTGATGACAGAGCAAAAGTCCTCCCACCAACAGTATTTAATTAAATAAAAGAAATTTAAGGAGGAACTTAATAATGCTCTTTGTAACTACAACACAACACTTTAAAGTACCTCAAAATTGCCCCATTTGGTATCTGATGGTAAATTGCAAGCTGACATTGTCCTGAGGAAAACAGCAGCCAGAGCAAAGGCAGCATGCTGAAGGAGTCGCAAAGAATGGGGGAAAGAACCAAAAGAAAAAAAAAAAAACAAAACCTCATCAGCCCCTTCAGAACTGGGATTCCCTTCCAAATATGAGAATTCTTTCACACAAAAAGGAAACAGATGTCCATGGCTGGAATTTGCATGTGGCTTTATTCTCTTCTAGGATACAATAAAACTACTCTTCTTCTCATCCTCCGAGCTAGAAATTAAACAGTGGCATGTCATGCAGAGTCCAGCTGTGCTTTCTACCTCCAACCTTTATTAGCAATATATTTAAAAAGAAGAAGAAAAGAGAGAGACAGAAAGAAAGGGAGAAACTAAAAAAGCATAAGAAATGATAAACTGTGGTATGTGTTCTCAAAACAATATAAAACCTGCAGATGTTCTTACTAATCTGTGGCACATGTTTGTTTATTCAGGTTTTCCCTGTCCCCAGTTCAGCAGGCTTTGCTCTCCAGAAGACTTATCTGTTTTTACAAACGTTAGAGTAAATACTGGAGGAGAGATTGGCATAAACAGCCAGAGGAGGAACAGGCTCACCTTGTAAGAGCCCTCTCAGTGTCCCTGAAAATGCTCCTCCATCCCAGAAATTGCTCTCACCCACACCCCCACTGTCCCCTACTTTTACGGCAATGGGAGAAGAGCAAACACTTCTGAGGAGGATTTTGAGAGTATGAATGGCACAAAGGCCAGCAGCAGGAACATCTGCTCACTTCAGGGAGAGCCTGTTTCATCCTCATGGGGCAGCTCCCAAACTTGCACCCAACCTGTCACCTGCACTCACTGTGACAAGGCCAGAGTCTGTATTTATGAGACTGTCCAAGTCTGTATTTATGAGAAGTAGAGCTGCTGGGACAAACCATGCCTTCTCCATTGCAATTGCAAAGGGAGAAGTACACTACACTTTGCTACACTTCTGAGTAGCAAAAACATTCTGTTTTCTAAGGATACATACACAGCAAATTCCAGGAAAACAATCTTCCCTTCACCTAAGTGCCTTTTACAATCCCTTTTTTTTTTTCCTAGCTTCTTCATAAAGGATAGAAGGGTTTTTTAATAGGTTCAAGTTAAAGCAGAATAAAACAACCCTGTCAGCCCACTGGAGGTAAACTCTGTTAATAATCCCAGCAAATTTGGTTCAGTGTCTTGCCCTCCTAAAATTCTTCACACACTTGCCCAATACATCTGGATTACAATAAAGTGATGTTCCAGCTATAAATGTACTTTCCCCAGGATGGGCTTTGAAAAGACAGCATGAAATGAGGCAAGCCTGGCCCCTGGTCATGTCAGAGGTCATAGCAATGGCCACCATCAAGAAGATTTGGAGGTTTCACAGCTTTCCTACTGAAAGGTGAAGGTGTTTAAGACCTATCATCGATGATCCCATAGATGACATCCCTAGAGCTGACAAAGCAGACTTATGTCCTTGCAAAGCTTCAGCTAATATTGTCCCAGGCCCTCTTTGAAAAACTGCAGACTCCTCGAGGAACTGAATTACAAGAAGGTGATTTGTAATCTGAACATGAATGCAAGACTGTCAAAGCCATCAGCCATGTTCCTGCAGCTCTGCAAGGTGGAAGGTTGGGAGAGTGGTGAAAGAATAGACAAGTTTATATGTTAAACAAATGATGAAGGGCTTTGTTAATAAACACTGATGCAAAAACAAACAAAGCTTTTCAGGCAAGTTTAACAACGCTGGCATAGCAATGAGCAGGGAAGAGCTCCTGGCTTCACTCCTTAAGGAAAACAGAGAAGGACCAAGTTCACACACAGCACCTTCCTGAAAGGCTGCACGAAGCCAGAGGTGGGACCCCATGGGAAGCTCAGCCAGCACAGGGAAAACTATCGAGTTGCATTTGCAACAAACAACTTTTCACAGCCCTTCAGTGCTGAACAGGCAGCTCTGCAGCACTGCCAGAGGCAAAGGAATGGCATTTAGGGTGGTAGAAACATCAATCTCAACAATGCCAAGAGTATAATTAAAACAAAGGTTTCAGATCATGCACCAGCAGCCACCTGAAGTAATCAGCAATTCCCTCATTTTCCAGCAAATAACATTAACCCTGTGTGAGCTGGGAGAAAACTGCCAGCTATAAATGGGAAGAAACACAAAATTCCAGAATTATAGTCATTTTTCTGGTTCCCTTCAGGCATCTGCTAATTCTCAAATAAATATTTGCACCTTGCTTCCTCTGTTTCCCCAGCTCTAACCCCAAAGTATTTCCACTTGTCACCTGCCATATGTGAATGGTTGGAAGTAAATTCCTCTCCAAGACAAAACATTATGTGCCCCACAGGGTTGCTTAATTTGGTTACAAGCCATTCTCACAGATGTCCTTTGGATTTGTGTGGCAGAACTTCACATCCACACTTCCTTTTAAATAGCATCATACAATCATTGTAAAAGGAACTTAATATGGCATATTACATAGTAAAGATAAGTAAAAGAAAAATTCAGCTTTCCCTCCATGAGAAAAAGGTTCTGTGACTAAAAAAGCAAAGAAAAATAAAGGAAAAAATGTTTTTCTGCTGGGACAATATTGACCAGCGAAGGGGAAAGACATAGTCAGAGATCCAGCACGACTGCATGTTTCCAAAACATGGCAAAAAGAGAGGCACTGAGGCAGATGCACAAACTCAATGCAGGCTGGATTGATTTAAGAGATCCTGATGATCACAGAGCCCTAACTTTGCACACGCGTGAGACAGACCCTCATTGAGCTATTGAAGGCTCCTGCCTCAAAAAACAACATTAACAGCCTTCAAGTCCACCCCCAACCCCTTCTTGAACCAGCCCCTTCTTACTCTGCTGGGAGACCAGAATAACTATTAGAGACTGTATAATGCCAGCCACAAAAGTCTATTTTATTGGATTTCAAACATGAGCTGGACTGACCAGCCCCTAATTACACAAATAATATCCATGTTCTCCCATTTTCCAGCAAATAAGCATTAAAGGAGAGGCCCATTTTGCTATTCATTTTCAACAACATATTAATAAAAACCCTCTCAGCAAGCAAATGAAGATGCTGACACCGAGTCGTACATGCTGTTTTCAGGGCGCAGATAAAAATCTTGTAGGATAAAAGATGAGTTTAGCAGCTCCAGAAGAATGAAGGTATTGTTTAACAGGAAGCAGATGTATGTCAGATGGCAAACTCATTAAAGTGTCCCATCGTTAAAGGAAACGGGATAACAACGAGCCATCTGAAAAAACCTGAACTGATCAGGAAACACACAAGCCGCAGCTAATCTCCTATTTATTGGTAGGTAATGCCTTTAAGTCATGCACATGCATTCAGTTTAGGACCATGAAGGACTAATCTTTGTTCTCATGAAAGAAACAGGAGCAGAACCCAAGAGCATGGAGAGAAGCATTTCTGGAAGAAGCCTTCTGAGGAAAAACTCCCAACATTTGGAGGAGCTATTACATCAGCCCGTGGGTGCACACACACACACACACACTGTCTGGGCAGCACGTCAGTTCCCTGACTCTGAGAGCATTTTAATGGACATTTTACATACATGGGGCATTTAAAATGTAAATATAATTTTAAAAATGCCTTATGAAAAGTACCTATCAAGTAATAGCCTCTAAATACAAAATTGGAAACCCTAATCAAAGAAAAAAACATTCCATTCCATGGACCGATGGATTTGCAGTGTCAGAGTAGAACAATTCCTCAAGGGATAATTTTGCAGGTTATATAAGGACCTAAGCACAAGGAACTAAAGAAGCAGCACAGATTCACAAAATTGTGGAATCATTTAGGTTGGCAAAGACCTCTGTGATCATTGAGTCCAACTGTTAACCCAGCACTGTCAGGCACATCACTAAACCACATCCCCAGGTGCCACATCTACATTGCTTTTAAATCCCTCCAGGGATGGTAACTCAACCACTTCCCTGGGTAGCCTCTTCCAATGCTTGACAACTCTTCAGAGAGGAGAAATTTTTCCTACAGTCCAATCTGAACCTCCCCTGGTGCAGCTTGAGGCCTTTTATTCTCACCCTGGCACTTGTTACCTGGGAGAAGAGACTGATCCTGGCTACTCCTTTCAGGGAGTTGCAGAGGGTGAGAAGGTCTCATCTGAGCCTCTTTTTCTCCAGGCTGAGCTCCCCTCAGCCACTCCTTGTGCTCCAGACCCTTGCCCAGCTCCACTCCCTTCTCTGGACATGCTCCAGCCCCTCAATGTCCTTTTTGTAGTGAGGGGCCCAAAACTGAACCCAGCATTCGAATCAAAGACAGCATGTTTGATTCACAGGGCAGGTGGATCTGTGGAGAGGAGTGAGGGGATTGCTTCATCCAGCAAATATTCAGTTTAAAAAAACTGGAAAACAGTGCAGCTGTAATTGCACTGACATCAGCAAAGGAACTCTTGTCCTCGGAGTAACAGCCACAAGAAAAAAAACCAGGCTGGGACGAAACATGTGTTTCTTCCATCCTGGATATATCTCAGCCTATACCAGTTTTGTTACAAGTGTCTTGTTACTACATTACGATTACAGATATAACACAGCAGCTTTCGCCATAAAAATTAAATACATCTCTTGCCAGGAGTTTTCTGAGTATCACTAAAAAAAATTTCCAAGAGGAAATCCATCTCTGCCTTTGCATATTGGTCTGATCCAAAGGCCATTGAAATCGCTGGGAATTTTGCACATGTGGCTTTGACAGCTTCTGGATCAGGACTGATTCTAAAGATGGAGGAAAGAGGAGAGGGTGGATGCAAAGGTTCTCCAGTACAACACAGAGATCAGCTGCTCTTGATTCTACCATGTCCTTTCCAGGATGCACAGACCCCACTCATGGCAAGAACAGGCTCTAGGATGTCTTTTTTTTTTTTAACTTGTTTAACAGGAACTGCTGCAAATTCCTTGCTTTTACAGAACATACAGCCTCACTTATATCTGAACCCAAACCATTAACTTTTAAGTACAGTTTTAAGTCCCAATACAGTTAATGTAAGCTAACCAAGTTCTTCTGAATGTTTCACCAAATACAGACTTTGGTATTTTACTGCATCGCTACCCCTGCTTATTTGGTAAGGGTATTCCTCCTTCTTTGCCCTTCTGGAGGAAAAAAAGAAAAACCCAAATTGTACCAAAAAGAACAAGTAAGCAAACATTGTTTTAAACAAAACACTTCATGGATACTATTGAAAAAACTACTCAATTTTGCTAGTGCAAAACTAACATTAATGGGCCAACTACTATAAACCAAGCAGAAACTCCTTTCCCTGAAGTGCAAGGCCTGTGCAGAACTGTTTATGTATCTTACATCATTATCTCCATCAAGTGGCAGAGAGAAAGAATGCAGACTAGTGTCAAATTTAGGACATACTGTTCATGTAAAGGTATTTTACTTCAGATTCAGAATTTTGTGTCTCACAAAATGGGGCTTTGCTAAGTTTCCTTCTGTGGGTGCCATTTGCAACTGCTTTAATAAACAGTTGCATTGCTTTTGCCCAGCCACAGGACATGATCTTGCAGAAGTGAAATGAACTTCTACCTTATGACCAAGATTTCCCTCAGCTTTTACAAACTAAAACTTTCCTGAACTGCAGCTACAATTCCACAAACTTTAATCTGATTCTACACTACAAAAGACCTAATCTAAAACTCATTACAGTGAACTGAAAAATCCCAGCAAGCGTTTGGTTGATCCCAAAGGAGCAGTTAGACAATGCACATACAGATACAGGAAGGATGGTTCCTTTATTATTTCAGTTTTTTTTCACCCTCTATAATTCTTTTCTGACAGTTTAACCAATTCTGCAGACTCTGTAACTATTTAAACAGGAAGCCCCCTGGACCCAGCAGACCTCCCTGCCGATGCAGCTGGAGAGTTACTCTGCTCCTAATGGAGCATTTCTTCCACCCCCAGCCCAAGGTAGCAGCTGTAGGATGTCAGGTTGGACACTGCTGGGCCACCTGGGACTCGCTGCCCTCCCAGGTGTGGACGTGCAGGCTCGTCCAGGGCAATCCAGCCCCTGGGAAAGCCAGCCCCTGCTGCATCCCCCAACTTCCTGCCTGTCAGCAAGCTGGGAAAAAAACTTCAGCCAGGCTGGCTGCAGGCACAAATCCGGCGTGCACAGAGCAGGGACCTCTGGCAGGCTGCCTCAAAGGATCCTAAGCCCTCCTTGTACTATGGCATCACCAGTGTAAGAAGTGTGGAAATAAAAGCCATGCCTCTCAATGATTTGTTTTAATCCAGTTATGGAGAAGATGCTTTCATCATAAGCCTTTGAGCTCCTTTGCATGACTTTATACAGGCATCTACCTCATTTCTGTCTGCCTTGAGAATCTCTCATACCCACACTGTTTAACCATAAAGCTAAACCAGAACAATTTCTCACACTTGGTTACCCAGCTCAGACAGGAGGAAAGTGTGCCAGGCTACAAAAGCCTGGGAATAAGATCAAGGGAAACAAGGGTGCTTTGGTGGGCAAGACAACTAAACAACTGGAACATCCCAGCACACACAAACTCTTATTTTCTTCATTTGCTCATCCTGCAGTCCTGTTCACATAGCCCAGAGTAGCTTTGGGCTATCAGCAGGGCCTGAGGGAACTGAACTGCAGAGCACGACAGCAGCTCATGCTTTTCCTGTGAAATCCTGCTTAGAGCTGTGATCACCAAAGTAGACACTACCAAGTTTCCACTTTACCAGTATAAATCACCCCCTCCACGTTTGGCAAAGCACTTAAGCACATGCTTAGCTGTGCTAGAGCTAATTCTCTTCACAGCAGCCAGTATGGGGCTGTGTTTTGGATTTGTGCTGGAAACACAGAAGTGTTGATAACTCAGGGGTGTTTTAGTTGTTGCTGGGCAGGGCTCACACAGAGACAAGGCCTTTCCTGCTCCTAATCCCACCAGAGAGTGGGCTGGGGGTGTTAGGGGACACACAGCAGGGACAGCTGACCCCAGCCAGCTCAAGGGACATCCCAGACCATGTGGTGTCATGCTGAGGAAGAGGAAGGAAGGGGGAACGTTCAGAGAGATGACATTTGTCTGCCAAGTCCCCGTCACGTGTGATGGAGCCCTGCTGTCCTGGGCATGGCTGATTGCCTGCCTGTCCTTGCACTGAATGTATTCCTTGTGTTGGCTTTTGCTTTACCTGCCTGTATCTCAACTCACCATTTTTCTCAGTTTCTCTGTTCCAATCCTTCCCCCATCCCACTGTGGCTGTGTGGGGATGAGCTGCCAGCTGGGGTTAAACCATGACAACAGCTTTCACTATTGCAGAATGGGAACAAGATTAAGCTTTAAAGATGTTAAAGACCAAACACAAATTCTCAAAACTCCATGCTCTTCTTCACACTCCCAACTTCCCATTAATCTAAAAGCTCTTCCAGAGCTGGAGCTGGGCCAAAGTGTTTTGTAGAGCTGATGCCTGAACAAAGTGTTCTGCTAATTTGGGGCTGCAACCAACCTGGTGACTGATGAGAAAAGCCAGCTAACACAGTCTGATCTCTTCTGTGTGTTACTTTGGATATAAGGTGAGGAGCTCAAAGGGATCTCAGACACTCAAGAGAGGACAAGCCAAGGGAACAACGCAGCTGGAGCTCCAAGAAGCAGCTCCAGCATCCCAGCCCAGCAGTGCACTGCCAGGGCCCCACGATGGGACCAGATCCCACTGCTGGCAGCACGCTCCTCTCTCACACAGCAGGTCTGGGCACAGCATCTGCTGCACTCGTGGTCCCTTTAAGAAACCTCCTTCTGTGGAAAACATTGACACCAGAAGGAGAAAGCCAAGCTGCACGCCCACTGCAGCATGGCCTCCAGAGGGAATGGGATGGGAAATGCCACGGGGTGGGAAATGCCACGGGGTGGGAAATGCTGCTCTCACAGCTTAAATTCATTTAAAGGCCTCTCTGCACCCAGAAGGTTTGACTGAGATGATTTCTTTTCCTCACTGCCTTTGCAGCTGCATCAAGCGCCCATCACAGCGGATTCACCCGTTCCCTGCTGTCACAGGTACATTCACAAAACTCAGTGAATGTACCAAGTTGTGTGGGTAGGTACAGGATTTTGTCTGCAATACACAGACAAAATCAACGGGATTTACATATATATGATTTGAACCACAGGCTTCCCAACTGTTTTCCAGCTGGGAAGCAGTCAGCAATGAAATAATTTTCATGCTAGCAGGCATTACTTGAGAGGAAAGAAAATTGAATGCAAAAATGTTGCTTGGAGAAATAGGCAGACATTCCCTAGCCATGAGGAATCTCCTGAAATTTTACCTTTTCACTAGACAGTAGGTTAGAAACTGCTTGGAAAACCTGCCCTTAGGTCTCTAGAACTGTTGCTATTCCTGCAGCCCCATGAATGGATTGGATGCCTTATTCTGGGTGCTACTCAGTCCCCATAATGCACTGATAATCTCCTTTCACCCTGAGCCTGGCTGGGATATATCTGCCTAAATTAGTTCAACAAAACTGTGAAGCAGCATCTGAAATAAAAAATATTGATCCTGATCAAAGACACGGTGTCCCAGAGGTTGCAGTGCAACATGGACTCGGGGAACTGGGCATCAGACAGTGCAGTAAAGAAAAATTACCAAGGAAATAAAGAACCAAAGAGAAAAGGAAGGAAAGCAATGCCACTGCCTAATCCACTTGCTTTGCTGATGTCGAAGCAAGTGCCTTTTGCAGTATAATTTTTAACTTTTCGGGCTGAAAAGGAGCAGGCTGGTGTTAGCAGCATATAACTTGGTGACTTAAACCAGGATTTTTTTCTAATGAGATTAGCAAGCTATACATTACAATTCCCATAATGTTTCAACCTCAAGGCATTTTAATTACATTTTTCATTTATCTTCCCTGGGATTTTCTGATTCATGCCAGAATCCTTTCTCCACTTAAAAAGCAATTTTTATCTCAGGGCAAGTGCTAATAGACCACTTCAGACAAAACAACCAAAATCTGCAGAACTCATACAAGAGCAAAAATCAACTGTGGCTTTCAATCAAAGGATATAATTCCATTAACACTTTTCTTTAAATAGTATCACCATGTGCTGGTAGTGGGCTTTGGGATCATGAAGAGAATTCAGAAACCTGCAGAACTGTGCAGATTCTGTGTTCACACATGCAATTTTAAAAACTCAGCTGACCTGATGCCAGTGAATGACCTGAGTTTGTCTGGAAGTCATAGACTCCCAGAATAGTTTGGGTTGGAAGTGATCTTAAAGATCATCTCATTGCAATCCCCCTGCCATGGGATTTCCATTATCCTTGTCACAGGCCCAGGACCAATCTGGGGTGGAAAGGAGGCTCCCAAATTCACTCTGAAATGCTGATGGACATGGTGAAAACAGCCTGTTATTTTGGAAATTTCCCATAGACAAAAAAGACCCTGACAGAGCACAGTGTCCACAGAGCAGCTGAAGAGCACCCAGCTGGGAAGCACAGCTGAGCACTGGGGAGATCCCACCCTGAACAAGAGCCTTTACAAAATGTGTTGATTAAAAAACAACAAAAAAGTAAAAAAAATCGTGCTTTTGCTTTGCAACACGGAGCAATTCAGTAAAATAAATTCCAAAAGCCTTTACTGTGGTAGAATAGTTAAATAGGATCACAATAAAATTCCACCTGTCAGCTCCAAAAGCACCCCACATGTAGAATTTACACAAGCTGAACCAGAGCTGGTTCAGGGCATGTCATAACAGCCATTTCTGCACTGAGCACTGTTAAAATTGGCCTCAAGATGAATTGAGTGCCTGGAAAGGGCAACCATATTTCAAGCAAACCAGAACATGCTCAGGGTGCTTGGACTGCCCCTTCAGCTGCATTCCTGAGCGTTTAATTTTTGCCACTTAGTTTGCATGAAAAGTATTTCCAGTACACTTCCAAAAACCTCTGCAACACAGCAAAAAGGCCTTGTGATAAAACTTAAATGAAGAAATATGTTAGTTTATATTGCAAGATTTTGCAGAGCATTATTCCAACTCTCACCCCTAAGTGAAGAATCAGCATCACAAGGATTTTTGCTCACACGAGTTGTTTGCAATCTGTCAGTTCTCACAGCTACAATATGGCATTGCCAATCTCATCACTTCACAGGGGCTTTTTTTGAATGGCACCCTGTTTTGTTTGTGTTTGTGATGCTTCGCAGCAGAAATCACTTCTGGTGCAGGAAATGACACGACTAAAATGGAAATCAAAAGGGCACTGTAAGTGATTTCACCCTTGCTCCATTTTTTTCTCAAGGAGTTTTAACTGAAGAAATCTCACTGTGTGCAGAACTTTTGAATTAAGCCAGTGATGCTGAGCACCCTCACCCCTTTTTTAAGTCAACTCAACTTCAAGCAAACAAGTTTGGGGGAAATAATGAGGCAGGGCCCTGGAGCTGTGCATTAGAGAAGCCAGTCTGACACGAATGAATAGAAATAAATCCTCTTGGGCTTTTTCAGAAATAAATGCACCAGTAATGTAAGATTAATATGTAATAATGAGACAATTTTCTTCCATGTCCCACAGACTACATGCACTGTATGCCCTTTGAAGCCAGCCAATTACACTGTCAGCAACAAATACATTTCAGCTGCAGCAGCTAGAACAGTTGTTAGTGGCAATTTTGCAGGGAAGGCTGCAGTGAAGCCCATGTCCCCTTTGCACATGCAGCTAAAATAAGTCTTAGATGCTCTGATGCACAGTCAGACACCTTGGTACACATTTTTGAAAGGGTATTTTTGAAAGTAAATATTTTTGTGAACTATTTGCTTTTAAAATGTTACCGTTCTCACATTTATCTGGATTTTTTTTTTTAACTTCTCTTTCACAACCTACATTTTTAAACCTCTATAATAAAAAAAGAGAGAATCAGGTATCTTGGATTTCCTCTTATTACAGGTAACTTATTCCATATGCAGCCCAGCCAACGAGTTAAAACTTCCTCCCTTTTCTATTTCCTGTTGCTACCAACATCCAGCTCACAAAATCCAGCATTTGGAGAGATAATGAGAAATCCAAATGGCCAGCTGGGCTGTACAAGTTCTGGTGAGGCCAAGGCTCTTCAGTGGATAAGGCATCCAGCAAGGATTGATGGGGCAGCAAGAAGTGATCACATATTAAAGAAAGAGAATGTTGGAAAGGCAGCTATAATATGGTCACAGGTCACTTTTGAAGCAAACACTCCACAAACAACTGAAGATTTGCCCCAAGACCTGCAAATATGGAAAGGAAGGCAAATGTCATTGCTTAACCCACCTTAAAGAAATGCAGCACAGATACTGCAAGCTAAGTGCCACTTTGGTGACAATTTATTCTTGATAAATAAATCATTTATACACCTGACACAGCTCGTTTCTCTCTTTCGTGATAATTATAGTTTTAGAAGCCTCATTTAAGGGGTGCAAATTAATTTCCAAATTCCACCTACTGTCAAAGAGTGTGTTTTATTAGGTGATAAATTACCTGCAGGAACACTTCAGGAGACACCTTGGGGGCAAACAAGGATTGCTGTGACAGCTCCTTTAAGATATGGCTCTGCTCCTAAGGCCCGATGAGCCCAGAGATAAAATAACTGCATACAGGTGTTATCATCTGCAGCACCTTGGGATGTTTGTGCCCCAGAGAAGTGCATTTACCTCCTGAAACACTCAAGTATTTGCCTGGATGGATGCTGCAGCCCTTGCTTTATGAGAAGTGCCACAAACTGCCTGGGGCTGGATCCACTTCCACAGTGAGGCAGAAAGCAAGAACAGCTGTGGGAACTGCTCTTCCTTCAGCCTCAGAGTGCTCCTGAAACCTTCTGTACCCCCAAAACACACCCCACATGGCCTTCTCCAGCTTATATGCCTGGATGTTTCAAAATTCTGGCCTAAAAATATTTTTTTTTTGCGCATTACCTAAGTCAGCTACATAAAGTTCACAGGATTTACAGCAAATTTTATCACAGTTTTTGTGCTGTCATTTCTAATCTCTACACTGACCAGAGCTTCCAGCAGACCTACACCCACATAGCTTCTCTTTGCAAGCAAGTTTGGTGCTCCAAGATGACTGAGAAGAAACCAAGCACAGCTTCTATACACACCTATGCACCAAGTTCAGGGGCCTCTACACTCACAGGGACTTTGACACTGAAAAAACACCCACAGAAAAACAACTCTTGCAATAACACAAGTGGAGAAACATGGAATTTAACAAACTCTAAGGGCTTTATCCACCTGTTTTACCTATGTCTCTTATTCTACACAACACCTAAAGTGCAGCTGTCAGAGGAACTGCCCTGCTCCTGGCATTTCTTTTTCTCTGACACAGGAATCACAGTCTGATAGAGAAAATAAGATCTGAAGGCCATTGACCAAGGGCAGGGCTGCTCCCAGCTAGTCTGTCTAACCTGTATTAGCAGCCTCTCCTGATGGATGGACTGCACACATGACCAGCTCAGGTGCTGCATTGTTGGACAGCCCCCCAGAGCAATTTAAGGCTCTTCACCTCCTCATCACAGCCATAGGAACAGATTTTCCTTCTCCCGCTTGCAGAAAATTTTCAAGTACTTGTCTTTATTTATCATTTTACCTTCCTGTGGCTTTTCCATTGCTCTTTCCCCCCTTTCCTGCACAAGGACATCAAAGACTGCCAAAGGCAATTCTCACTGTGCTTTTCATCGGCAAGCTTAAGTTAAATTGTTAGAAAAAGCTGTTTAAGTCTAAACCAACATTAACTCTTCAAGTCTGAGAGCAAAAGAAAACATAGATTCAGAATAGCCTGAGAGATTCTATCATCTGATGGCAACAAATTTCTTCTGATCCCAGGGTAGTGGGATGTAAATCTCCCTTCAGAAAAGTGTGGAAGAGGGAATATCAGAGATGAACATCTCTGAAGTGGGAAAAGAGACCAGAAGAGCAGAGTTTGAAAATCTGAGAACTTACTTCACTCTAGCAAAATAATAATGAGGGACATAAAGTCTTTTCAGAAGCATTTTGGATACGTGGCAAAGGGAGGATTGCTCTGGACTCTGAAAAGACCACCTGTAGCCATGATGGATTACAACAGTTGTAGTCTTCAAGATGTGAAAGCATAAGCCCTTGACATAACTCTCAGCTAAACACAATCAGAAAACTACTTGCTGCACTTTCTTTCTTTCTTTCTCTCTCTCAAAAAAGCCAAAAACCCCCAACAACCATCAACAACAGCAGCCAAACAAAACAGCCGAAAAACCAACAACATGACACAAACTTCCCAGAAAAACAATCAGATCCCAGTAAAGATCAAGCTGGAGAATATTGCTCCAATCTGCCCTTAATTAAGCGTAGTCTTCCACCACTCAACAGTTGTTACAAGGTTAGAGGGAAAAGTATCATCTAAAATATCATCTAACCCAAAGTAATTAACCAACTCTGACAACACTGTACTACAAACCTACTTGGATTTTAACCCATGGTGTGTGCTGGAAACTTCCAGTCAAACATTCTGTATTTTCTCATTTGCCCACATACGCTTGTTATTAAAACCACATGCGGGCACTGAATCATTTCATGGTTCGTTTAGAGACAAACACGCAGAAAATTGTGGGAAACAAGCACAGCCCTAAGAGTCTGTGCAAGCCTGGGTAGTCTGAGGCATGCTGTGCTGCAGGAGCCTGAGCTAAAGGGCTTTGTTATTCTGGGGCTCAAAAGTGAACAGGAGAGAAGTCCCCACTCACGTACACTGAATTTCAGAGAAGATCATTAGCAGAGTCAGCCACTGTGACAGTTTCACCCTCAGCACCCTGCAAAATGCCACGTGTGTGCTCAACTGTTAGTCCACAACAAAAACCCTTAAGTGAGGCAGCAATGTGGTCTTTCATTTATGAAACTGCTCTGGCAATGAGGAGAATTCCCCAACTGCATAGGAAGTTCACAGCATAACCTCAGGCAAAGCACTCAATCTCTCTGGATTTGACATCTGGGGAAAATGGCAGCCCTTCATCTTGTCCATTGGACTAGGAGGTCATCAGCTCAAAGATGACCTTTTGCTGAGAGGACAGTCAGTTAACAGTAAGGCTTCGCTTTTGATCAGGTTTCTGTGGATTATTCACATTACAGCAGTGGCTGAAGGACCCAAACATGGGTCAGCCAGCTCAGATGTGCAGCGAGAACACACATGAAGCCCACCTGAGAACACAACCCCTTTCTGTTCACAATTACTGCTGCACTCAGAAGTATAAATGCCCTGAAGGAAAAGAACTTCTGGATAAGTATTTTCCATAAGAATAGATGTCACCTGTGGATCTTATTCATCAGCAACACAGGAAATATCCATATTATGTCTGCAAACTTCCAGTTTGGTTTTGAAGCCTAAAACAGCAAGTAGGTGATTCGGGTTTCTTGTTGAGCCCTCTGTCAGGATGGCAAAAGGTCAGATCCTGACACGGTAGCACAAACATCTTTAATAACTGCAGGATCTCAGCTTTCCTCTTACAGGGGTGTATGCACACACATACCAGAGACTTTCCATGGAACCCAAATGCTCCAGGATAAAATTAAACCATTAAACTATGACATCTTCCAGGAAGTTCTAGGGGAGACCCCACAAAGTCAACTCTGATCAAACAGCTCTCTGCTGGAGAGCTTCACAAAGAGGTCATTTGTGAAGAAAGACAAGGAAGATGACAATTGATGAATCTAAAGCTCTATAAACCTCCTGGCCAGATATGGGGCACACAGATCTCCCAAGAACCCTGCAGCTTTACAAAGACAGGAACAACACTCAAAAGCACAAATGAAACCTCAGCCCAGTGCTGCCACTCGTGTTTCCACCTTGCTCCTGTTGATGGGATGCTGTAAAGCAGGACTTCTCACTGGTATTAATGAGGCAGTAAAACATCCCTTTCAGGAAAGGGCACTGTAGTTTCACACAGCTGCACATGTAAAACTCTGTCTCTTTAAATAGCTGATTCCTGGAGAGAGAAAACAAAGACAGCCCAGCCAGGCCCTTAGAACTGGGACTTGGGATACTTCTGATGGATGGCTGGAAAGGTGGAGGAGAGCAGGAAGGGGAGGTCACAAGATGAACAAGCATGTCACAAACACAGAGCAACATTGCAGTCACATCAGAACTATGGAAAGAGATGGCTTTAGTACCAAAATTCTAAAGCATAGACTGTATTTGTTTTTTTGACCAATCCTTTGGGGTAATAGGAGCCTTTACTGGCTGCTCTTTACAGCTCTAGGAGTAACTATTCATTCCCACCCCACTTGCAATGCCAGAGAGCTGCAGACATGAGACAGTCCTTTTCTCCTTGTGTTTCTGAACAGAAACAATGCTTTTTCCATGAGGAAAATCCATATCTTTGAAGGAAAGAACT
Organism: Polioptila caerulea; assembly: GCA_013397295.1. Classification (NCBI taxonomy): domain Eukaryota; kingdom Metazoa; phylum Chordata; class Aves; order Passeriformes; family Certhiidae; genus Polioptila; species Polioptila caerulea. The sequence continues at coordinate 330,411 of VYXF01011009.1, forward strand.
TTATAGTGCAATCGAAATATTCATCAAAGCTCTACTTGTAACAGCAGGAACTTTGCACATGGAAGCAGGTGGGGTGAATAAGAATTTATGGGATGTCTGTAGACATATTAAATATCTCAAGTTCTTCAAAGCACAGGTAACACTGAATGGAGTTTACAGACACAGTTGATTTAAAATATGCACAGTCTCAATCCATACTCGTATTAAAAAACTCAGAAGATACCATCTGCTCTTTATAGGCACTGGTAATCAAAGGTTTTCTGTTAGTCTGAGCACAGGCATTAAAGGATATATTGGGGTAAAGCTCAGCCTAAAAAGGAAGCAATGCTCAATGCTGCATTCTTTCATCCAAAAATACACCTGTGTCCTTGATCAAAACGTTTATTCAAGCTGTGGCATCTGGGCATTTGCACTATGTCCATATTCATGATGCTTCAGTTCCTAAAACCTGAAAACTACTTTTGGTCAACAGGATTTTCTAATGCTGTCATTTCTTTACTGTCAAACTACATTTTAATCATTGCTTTGCAAAGCAACAAACTTCTTTTATCTCCTGATTATTCTCATGGAAAAATACAAGAAGGAGAGAGACAAGGTACTAGTAACTTCCTGATAATTCAACATGCTGCATCAAGTAAGGAAACCAGGATATCTTCCATCTCCATGCCTGGGAGCAGCCTGACCCTGCAAACATCTCAGTCAAGCAGTTCACACTCAAGTTAACAGGAGCTTGGAGAGCAGCTCTTGATACACAGAAATGCCAACAGTTCTGTTTCATTGTGATTTTTTTTTTTCTCAATGTATTAAAACACTTCAAAACCTGCTTGTACAAAAATCTTTTCCAACCCAGTGACACGGAATGCCAAGGTGTGATTGAACAGAAAAACTTTAGGGTCACAAAATGCTATCCAATTTTACTGTCTCTGATCCAAACTCTAGCCTGGGTATCCATTTTCAAATAGAACTAAAACACATTGGGAGCTTTATTTCTCTGAACTGTTAATAAGCTGCACTATAAATTTAATTACGGAAACACCTTTGACAGAATTAAATAGTAGAGCTTGCAGTCAGAAATAAGATCACCAGTGGTGGAAATGACATTGACAGATTTACATAAAACCCCACTGACTGCTAAAGCTTAAAAGCAGCAAAGTACCAGATATCCCTTTAAAAAAAAGATTTCTAATCCCATTCAAGTACCTGTGACTGTTATCTGGCATGGATACAATTAATTGTAAATAAACCAACAATAGAAAAACTCCACCTCTGCAAGCACACAGCATTTGCATGTCTGATTCTCACTGGGTAAAGGCAACAACCTAATGCACATACAACATCATGCAAAATTCTAATATCTTGGTTTTATCTTGGTTCTATCTATGATCCTCCTTTATAGGCTTTTTTTTTTGATATTTCAGGCATTTCACTATAATAAACTACGGAATTCTGCTCATACAGACAAAATTCCATAACTAAATCTTCAATTAAAGTCTCATATTTAGCAGGAAAAGGAAGATGGTGCCTTAGATGTGCATCGTGGTTTGGTTATTCACAGACCATCTATAACAACTCCTGAAAGGACATCTGCACTGATGAAGTCTGAGGACATTTTGTACCAACAAGTATTCCTCATTTTTCATTCCTTGGTGGATCCAGGAGTGCCCTGAACTAAACCTCAACTTGCTAATCTCCACAGGTATTTGGACTGCAGCCCATGTATTTTCAATGGATACCTGACACATGATAAATGGCAATGTTTGGTTCATACAGTAAAGCCCAATGCCTCTGCCAATCAGTAATACTATGACGTGGTCCTGATCCAAATTTCACTGGCCTTGTTGGGTTTTGCTTTCCATCAGCTGCAACTACACGATGCCTGGATGGTAAACTTACAGTTAATCACTTGGATAATAACACTTAATCAGTAGCAAGGTTTCCATCTCTATCACATGCTTACAATCTCATTCTAAAGATTGATTATTGCACTGCTGTACCAGTAAGTAATGGAACATGAGCCATTCAATGGGATATTTACTGACATCTGACTGTATAGAATTCCATTTTTAGACTGCTTTGCTACTGAAGTGGTGCACAGATTCCCTTCTTTTTCCCTCCTCCTTGGCGAAACCACAGATGATCTGATTTTAGGCAAATAGGACGGCAGCAAACACAGAGCTCCTAAAACTTATGTGAACATCAAAGAAACGTCTCAAACCCATCTGTAGGCATCTTGGATGAGCCAAGAGACTCAATTTGGCAACCCCAGTTTGCAGGAAAGAATGCAGGAGAAGTCAACAGCTGGTGTTGCTGGCCAGGCAACCAAGGGGCTGGCAACCAGCACTTGGGGAAGTGCCCAGCATTGAGTACCCTCTGCTCAACCAACAGCTCAGGGCTGGAGGAGAAAGTTTTGGGGCCACAAAAGCAGAGCTTGAGCCTGCACAACAGGGAAGCAGAGGTGCTGTGGGTACAGATGTATGGGAAGCTGTGGCTGTGCTGTCTGCAGAAGGACATCAGGAAAGGAAAGGGAGCATGGCTTGGGGAGCAGGATGCTGGTCCTGTACTGGCCACGTGCAGAGCTGATCAGGTAAATGCATCAGGAGGCTGCGTGCAGGCAGCTAAACAAAATTCCAGAATTTCCTACGGAATACAGAGCCATTCAAAACACAGCAGGGGGGGAAACCACAGATGAAACAACAAAGAAAACAAAAAGCTGCCACAGCTCTGTGTAAATAAATGGTGAAGCTGCTTAAACCCCGAGGATTTCTGATTTGTGGTGCTGGATTAAAGAGCAAAGCAAGAGCCGAAGAGATCCTGCCTGCATTCTGCTCTCAAAGGAAGCAGAATGCACAAAAGAAAGATTGGCAGCAGAAAGAAGATGCAGTGTTTGGGAATCAGTGTACAACTATTAAGGCTGAAGTGCTCTTTAGCAGGGCTCTCTAACACACAGCCTCTGTGGGGAAGCTCTGGAGACCATTCACAGAGTGCTTTCCTGAGCTCAGGGCACCACTGAGTCTTTCTTGGCCACAAAATGTTATCTCTGGCTGTTTAGGACGTTCAGAGTCCTCAGTACTCCCAAGGAGATGGGGAAATCTGTGAGGCCAAGAGGCCACGAGACATCTGAGGAACAGCTGCTGAGAACTTCAGAGGTTCCAGAGACCTTAAAGTTGATTAAAAATAGAAATAATTTAATCAAGGTCACATTTCTCCTCAAAAAGAAGGAATTCTCTTTAAATACACAGTATTTTGTTACAGTAAAAGTACTCCCTATGCTGGCAATTCATGGGCCTTTGGAAAATAAATACATTAAGTCATTCTAGGCCATCTTCTTTCAAGATCATCACTTCCAATGGGACTGAGAGGTCAAACATGAACCTCAGCAAGAAGCCCCACGTTTCAGTGTCTGCCCCACAACCCATGAAGGATCTTCCAGCTAGCTTCTTAGGACAAAGTTCATACTGGACCCTTGACTGGCTTCTTCCTACCACTACTACTCAGCTCTGCTCCCCTTCTAAATTCAAAATAGGGGGGGTAATCCATCCAGAGAAAGGAAATTCTTTTGTTAGGAAAAGAAATAAGAGTAGTTCCCTTACACACAAAAGATCCACTTCCAACTCATGTACTTGAGCTTTATTTGTTTCTGGAAGTTCTAAGCTCCTTCCTCAATGTTAGTGGAGCTGTGTGTCTGATGGGGTTTGGGAAAGCAGGAAGGTAAAATAAAATCACAGTTGAGAGGACACATTCTTTTCAGGTCACTTAGAAATGCAGGAGATTTTTGTGGCCTGAATTGGTAAATTCCTAAACAGCTGGGACTGTCATGAAAACCATGCTTTTGTATTCCCTTCTTTATGCTCCCTTCTGCTGAAGTATAGTAACAAAAGAAGTTAATTTGTCAAACCACTGATATTCATATGCTGAGCTGAGATTCATCACACTTGGTGGTCTGGAAATCCTTTATAGGACACAGAACTAAACACGAGCTGGACAAAACAAGGAGAGGCACCTTGAGTCACTCTGAGCACAAATGGACAGATTGAATTTTCCTAGCACTAGCCACAATAAATACATCCCAGGGCACGAGGGGTGACAGAACATTGGAACAAGGAGGTATTCTTGGCTGATTTTGAAGGTTTTGTTTGTGCCCAATGGCTTGGAAATTTGTTCATCCTTCCTTGAAGACGACATTTGTAATGCTGTACCACTGCTGGGGTGAGTCAGAGGTTAACTTAATGCCCAGATAAATTCCAACTGCACCATTTCTGTTCACCTGACCCGTGGATCTGTGCCACACACTGACTCAAATTTTAGAGCAAAACAAAGAACTAAAGATCTTTTGCATCTTGCCTTTCACCCCTCTGAACAAGCCAATGGAAACTTGGCAGAATCCTCTCCCCATGGTTTGCCAACGTGAAGGATTTAGATTTAACTATGTCTTCAAAATTCTTCTCAAATTGTTGTTTGTCCTCATTTATTTTTTCTCATAGGCATCTGGACTACCTAGGCAAGGTGAGTTTGCCCTCAGTCACAGAGGCCATGGTGGATCACCAACCTCTTAAGTCACACAACTACACTGCCTTCTTCAAACACTCTCCTAAAATTCTGAATCAAGCATCAACAATCATGAAATAGTCTCTCAAAAGTACAGGAATGAAAACAAACACATCAGGGCTCTTTTGTTGGCTGGTGTTTCAAAGTTCACCACAGCATCCAGTTCATGTCTCAGACATTTTTTCCATGGTTGTTAGATGTATACACACTTCTGTTTTTTCAAAGCAGCTCATAATTCACATATTCACATCAGTCTCAGAGATGTGGATCATAAAAGGTGAGAAGAAACAGCAACATCCAAGTTTACCCAGAGTACATTTATCCACCAGGCACACTCATATTGTCTCTCAACAGAGAGTATGACCTGTATCATAACATCAGGGAAGGAGATGCTTCAGTGATCTGCAGAGGCACTGTGAGCTTTATTCTTCTTCCAGTCAATGACAGTTGAGGCCAGAAGTGCCTGACCTGCCACAGAAATTCCTGGGCTTAGTTTCTAATTGCATTCCTTCACATACTACATGCTCTCAAAATAAGTTAGTACCTTTAAATATTCAGAATAAGCATCTCTCAACCACCTAAAATTCAAAATTAATAAATTAAACACACATCTAGACTTAAAAGCAAAGTGAAAAAACAATAAGAGAACACTGGTGAGAGAGCTGTGAATCCAACATGTAATTCCTACTCGTTACTTTAGAATGGAGTGTAAGCACTCAGAAAAAGTGCAAAAAGGTAAATACTCTGGGGAAATCACACTATACCTACATAACTCAGGGGGTTTGGGATGTGTACAGGTTTTTTACCTGCCCTGATACAGAAGTGAAAACCTCTGCCAAGCACGACAGGCATGGGATGAAGCTGTGCCAAAGCTGCCAAGAATTTTCATGGTGAGAATTTCTTTCTGAAACATCTTCTCTGCCCACAGCTTTGTTAGATGCTCTTCTGGTTATTATTTCTGGACAATGAGCTGTGGTTTTCACAAGATTTTGCAACAGAGGTAAGAGACCATCATGCAGCCACCCTGCAGAAGCCTCTGCCCCACAGGGCTTGTATTTTGACCCACTTGTCAGCCCACAGCTCTGCTGAGAGGGAAGGCAGCAGGAGAACAGTGATGGGAGCATGACTTGGCTCTCAGAGATTCCAAGTTTATCTATGTAAGATGATGTTTTGCAAGGCAGGATACAGAAATAAATAAGTGTGTTTTGGAGAAGAGTGTTAAAGGGAAAGAGGGATGGGGAATAACTAGGAAGGATAATTTGCTTTCCCATATAATAAATACAAGCTGCCTCCCCCTCAAAGTATCAGTCACTGGGGTAAGGAGGTGCTGAGCCAGCTGCATCCATTTAAAAGGGTTAATGTGGAAGTCTAGGAGCTGTAGTACCTATTTCTACAGTCATGTTTGCCAGGGGTGCTGGTAAGAACAAGGACTCACTGAAGGGAGGTTGAATGCTGGTCTTGTAAGAGCTGCCAGCTGTGAGCCTGAAACACAGCAGGGCACCTTTCCTACCCCCTGCCTTCCCTGAGGATTCCACATCTGCTCCCAAGGAGAGACAAGATACTGGACAGAACACAGGGCTAATCCCATCAGGCAAAATCTAACCTGCCTGCTTGGGTTTTGTCTCCTGCCACCCACAGAAATAAAAGCTCCACATGTGAGATATCAAGGGATTATAACCAGAAAAGGGACAGGGTGTTTAGACAAGAAGCTTCTCTTTCAGCTAAGTTTCAGGCTTGTGATTTTTGGGGTGGCTGGGGGGTTGCACTGAATTTTCACTGAGATGTGTATTAATGGTTGTACAAGAGAAGAGCTTTCTACCTCAGCAGTCCCCAAACCCCACACTACTCTATTTTGTGTGGAACTCGAGCAATTTCAGAACTCTGGAGCAGAAAAAATCCATTGCACCAGCCCTGAATGCTGAATTTTTCTAAGCCAAACACTGGGAGTCAAATTAGAGGAATGGAGTTCCTCAGCTGGAAAGCTGATGGTAAAACACAGAGAAGCCCTAATTCCCCACATTCCTTTGCCACCAAGAAATGACACAGCTCTTTTAGAACCAACTGAAAAGCCCAGGGCAGTGCAGCTACCCCACTACTGAAAGGCAGAGATTCTTACTGAACTGGGGCAGCACCTGTGTGCATCTTTAAGGAACAGCAAATAGAGCCAGCTACCTGCCTGCTGGCTGGCACAGAACAGTTCAAACCCCCAAAAAAGGTCAGAACTAGCAAAAACACTGGTCTGTACGAGATACATCAGGGAAATGAGATTACCACATGGCACAGAGCAAATAAACCCTTGGTTCACTTGTTTTAGCTGAAAGAGGAGAGGAAGACACGCATTGCCAGCAGGCTGTGGAGGATCTGCACTACAGGAAATGGTCACTTTTGACTTCACAAAGCATCTGTTGATGTAGTCTGGGTGCACAGCACACCAGAGAAGCCTTTGCTGCTTTTCTTAAAATATAAAGAATGAGAACAGCTATCTTTGGTAGTTTTCTCTAGGAAATCTCAAAACATGAACAGTTCTGTTAGTCTGATCCCAAACTGTAACTAGAAGTCAGATCTACATGTAAAAGCAAAAGTCATGAATGCTTTTGATGTATTTTAAGTAAGACACTGAACCGCAGTTGTTATTTACAGATCAAAGAAGCTCCAGCAGTGTCCTGAAACAATCTAAGTGAGAAATGCCAAAATCTGATTTCATCCATGTCCATGTGTTGCTTTGAACTTGTAATTCACAGAATTGGTCACTATATTGAACTAATTATCAAGCTTAATGCTTGCCAATTTTGGCGGCTGTGCTCCCTTATAAAAGAGTCAGGTTTGAAGGGAAGTGGAATGATACACTGGAAGATGTGCAGCCCTTATTGAAATCTGGGGAGGAAAAACAATCAATATACCAAAAAACATCCCTTCTTGCCAAAGCCCAAACGTAATTTACTTTTCTAATTAGTAACTGTGACACAGATTAGCAAAATAAATAGTTTGCATTAACCAATACATTTAAAAAAATAAAGTGGTTAATTCCTCCTCCCTCACAGGAAAAGTTTCTTGTAACGGTTAAGTGAAAAAATATCTACACTACCTAAAAATTTAATGAAGCCCCATATTGTACATGGAGGTAAAACAATAATTCCACAGCACAGCCAAATACATTTAAATTGAAATACTAGCAGCAGTGAAAATAAACAATGATAAAGTGTTTCTGCAGGCAGGAATATAGAAGCAAAGTCTGTTCAGATATCAGTAAAGACTTAAAAACTACTTTTTTTTGCCAATTACTTACTGTGGTTGGAAATGATCACAAACACTGGTTTGCCAGTGAAGTGATTTCAGGAATCACACAGCTTAGGCTATAATTAAAAAGCAATCTTTGGGAAATAAGTTATTACCAGTATTTAGTGGCTAATTTGTTCGTTAATGCCTTAACAAAGCTCTACTCTGATTGCAATGAAGGGGGAACAACTTCAAGAGGATTATTTGCTATTAAGACTTGTACTCAATTATTGAGAGTGCTGCTGTGCTGCAATTACAATGGCAGAGCAGTCATCAGGAAAGCTGGATGGATCCAGCCTGTGCTGCAGCCAGCAATTCCCACATGCAGGGGCTCTGAATTTTAAGGGTATCTTGCAGAATACCCTCACAAATTTGAGTGCCTGCTGATTAACAGAGAAGTGCAAGCTCAGAGTTCCTTAAAACCAATCATGCATTTTATTTTATGGGGATTTCCCCCCCCATATTAATTTCTTTTGTGAAGGAGCAGTTGTGTAACTGCTGGACTCTCTAGATAACATTTTCCACCAAGATAGTATGATACTAATCTGGTTTTCCTTCTGACAATACTTCAGAAGGCATCTTCTGTCAACTTCTATGAATATCATATTTAAGTCACATTATGGGAGATACACATAAGAGTAACTTAGAAATAGATGCCAAGTATTGACAGGTTTTAATTGACTCAAAGCTGCCACCACTTGTCACTATCTCCTGTAATAGTTCCTGTCCTGCTGATCAGGACAAGGAATTCAACACCTCACTAACCCCAGATTTAACTTCCATTCTGGGAACCATAACAAACAAACCTCTAGGTAACAGGACTGAGTTACAAAATTCAAACTGACTCATATTTATGAACTGCTTTTCCTGCCAATAATACTTCTTCAGTCTCTTATTACTGTACTTCAATAGCACAGACTTTCCTACAGCAAAATCAGGGAATACCTTTAAAATATGATTGAACCCGAGACACACTTTCTATGTAAAGGTTGGTTTGGGGAGCTGCTGCCCAGCTGACACAGAATCTCAGGAAGCCTTCAGCTGCAGAGCAAAGCAGAGAGGCCCATTAATCATATTTATCAAGATTGTCTACCCTGGCTTTCATGCAGTTAGGGGAAATGTGCTATTCTACTTCAGCAACAAGGAGTGAGGCTAAAACAAACTGACCTAACTGCATGGGTCATTTCCAGAAATAGAAAGGATATCAGCAGCACAGCTGCACAAGCCAGGAGGCAAAATGCTGGGAAGGCTGGAGAAAAAGGGTAAGAAACATCCACTCAAAACTTCTGAGGTATGTAGCCAGTGGCAATATTAATAATGGGCTAAATTTTGCTTTAATTAGCATTCAGGACTCTGAAGTTAGCAAGACAAGATTCAGTTAAATGCCTTATGGTCTTGCATTTCATGATCTTCCTGAAATGTTTTATTGCACTTCAGGATTTCATATCAGCAAAAGTAAGAAGGGAGCAGATTACCTCCCACTGAGGTATGAGCATATTATTTATTCTGATACTCATGGAACCTTCTTTATTTGCCTCTCTCTTTTACATTAAGAGACTGTGCAATGCCAAATGCAAACACAGAATACAATGTACTGGCTGTTCTCCCATGGGAAACCAGGGGTAGTATCCTGGCTCATGATTCCCTCTCTTTTTGAGGCTTTGCTCTGTCTGAAAGAGCATTGAAATGTCTCAGCCTCCTCAGGACAGAAATCTAGCCATGTCACATACTGTGCATCACTAGCAGCCTTTAACTGGGAAAGATTCAAGCCTGGGGTAGCCAGATCTGTCAGAGGGACCCCAGCATTGCAGAGTCATGACAAAACATTCAGGCCAAACTCTAGAACTGCTGGCTTTGAAAAGCAAAAAAACAATTTTCACATATTCAACCAACATTAAAAGAAAACGTGCAGAGCTTATGCTTTATTGGCTTCCATAAAATTAACAGAAAAATAAAAGTGAGATAAGAGCCTGGTTTAATAGCACTATTTCCATCTGCAGTACACACACCAGGCCTAAGTTTCTATAAAAATTATGAAAATCCTGTTACCATCCTGCTCCACCTCCCCCATGCATTCCCAACTACATTGTCACTAAGAAGTGACATGAGATTTTCAAATTAAGGTGCACACCACATGATCCCAAAGATTATAAATTTAGCTGTATTTTTCTTAGAAACAGATAAGCTAAAGAAATACAGAATACTAACAGAAAGTGACGTAAAATTTGAAAGAGATGAGTACACAGCCCATGAAGTCTCAGCACAGATCCTGCCAGGTGTTGGGATCAGACATCCTCCATGGCACTGGGCGTTATTCCATGGGGCAAGAATACACGGGGAACGCTACAGACCCGATACAATCCAACCCTGGCAAGTGAAAACCTCGTCAAAGCTAAAAAACAGGAGCCCAGAAAACTTCCTCAGGCAAGTTCGTGCCCAGCAATTCGGCAGGGCGAGCTGAGGAGGGAAATGGCCACCGAGGCAGCAGCCGAGCTGCCCGGGCGGGCGGGCCGGACCCGCGATCCGCGGATTTCACCCCAAATCCCCACGGATATCACCCCAAATCCCCGCGGATTTCACCCCAGAATCCCTGCGGATTTCACCCCAAATCCCCACGGATATCACCCCAAATCCCCGCGGATTTCACCCCAAAATCCTCGCAGATTTCACCCCAAAATCCTCGCAGATTTCACCCCAAAATCC
>VYXF01011009.1:341022-366078 GCA_013397295.1 Polioptila caerulea
CACCCCAGAATCCCCGCGGATTTCACCCCAATATCCCCACGGATTCACCCCAATATCCCCGCGGGTTTCACCCCAGAATCCCCGCGGATTTCACCCCAAAATCCTCGCAGATTTCACCCCAGAATCCCCGCGGATTCACCCCAATATCCCCACGGATTTCACCCCAAATCCCCCAGATTTCACCCCCGAATCCCCGCGGCTCTCCCGGCGCGCTGCCGCCCTCTGCTGGCCGAGCGCGGGAAGTGCCGCAGCCAGCAGCCACGGCGATTCCTTTATTTCCCTTTTCCTGCCCCAAATGTTCACTGCAAGGAGGAATTCTTACGGCACTCCCGAGATTTCCCTTTAAAGAAGCTGTTTCGTTTATTCTATCCGCTAAAAGCAGCCAATTCTGGCTCTTAAAATATCCTGAAGCGAGGTATGGCTTTCAGTATTTTCTCTTTTGAGGGGCTCTTCTCTAGCACTCAAAACAGTGGGATTAATTCGTATTTCCTGCTAGATAATAAGCAGGTAGTCTGTCAAAATAATTGAAGTATGATGTGTCTTAAGCACTTGGAAGAACTGTTCTTGTGGCTCTATCTCACAAGTGCTTCTCTAGCCATTTTTCCAATAATTAGCATAATTGATAAATTACATAACCTCTCTGCCATAGATCTGGTTTCTTTTTCACACCTTCACCACAATCTTTGGGTTACAGATTCAATTCTCGGATTGCTGATTCTTTTAACTGTGCTTCTGTTTTCAGCATTTGTAGAGAAACCAGAAAATAGTAGCCTAAGTATGAAAAAGCAGGTAAGTGCTATTGACAGCAGCATGATACTGCAAGTGGAAGTCTTCCACTGTAAAACCATGTTTTAGTCTACTTCAGGCAAGAACTTCTTCCTTGAAAAACAGTCCTGTACTTTCAGAAAATTGCTAAATTGCTTGCTGTTCCAGACCAATCACACACATTTATAGGACTAGTTGCTTCAGAGAGTCCAAGACCCTTGACAGGAAATGATTACAAGCAACACCATATTTTACATATAGAAGTATCCACGTGTATATCTGTACATATTTTGTATAAACAAATGCCCTACACATATATATCTTTCTGGGGTTAGAGAATTGCCCCCTTCAGCACACACATACAGAAGTTGCTTCGCCTGCCAATGAAATGTGGCCATCACCAAAAACAGCCCAGCAACCCTCCAGCCATCAGCAGGATTACTCTCCTGCTTGGCAAAACAGGAACTGAAACCTACTGAAAGTATTCAGACAGACAAAATACAGTTGCCCATGCTGGAATGCAGCTGAGGAATTAAAACTAAAAGCCACCACTCAGCCAAAAATTCAAACCATTGTGAAACATGTAGAAATCAAAGTAATCACTGTAGCATATAGAGTTCCTTGGTTATTTAAGAGACAAAAACAAATCAACAAAAAATCAACAAAAGTTGGGTTTTTATCACAGCACAAAGAAAACCAGAAATTTTCTTCATAGTATTATTTTCTTCCCACCTTGTTCTTGCCCACAGTGCTGCTACCCACCCACAAAACACATTCCTACACCGTGAATGCTGCATTTGCAGAAACACTTTAGAAAGCTGCTTTGAGAATGTATGGAAATGGTATCTTGTTGGAAGCCTGGAGCAGGACACGCTTCCTGCAAGACTCTGCTTGCACCCACATTCAGCTGGAAAGAATCTGCATTATCAAATCACACACCGTGCTTTGAGTGCACACGGCTTTCCAAGAGTTTTTCTGTTCAAAGACCCCAGCTGCAAGGCTGCAGCTTTCAAAACACAGAAATACTCTGCATATATGGAATTCTTTTCATCTGAATATACCCACTAATGTCAGAGAGATGCAGAGTGCTCCTTTGGTAAACAGCACATCCATGGCACCAAGGATGGACGAATTCTGCTTCTGGCCTGTCTACATGGATACTGCACCTGGCCTGAGCAGGAGTGTTCAACCAGAACATCGTGGTTGTAAACATGCTTGACCAAAAAAAAGTCAGAAAAACCTCTTTCTTTCCTCCCAAACTTCAAGGAATTTGCTTTAGGATTCTGTGCACCGTTCAGGCATGTCACAAAACCTATTTCCCACAACTGGTAAATTAGGAAAACCAGGGTTATTTTGTAGTCTGTAAAAGTCATTTACAACTGCTTTGTGAGATCTCCATTTTCATCTCCAAGTACTATTCCAGCATTTGCAGGGAGAAGGTAATGAGCACAACCTATAGCAGCAGAGTTTTTCATTTCATCCATTTACTGGTGTTCCAGGTCACAAGCTAAGGTGTGCTGAGGCCTTATCCCAGACTTGTCTCCTGCTCCCAACCCCTCAAGAATTACCTTTAACCCTCACAGCCCCCTCAAAATGAAAATCCCTTGCATATTGATACCTGGGATGATACAAGTGATACAAGAGCTGTCACAACTCCAGTGATGGGCTTTCCAAGACAAAGTGATGTTAGAGTGGGAAGCAGGGATTCATTTTTCAACTTCCTCCCATTAATCCTGAAGTCATATAAGCTCTGCACAATTTTCCACAAAGCTCGTTAATCCATTTTACAGCCCCCATCCCTTTCATGAGACTGCTGATGCTCTATATGGAAACACCCAAGCCAAAGAAATGTTGGCTGCTCAGTAGAAGTCAAAAACCAGGGTTACAGCTCCTGCCTGGCAAATTCCTGGTTAAACCTAACCTACCTAGAGTCACAAAATAACATAAAGCCAGCTTGGTTTTCCAGAAGGTAACAAAAGACAGATACTGCACATATTTCACTAAGGAGGATGTTTATTTTTCCAAATATTGTATTAAGATAGTGTCCTGTTTGCCTATTTCTATCGACATCTGCTTTGTAATACACAGAGAATGACAAAAGATCAAAGTTTTAATTGTGCAAGTGAAAGAATGTATTAATAACATTTTCTGTCCTACAGCAACAGAGATAAACTTTAAAAAAACCCTCTCTAAAAGCTCAGAGAACAGGATATTTATATAAAGATGTCCTAACAAAAGAAAAGCATGCAAAGCTACCTTAAATGGATAAACAAACTCCCTGTTTGCAGTTTGCCCTGTCAAGCTCAGCCCTCAGAAATTCCCTCCAACCCTCAGTCAACAGGGTCAACATATCTCAGCTGGGTTTTACATTTTTATACAACTCCCCCTCAGCATCCTTTGTTCACCAACCCTTAAAAATTAGGAAAATGCAAGCAGGTGTGCCTTTAAGGCCCATTTTGCTGCTAGTTGCTTTAGTTTCCCTCTCCCAGGCAGTAAGTAGTTTAAGAAGGTTTTTTGTTAGGGGTTTTTTTTTGGGTTTTTTTTGTTTTTTTTTTTTTACTTCTAGCTCCTTCCTCACCTGTAAAGGCTGCACTGCAGGTCCTCCACAGCCCTTTTGAGCCACACCTTGTAAAAGGACAGCAGTTCTGTGGAACACCAACAACAAGCAGCACCCCCTCCTCAGGAGATGTTGTTTCTCCTTGGCTCTCTGGAATTTGCTGCTGTTTGTCACGCTGCTGCCACTCACAAATGCAGCAGCACACTTGGAACTGGCTGTCCCTCTCCTCCCTAAGTTATTCTATCACTCCCTCCCTCCCAAGACAGCAGCAGCTGCCTTTATCCACCCAGGGTTCAGCCTTGCATGTACTAAAGAGAAAAGCACAAACAGCCAAAGCCCAAAGCAAGCCACAGCTGCACTAACTCACAGATCTGGGGCTGCCCAAAGTGCAAAACTCGGCTGTCTCACCTACAGCAAGGCCAGCAGTGTGGGGTACCCAGGCAGGGTCAGGTTTGTCAGGGCTTTCCCTTCAAACTCAGAGCTCTGAGTTGTGAAACAACACTGACAAGTAAAGCATCACTGCCACCTCCACCTGAATGGAGGCCAACACAAGCAGAGTTTGAATTATCTCAGAAAAGTCTAAGAGGACAAGCCAGGGCTACCTGCACAGCCAAGACTGACATTTGAAAGTGACTCTCAGTCTCTCTCCAAGACATCTGTGACTTACAGAGAGCCAGCCATTCTCCATCCCCTTTGTCTTTAAGAAAGTTTAGTATTAATTTAGCTCCTTTAGAATCTACTTCCAAGCTAGAGGCCAGTCCACCTGCAGTGTTTTTATAAGTGACAAACTGGATTAAAAGCACATGGAACACCCACTCTGGACTCGCTCACTTCTTCCAAACCATGGTAATTCAGGACAGAAGGGACACCAGATTTACTGTGAAGCTGCAACTTGCACACACACATGCCACTGAAGTAACTCACTGGACACAGGGAAACTGGACACAGCACTTCCTTTTCTTTTGTGCTGTGCCCTCATTTATAATAATGTCCTCTAGGACATCTGCTGGAGTCCTGTAACACGAACGGAAATGGAAGAGCTCCAATGGGAACTCAGGGGTTTCTTTCTTTTTCCCATGAACTGAACATTATGGAATTTTAACAGATGTTCTACTTGGTCATAGTTAATAAAATGAATTATGCAGGAATTAAAAATCTGGCTCCATTCGCTTATATAAGATCTCAGCAGCAGAACTCCATTCCCATTTAGGAATTCTAAAGGATTTGCAGTGGATTTATAGTCTGCTCCTGCCTTATTATGAGACGGCTGGAAATTTTACCAGTTAGCTTTTCTCTGTTGTGGAAAACATGAATAAATTTACCTGTTCATTGGCTGATCTCAGTAGCATGATCCAGTTTCCACAGTGGTGCACACTGGTACACTACAGCCATAGGATGGGGCAATTCTCATTTGGATTTGCTTTGGAAATGACATCATGGGAATTCCACATCATTTCACAGCCTCTGATTTCTGCCATTTATTCAAAGTCTCATTGAACAACCGAATAACCATACTGCCACTTTGTGCTTTATTACAAAAGCCTTCCTCTTGGAGTACAGATGTCTCTTTCAGGCTCCTACTGCCAACAGAATGAAGCACTGTACCTCACCTCCCTTTCCATTTTAGGATTAGTTCAGTGTAACTACATCAAAGGAAGATGTAAAGACCAAAATGTAATGGAGATGTGAGAGAAGAGGCACCAAAAAGGTGAAAAGAGCCACAGCCAAAACTTTCAAGCCTGGAGGTTCTCTCAAAGTCATTTCCAAAAGCATTATGTATTTAGCCATCTTCTTTCTCCTCTAATATCCATCTGCTCAGAAAGCATTCTGAGAAGATAAAGGGGATAAGTCAGAGGGAGAATCAAAACTGAAGGATGAAACAACTACCTTGCACCAGCACAGCAGCTAAAGCCAATTAAATGGAGCACATTTAGGCTTTCCTGAAGAGATCAGTTATGCTACAGCAAGATGGAGCTTCCACACCACACTCTATTTATAAATAGACTTATTTTACTGAAATTCAATCAACTGAAAAGCAGATCTCTGTCCAACAATCTGTTTGATATAATACACAAAATTCTACCCCAATGCAACAGCTAAAATTAACCTTCCTTAAACTCCAGCTCCAGAACTTTGCCAGCACAAGAATATAATAATCTGAAAAACATCAATATTCCCAGCCTCTTCTAATTTTTTTTTTAATGAAAAATCATGTATTGAAGACTCTCTGTCCAAAAAATCCTGCTCCATTATAACTAAACAAAGGGGTTTGTGTAGGTAGAGAACCAAAGCACGTAAACAAACCCTGTAAGTATGAAGGTCAGCTGGAATTAAGTACCATATGCTATGTAGCTACCAGGATGTGTCTAACAATGAATTAATATAGACTTTTATCTGAAAACAAAGACCCTAAAGGAAGGAGTGTACTCAAAGAGAAGGAAAAATACCAAGATTAAATGTCAGGCTTACAACAGATCCAGCTGAAGGTGCAAAAAGCTGTTACTCAAGTGGACATTGCTTTACAAAATTTAGTGTCAGAAAAATGCATCAGCCTTAACAGTATTAAATTCAAAGATTTTTTTTTTTCTTTTTAAACATCACCTATGATTTGTTTCATTTTGAAGAGAAAGCACATTTCATTTAGTAATCATTTACTTCTCATTCTATTGGACAGATTCTACAAAAAGCAATACTTCAACTGAAATCAGTTCTGAAGGATCTTTTATGAATATACATAATGGAGAGGACTCCCATTAAATGTCCAACAAAGTGTTGCCATTTTGAGCAAACAAAGTTATCTCAGCAGGGTCACACACTGTGCCATGAATATGGTCTGCAAATTAATTACCACCCTGACATATGTCAAAACAAATTTTAAGGAGAATAGCACACAGTAGCAACCATGTGCTTTATCTACCTGTTAGTATGCAAAATCTGTACTCAATGGGATCTAAATTTATTCATTTATTCAGAACCCCTCTGAGAAATCAAAATTATTCGTATTCATTCGCCTTTTTTGCCCGTCTGCAAATGAAATCTGAGTGAATAACACGTTTAGTGAGCCAGAAAATAAGTACAGGACAAAGCTGTGGTGGAGGTTACATTTCAGAAAAGCAGGTGTCATCTTTGCACAAATAACTAATTTTTTAAACACTCAAAACTGCTCAAATAAACTGCAATGCATTAGCATTTGTCAGCACTTTAAGGAACGTTAAGTTTGGTGTTTCTTATTTTAGGTAATACCCATCTTTATTCTGTACTTGTAACAAAAGATGGCCAACATAACTGTCCTGAAAACAGTTTTCAGCATGAAGAAGGGCTTGAAAAAGCAGAGCTATTGAATGATGATTAAAAAAGCCTCTGCAACTGGCTTCATTCTCAATGGCAACACAGACAACAGACCTGAGCCTGTGTTTAAATCAAAAGAGGGAAGATCCAAACCTCCTTTATTCACTTGAGTTACATAAGGAGATGACAAACCCACCCACACCACATCAAAAATGTCACACAGAGAGCCCTTCCTCGACACCAGGGGCTGTGTCCAGTCCCATGCCAGGAAAGAATTCCTCCCTGAGAGGGTGGGCAGGCCCTGGCACAGGGTGCCCAGAGAAGCTGTGGCTGCCCCTGGATCCCTGGAAGTGTCCAAGGCCAGGCTGGACAGGACTTGGAGCAGCCTGGGACAGTGGAAGGTGGGGGGTGGAACAAGATGGGTTTCAAGGTCCTTTCAACCCAAACCTTTCTGTAATTTTATGTTTTCCTGATGTATTTCCTGATTATGTACCTGATCTCTCTAATTGAGGCACACATACATCATGCAACTTCTGTTTTGTCAAAAGATGATCTCCTGGGATGTGATACTGAAACAAGTTTAGATTGGGAGTTTATCAGCAGGTTTTTCTACTTTTATAATCTGCCCTAAATTCACACAGCATATCAAGCATTTCCATGACAATAATCCAGGAATTCACAGTATATTCATGAAAAGGTTTTAGTTTAGGAACTATTTTCTTCCAAGCGGGTGAAAGTATTTTTAGCCCTATTTTTTTTTTCTAACAGTGAAATAGTTCTGATTTAGAGTTAAGAAATGCCATATCAAATCTACAGACTGGGTGACTAAATGCATTTCTTTCACACATTAAAAAAAAAAGGGAAAAAAAGACAGAGCACAATCCTCTCTATATACAGATGACAAATAATCCCTTGGCATCTGCTGACAAATATATTTTAAGAAAGCCTAAATCTGTCTGTGCTAAACTTGGCCTGATGCCACCAGTTCACCATTGTTGGCATATATAGTCACATGATGCAATCACAAGACTTGAGAAAGTTTCCAGTATTTTAGTCTAGGGTTTTCTCATATTAACATATACCTTTCCAGCCTTTTTCAATTTAGCTGCAAGAGAACTGGGAGACAGGATGGCAAATGAATTTTTGCATGTATCAAAGGTTGTTTTAGTGCTCATCATCAGTGTTCTATTTAAATTACAGGTTGGTAACTCACCTAGAATGAAACAGGCTGGGATTTAGAGCTTCAGGTTAGAACAACTGATCTCAATTGTACTATTATCATTTGTTAGAAAACTAAGTGAGGCAAAGGAAGCAATTGAAAAAAAAAAACAAAACAAAAGAGAAAAAGACAAGTGTTTTACCTCTCTTAATACTGTGCTTTTATAACCCCGATAAAGTCCTTGAATACCCTGTAAAGCAACAAAAGAAAGCATCATCCAGGGGGAATGAGTTTGTCAAAGACCACAATTTATTGGTGATTATGAGGCAAGCATTACAGCCCTAAAGTGTCACACCTCAGCTTCAAATTGACTGTATTGATTATAACACTGTATACTGTATTCCATTATTTACAGTGCCAGAGGGTTTTATTTTCACCTCCTTAGCCTTGATCCAGAGCCTTTATCAAGATAAACGTTTTATATTTTTAACCAGCTGAAAATACTCAAAACAATTAAAATTTATTTTATAAGTGTACATAAAATTATGTTGTTTATTATTATAGGGCACTTAATTCAAGTGTTTGGCAAGGCTTATGGTTCTCTGGCCAGCTATATAGAAAGGGAAAAACATATGGTTTTGACAGAATCAGCTCTTAAAGCAGAATCATGTCACAGAAAGAAGTTCTAGTGACCCTCTTGTGCAGGGTTATCACAATAGTTTCCATTTGAAAGCAAATAAAAATCAAGTGGATCATTTAAAGGTCATATTTATGTCTTCCTTTCCCTGGGTTTTACACTCAGAAAATGTGTTATAATATTTTTCCCCACACTGTTTTTAGGAGCCGCTTTCTCTTATGGAACACAGCTTGAAAATCCCCCCTTGTGAAACTGCTAAAACAGACATGAGCAGGTTTCCACAGGAGGGAACAGCATAGCTCCTGAAAAGAAGACAAAGGCACTTATTTTTCAAAAGTACCAAATACTGGATGAGCACTCATTTCCAGAGCCTCTCTGAAATGGTGCCTTTTGGACATCCCCTCCAAAGCCTGCTTCAAAAACTGGGAACCATTCAGCAAATTACACACACAGGCTCAATGTCCTGCTGCCCCAGACAAGGACTGTTTGCAGAAATACAAGCAGAGCTTTGCAATATGGAAGCTAAATCCCTTTTCTCCCCCCCACCTTCATCTTTAAATGTAGGTATCCCACATAAAAAGAGGAGAAAAAAGAGTTGCTTGGAGCATGCATGTAAGCATGTGCCCCGAGGGGAGGCAGGGGTTTGCTTTCCTCAATCATAACATGCCAATCACTTTTAAGAACAGGAGAATAGATGGGAAAGTGCTGGGAAAGCACAGAACTGAAGTTGTAGGAATGCTTCTGGACGTGTATGGCACCGAGTGGGAAGGATGAAAATTTTTAGGAATTTTGCTCTGAACTCACCTCATGGTACAAGGTGTGGGAGAGAATCCGGAGGGTGCTCGAGGAAGGAGAAACCTGGGCCCTTTGCTTGATGACCTCAGATGGAACCCGTATGAGACAGGCAACCTGCAAAAGAACAGAGGTTCAGGCAGCAATTGCTGGCCTCCCCTTCACACAGCAAACACAGAAACCTGACAAATGAGGAGATCAGGTTTGCAATTATAGGACTTAAAAGCTGTTCATGAGCAGCTTATGTATTTGTTCTGAGTGTCATGTACTTTCTGATCACCAAATTATACTAACAGGAGCGTGGAAGCACCCTTGGAATTTTTACCTCTGAAAACAGAAATAGATTTGAGTGGAGAATATCAGTGATAAAACCAAAATTTGAATCCGTCCTGTCTTTTGGCAGTCATGGGAATTTTTCACCCC
The DNA here is from genome assembly GCA_013397295.1 of Polioptila caerulea. Taxonomy (NCBI): domain Eukaryota; kingdom Metazoa; phylum Chordata; class Aves; order Passeriformes; family Certhiidae; genus Polioptila; species Polioptila caerulea. Next base: position 350,644 of record VYXF01011009.1, read on the forward strand.
ACCTTCACAGATTTCAAGTGGAGATTCAGGACTACAAGACCAACGAACTTCTTTCTTTGGTAATTCCTTTGTGCCCTCTAGTGACTGATATCGGGAGCCATTCTGGCCAGCTTCAGCCACAACATATTCCAAGGGTTACCTTCAAACACACACTACACTTCATTCAAGGTAAAGCATTGGATTGATCCTTTCCTGCAGCATGAATTTACTAGACTCTGCAGCTGGATGTAATAATGTGGCTGCTGCCACAAAGCTCCAGCTTTGCTGAAAAAGCAAGGCTTGGAATTTCAGGTGAATTAAATATTCACCTGCTACTTTGGCTTCAGTTAAGCTTTCATGCACATCAGAATGAGGATCAGAATGAAGCATGGGATTTATAAGCCTCTCATCTCTCTAGAAAATGCCTGTTCAACAGCACTTAAAATTTTAAGCAGAGTTTGTCTTCAGTTTGCTCCAGGAATACTTAAAGCAGTGATGGGACTGGCGGCAAAACACTGCCAGTCCCATCAGCCCACAGGCCTTTGCCAGGTTTTTAGCCTGCCTTGAGACCATTCCTGGACTCAGGAACACACTGTAGTTCCTAGACATAAAGGTGACCACAGAGTACTTCAAGTGCAGAGCAGCCCAGGTGAAAGCTTGTCCCTCTGAAGTGGCAAACCAAGCAGCTAACTGGGAAATCCACGTGTGCCAAAGAATGTACAGGAATTCACTGGAGATTGTACAGACACAGTAACTTGAGTGGTCATTTGTGGGTAACACAGTACAAGATTTAAGTTTCATTTTCACAAAGACACCAAGAAAAAAAATCTTTTATCCTGTTACATTCCTACAAGTTTACTGGACAACAATATCCAAAAGTCATTACAAACAGATCTAACTCCATGTGCTCTTCAATTCTCAGGGTCAAAAATAACAAGTGACCCCAATCTGTCAAGAAAATAAGAACTGTCAAGTTTTTTTGATAGTTCAGCATAAATATTTATAGAACTTCATGCTTCATAACACTCCATGTCCTTATATTAGCTTTTTATTCCTTAAAAATATGGAGGCAGGAGGAAAGCTTTAAAAAGGCTGGGATGAAAACAATCTAGTCAATCAAGACCAGACAAAGAGTGTAGCGTGGCTTCCTGACATCTGGGGGGCTGCAGTTTTGGCAGGAGAAGGGTGGCTACAAAGTAATGTCTCCATTTCCCCCGGACTACTTGGGGTGCATTTCATTTCAAATTAACTTTGATGTCTCTTCCATTTGAATTTGCGCTTACAAGGGAGTCTGTGGCTGCACAAGAACAAAAACAATGATTACACTGTGCTGTTCTGAAAGGAAATAAAGGCTCATGTCACCCAGGCAGTGCTGTCAGATTGGCTCCATAGGGCACTCCTGGTATTCAAAAAGCCACGAGCTGCAGCTGCCAACATCAGACTGCACGGTGACATTTTCTCTGTGCACCTTGTGTTACCTTGTTTGTTCCTACACATGTACCTCCCTATCAATAACAGCCCCAGCAGCCTTTTGATGTGGAGAACAGGTCTCTAAAGGGAAGTATGCAAGATTAAGTTCACAGGTATCTTATTAAAGAAGTAACAGCCTGGAGGGGCGGGTGCAGAAAATCTCCACTCTGTCACACTCTGACCCCAATCACGGCAGTGCCTTGCAGGTGAGCCTGCCAAAGGTAAAGAACACAGAGGGTCTCCAGGTGCTGCTTTCTTGGACAAGGGTGTTCAAGCAGCACCAGTAGGAGAACACTGCACAAGAGAGTCCACACTTCCATCTTCAGACGTGAAAGCCGTAAGCAAATGGCAGAGGGAGGGTGAAGGATGCAGGTGTGCAGCTGTCCCACAGCACCTGCTTTTACTGCATCCCCCATGGGATTGACAGACAGGGAACACAAACAATAATGTGGCCTCACACGGGGGGACATCCAGCTCCCTAACCAGCAAGGTCCCAGGAAGAAATTGCTCTGTAACCTCCTGGCTGTTCACACAGATCGTTGCTTGACACAGAAGAGCACAACACAGCCCACCGAGCTGAGGCCATTCCTGGGCCATCCCACGGCATTTGGGGATGACCTAGTGACAAATTAGCTCTGTGCTGAACATCTGCAGAGCCAGCCATGGAGAGGCTCCAGCAGTGGGCCCTCAGCCACCTCAGCTGACATTAGGGCACCAGACAACAGCACCCTGTTGATGGGGGCCATGCTCATTTTCCCAAGCAAGCTCTGGAGCCAGGGGCTATTCCCATCTTTTGATGGGAGCAAGAAGACAGAATCAGGATCCTGGGAAAGTTCAGGTGCTGCCCTCCTTCCTTATTCACCAGGTCAGGTAACATAATGTCAATGCACATGTATACACATCATAAGGGCAGGAAGACAATAACAAAGAAACAAAAGGCTCAAGAATTTTTAAATTTAAGCTTTAGGAATATTTGATTTTACAGCTACAAGCAAAGCTATTAATGGTTTACAGACCAGGTATGCAGAAATTACAATAATAGCACCAATTATCTTTCCAGCTTTTTAATGCTATGACCACTTCTGAGCAAGAGAGTACTGAATTTCAAAATACTTGTCTCAAATCATTACTGGGTCAAAGGGTGACTCCTCTATTTAGACAAAAATCTGGGTGCAATTTTAATTCACTGACTTGCATTAGCCAGTCAGGAACAAAAGCTAAAAAGAGGCCTATTTCATTAACATTTATCTATGTATTGCTAGGACAGTGTATGTTCTAATTAAATTAAGGTAATTTCTTTCCTCTGTCAGTTGAGGGAAAAGCGTTTGAACTTTTGGGCACTCCTTGCACGAATCAACGCTGCCATCTCCTGGTCGGATTCATGTGGGAACCAGACTGTCCTGGCTCTTGGGAGAAATGACCTGTGCAAATAAAGTCTCAAAAGTGCCATGAAACTTTATATCTACACCAATTTAAACAGTTTGTTTCACTATAAATGTGGCTGCAGCAAACAGAAAATAAGATCTGCTATGAACAGCACCAAGAACCTGCCCAAAGCCTTTTCTATGGGCTCACCTAAGTTTACTGGAAACACCTGATCTTAAAATTGTAACTTCTGAACTTCTGCCACTCCCACCTAAAGCTGGAGCAGCTGTTCAGAATCAGGCAGATTCATCTAATTCAGCACAGGGGTACCCAGCACTCTCCTTTATACAATAACACAAGATATAATAAAAAAGGACAAAGGGGGCATAGTCCTGCTTACACAGACAGTGTAAGAGTGCAACTCCATGCAAACAGAGACAATGCCAACATCTTTAGAAAAGAACACAATTCTTGGTCTTCAGTGCTATATTATGATCCAAATAGTAACATATCTTATTTGGACTAACAGCCTTTTCCTTCCACCCTTTGTGCTCCAGTCAAAGCATTTTTTCCCCAGGCTGGATTTGTAGGGTTTGGTAGAGAATCAAAGATAACAGAAACATTTGTTTTCACCTCCACTACGGTTTGACCACTAACCTTGTGACTTGTACACGAGGTGTATCCAGGAAGATTTGGAAGAGGACAGAGCAGGTGTCATAATTGCTGTTAAGGGCTTAGGCTGGGCATTTAAGCTGGGCTGGTGCACAGGTTTCCTCAGAACCAGGGACACACAGCCTGTGCAGCACTTTGAGCCTTGGAGCTCTAAGGAGAGCAGCTTGGGAGAGCATTTGTCTCCNGTGTCATAAGGGCTTAGGCTGGGTATTTAAACTAGGCTGGTGCACAGGTTTCCTCAGAACCAGGGACAAAGCCGGTGCAGCACTTTGAGCCTTGGAGCTCTAAGGAGAGCAGCTTGGGAGAGCATTTGTCTCCTCCTGCAGCACCCTGCACAGCTGATGATCTGATTCACACACTCCTAAAAACTCCCACAGCCACAGGGGCTGAGCTCTTGTTATCTTTAATAAGGGACAGATATTGCCCCTGCTGTAAGAGCCTACTGAAGTAAGAGCCCCATTTCTGTCACCTGATGAGCTCAACTATTCTCTGCACTAACCTGGGCTTATGTGAGCATCAAGACCAAGTATTTTTCCACTTATTAATTAGCTAGCCATTCTGCCCCATGGCAGGAGAAGGGAAGTCTGAGGACAAAACCTGTTATGGAATTTGTGAGTGGCTGGTGATTTAGGAACCTGCACTCAGTGACTCTGAGCAAATCTCTGGTTTGCATAGCTCAGCCTGCTTGAAAATTTAGAATCAGAAAAATGGAGTAAGGTCCATGTTTCCAAAGAAACCTTTTCTTTTGTTGCAGCTTTAAACCCTTTAGAACCCTTTCTAAAGGATTTTAATATTTCAATTTCTCAAGCAGGAAGTTAGTTTTAAGGACTTTATCTGTGTGAGGAGACTGGGAAGCTTTAATTGATGTTCACTATATAATTCAATACTTCAACTGTAACTAAAGGAACATGCCTGGGGACAGTTTCTTTTAAATATTATTTGCATAGGTTTATTCTTAATCAAATAAGAATATAATTTATGACACTATAAAACTTTGCATCCAGAAAGCAGAAACTTTAGGCTAAACCTCACAATACCTGTGCCAGATAATCACTAACCCATTAGGGAGGAAAAGCTGCTGCACAAAAATGACAGCAACAAAGATGCTATGATTTATCAAAGGACATATGTTTAGGCTGCAGTCAATCTGCTAACAAAATCCTAATCTCTCACCCCGTTTCTGAAGGTCAGAAGGATTGCCTGCTGAACAGAATGGAAAATAAGCAAGAAAAATAGAACAACTCTAAAACCCCGCTCAAAGAGAAGCAGTAATAAATTGGGTTTTTTGGGATTTTTAAGCGTAACTTGCATTAGCCCTGACTATACTGCTGCAGACAAAAGCTGCCTGGGAGCTCAAGTTTGCTTTGTTGCTGGTTTTCTGTGTGTTCTGTTTTTGGTTTTTTGTTTTTAATATTAAAAAATGCTGCTTCCCAAAATAGGTTAATATGTCATAATCTGAATGTCTCAGTTTCTATGTCAGATGCTCCCTTCTAAGTAGGAAGTTACTATTTTTAATCTGAAATATGAAAAATGTCCTTTTCCCTTTCTCAGGTAACTGAATCATTAAAAAAATAAGTGAGTTTAAAATGGAAAGATCTTAAATTGCATTGATTTCCCTTGGATCTGGAGAATAAAGGAGAAATTTCCCTCTTGGTTCATGTCAAAGGCTCTCAACAAAACTTGAATTCAGCACTGGAGCCTTCCATGCTCTCCAAACCCTGTAAATTTATGCTTGGTTCTTCAGATCTCCTTGGGATGTTCCTCTTGGACAGAAGGGGAAAATGAATGGGATATTATGAGATTAGCAAAGTATTTAATCCTCCAAACAACTGCTTCTAACTGTGGTCACAGCTCTTGGGTTGGACATACTAGCCAGGAGGGAACATGAGCTGTGAGCTGCAGATGGAAGATGAACTGCCTCACTCTTCCCACCACCAGGAAAACAAGCAGAAAAGAGGAGGAACATGGAACATCCCCATATTCATATATATGGTTTCATATATTCCTTGGACAGAGCACCTGAACTGCTGCAATCACAGACCCAAAACATTTCAAACACCAAAAAACCTTCCTGTAAATAACTGCTGAGCAAGACAGAAAAAAAACAAAAGTTTCTCTGGTCAGTAATTCACTGTGGGTCACAACTGCAGTTGTGAACAAGTCCTTCCACATGTGCTAATCAGCAGGCTGTGCCACCTGCTAGAACACAGGGAATACAACCTGGAAGTGTTACCTCTTATTTACATGAGGGAGTTGTCCCCAGGGATGACAGAAACTGCCCCGTACCTGCACTGTCCCCTGTCTTTAAATGCCAGCCCCAGGGAAGGTGTTCACCTTCAGCACAAAGCCTCAGAATATGCTAAATCTTATTTCCCCACACACTGTCATGCTCAGCACAGAAGTGCCCTTCCAGCAGAGAGAAATTCAGTCCTGTGTAAAGCTGCTGGGGTCATGAACAGGTGACTCCACTCCTAATTTAAACCCCATGGAGAGAATAAGTTTTGACTAATGGGCTCTGGATGGGAAAGTTTAGACAATGCCAAGTTCTTTGTCCCATCTTTTCCTCTGACTGACACAACAAGACCTTCATTAATTTAACTGCAGGTCCCCTGCACGCTGGTAAGAAACATTTCTTCAAAGAACAACCTCACCCAGCAAGATCCCTCAGATCTCAGCACCTCCCAGAGCTTAGAAACATATTATTTCAGAGATGAGACCATTCAGGGACCAAATGCCACAAGCATTTGTAAAACTGGAGTTTCTGCACAAACATTCTCAACTTCCTCCACATTCCCACCTTAGATGACTTTACCTGGAATCTGCAGAGCTGGTTTGCAGATTTATTTCATCCTGTCATTTTCAAACCTAAGGCAGCTCCATTTTGTTACTTTCCAGAGCTCCCTCTCTTCCTGCTTCAGAGCATCATCTGCACCACCACACACTTGTTCCTTCACAATGGCCATCTTGGCTGAGCCTTTTCACCCCAGCTGCCTCCTCATCCATCATCTCAGGAGCCCTCTCAGGGCTACTGGGCTCCTGCCCCTCTCAGATTTCCTTCCCCACACATGGCTCTTCAATTGCCCAGATACATTCCCAACAAATCCTGCTGTGGGTTCCCTGCCTACCTTTCCTTTAGCTGTGTCAGATTCACCTCAGAAAACTTCTGTCCTCCAGCAGTGGGAATTTGTGTCAAGCTCTGTTCACAGCAAGGAGAAACTCTTACTCCAGTTACATCAGGTAACAGACAGAGAACAGGGAAAGTTTGGGAAGGCTGACACTAAAAACTTCTTTGCAGAAGTACTTCTCACTGCAGATGTTTTGAAAGTTTGTGTGGGTTGCATAAATCAATTGGTCCTTTACTGTTTAAGCAATGTAGAGTTTTGTTTCCTCTTTAAAATTAGACCTAAAACTTACCAAAAGCAGCCTGATGTTACACACCTCTTGTACTCCAGCACAAACTGTGTCCCTGAGATTTTTAAGTTCCTCAGTACAATCACAAGCAGTTGGTTTAAACTCAAGCAGCAAAATCAGGCAGCTGAATAACTTGAAAAAAATCTTCCTTAAACTGGTTGATGCTTGAATCATAAATTACTACCACTTTTAAAGACAGAAATCCTTAAAACCCAAGAAAAGTAGACCTTTAAGTCATTGTACAGAACCATCTGCATGATCCAATCGATTCCAGCAACACTTTCACCATAAAAGTCTGTTAAATTTATTTTAAAAGGCTGAAGAAACTCATTAAATCTACCAGCCAAACTGTTCTTTCAACAAAAGCTGGATGGTGCATCCCATCCAGCATAAAACTCTTGCCAAGGAGCCAAGTGGGGTCAGGCTGTGTTACAGGAGGACAGGCAGTAATGAGATTCCAGGCAAGAGAACACAGGCAGTATTTTCTGAAAACACATTAAGTCTCCTGTTGAAAGAAGACTAGTATTTTGCAATTTGCTCACTCTCTTGGGGTTACATTGGCCCAGAATATGGAAATTTCAACTACATTGTATTTTATTAAGTATTTTCCTTTAATTGATCCCTTACTCTTTCCTTCAGCCTTTTCACTTAAAGAATTATGGGCTTGTTCACATATGGAGCTATTCACAGTTATTCCTGACAAATCCTGCACAGAACATTAATTTAAGGTGAGTTTATTCCAAAGTGTCTCAAACATTTCCAAAGCCAACTGGTACAGTAAGTCAGGAAATCCATCAGGAAACACTTTAAAACTATTTATTTCTCACTTATAACTTTTTAATCCAAATTTGCTTTCCTCTGTAGACACTTGGAGCAACAAATATTTCTAAATCAACTGAGTATCAGCCCTGTGATCAAAAGACATGACAAGCATCAAGCTTTACTGCACAGCAGCAAGTTCTCTAAGCCCTGAACCAAGCAGGTTACACAAAGCAGTGTGGGGAGAGCAGCTGATGAAGAACGTGCACTACATGCAGTTAGCATGGAGCATACAAAAGAAGATCATTGTGGGTGGCTGGCTAGGTATTTGACAGTTCTTAATTTGCTGTTTCAGCCTCTAATTGTATGATGAATTTGTTGGCAGCATTTGTGGATTCATGCCCCCATTCATCTTTATTTACAACCAATTTCCAGCTGCTGCTCTCAGTTTCCACCCGCTCTCTGTTCTTTCTCCACTACCTCTCAAAGGCAGCAGTCTCACCTTCCCAACCATCTCCTAACCACTGCTTCTGCATGAGGATTTGGCAAAAATCCTACAGCATCTGTATTGCAGACCTGGCCTCACATAGATTAATTTATTAATATTTCAAACCCCACCACGTTTAATTCAAAAGACCACCTACATTGTTGCACTCCCTACCACTGCTCATCTTGCCAGGGTCAGAGTATTCCCTTTCTCAAAGCCTGAGTGCAGCTGGATTTGCACAGCACAAAAGGCACAGACACAGCTAAAATGACAGGCACTCATCAATGAAAACAGAAAAAAAAATTTCAGTATTGTGGAAAAGGTTCCATCACACTTTGACTGCTGTCATTTGCACACAACTTTGAACACTATGATACATACTACTCTGGTTGAGAGGAGATAGGATGCAAAGCATGAAATGCAGAATAGTTCTGTCCATTGATCAGTTCATTTCTTAGAAAAGGGATAGCTAAAATATTCAAAGCCATTAGCCCAAAGTCTAGACACAAGTACTTTATTGCTCCTTTGCTGAACTAAAATCAGCTCTCCCTAGAGCATCCAACTTTCCTGTTGAACTGAAAAGTCACACCTTCCAACACTGCAAGTTTTAGAGTTTGAAATACCTAAAACCTTAACTTCACGTCTGATGTGAGTGGCTGTCTCATCTCTGTTAGATTGGGCTCCTGCAAGCTGATCTTCCAGAGCTAACCATGCTGCAAAGCCCTGGCCAATTATCCTGCTGGAGATTTTAATTCCATTACTCTGTGGATTTGTCTGACTCATGCTTCTGCCTTTTCCTCAGAACAGGCATAAATAACTTTTTCTCTGACCTAGCCAGTTACTCTCATGGAATTCACACCAATACACTTTTGGACATTCCTGCTCTTCTATTAAACTGAAATTAGTTAACTGTTTCAAACAATGCTGCCAGGGCAGAGGGAAGAAGTGCCTGATTCATGGACAGAGATAGGCAACAGCATTGTCCATCCTGTCTAGAATGCCTCTTTTTATGCAGGGAAAAAAAATCCAACAGCATAAAATAAAGTAAAATATACACTCTCTTCTTTTATTTGAATTAAAAGCACACTTAAAATGTCATTCTACAGAATCATGATTTGTAAATCTGTAAACTTGCTTGCATTTGAGCTTGCTTCTTCTAAGAAACAAGTTCATACTAGTAGAGAAAGGTAAATGAATTCCCCAGAAAGATAATTCCTGCATTAAGAAGTTTTCCTATTTGACACATCCCAACAGCAGATAAAAAAATGCCAAAGTTATTAATATGAAGGGTCAGATGCTAATCATAGATGAACCACACATTTTGCTCTTATCACAAAGTACCTCAAGTGGTAACGCACTGGAATTCCACGTGAGCTTGGAATTTCACCTTGAAGTACCTGTCCTCACCTTGCACTGCAGAGTCACATGATCCCCTCTCCCCACTGAAGTGACAATTCTTTGAACTTTTCAAATCTTCTAATCCCAAAGTGTTCTAGAAAACTTTGACAAGGACAAAAGCAGCTCAATGACTTCAGCTGGTGAGGATCCAGAGCATGGTCATGGCACCAGCTGCCAAAAGAAGAGGACATCTCCCTCCCATGCTGGTCTTCAGTCCTCCCCCACACTTCCTCTCTGAAAGTCAAGGTAGTTTGCTGCCTTGCAAAGTAGGGAAAAAAAGAAAGACAATGTCATCAAAAACAGCCAATCAAGAACAAAAGGTCAGAAAGATAAGAGTGAAGCCACAATTTACAGGTAACAAAGCTTTCACTAATATCTTGCAAAGCTCAGATGGTAACCATAACAATATCTAAATATTAGATGGGAAAGGGCTGTTGCCAGCCTCCTTCTCTGGAATGTGAGCCAAACGACTTTATTCTCACCTCCATGGAAAAGCCAGTGGGATGTAAAATTATGTGCTGAATCCAAATTAGCTGTGCTGAATCCAACCACTTGCATTCCTGGTCATTGGTCAAACTGGGACAATCCTAAACTTGTCCCATAAAATCACATTTGCAGGAGCTTGGTGGGAGAGACTCAGAGGGGGATTTTATTTAGCAAAGTTTCTTGTAATTAATACACACACTCATATTAAACTGACATTAAAAAATCTGTAGTTACCTCTGGGCCTGCAAGACACACCTGGTTACTACTGAAAATGGGAACTAGGAGCTTAAAAATGCTGCTCGTTCTCAGAGTTACTTACACCATCTTAGAATATTAAAAGTAAAATTTCAGAACATCTGGTTTTCCTTTCCACTCCCTATGATATCATGTTTTCCAAGCACATTTGGCAGCTCACTGTAAAGATACAGGCAGACTAAACATCCAGGGCAAAGCAGAGTCAAGATGAAAAATTCCTATGTCCTGGATGCAATAAGTGTGTTTTCTAGCTCCAGATTTCAGTTACATAAGTGGTATAATAAGGGCTTTTCCCCCATTGGCAACTTGTGTATTCTTCAATCTTCTCCTTCCTTGATGAGAAGATACACCATGTATCTGCCCTCTAGAGTTTTGGATGTGCCTTTGTAAGCAGTTTTTCATGTGCTATGTGATATTCAGAGTCCCTATACAGAGAGATTCAGTTGTAGGAAAAAATAATTATGCTTAACAGGGGCAGATTTTGTACATACTTTTCTTTATCTCACACAGAGAGATGAGATTAGCTTTCCATATTCCTCCTGCCTAAAAGGAAAAAACCCGAAAAAACCAAACCAAACACTGCTACAACCCCTGCCTTTTTATTGCATGTCTTTGTCTCTCCCAGCCTGGAACTGGAAAAATGGACCAAACAAGTTCCAGGGAACTGTTTCTCCTGTGAATTTCCACAGACTCTAAACAATACAGGAGAGTGACTGTTATAAAAACTGAAAGTTCCCATTTAGCCAATTTCTCACAAATATTTTATATCTTGAAGCAACCTTCGTATCTCTTCCTCTTTACCTATTTTATTGTTTTTAGCAGGTCACACTCGAAACACAGATTAGTCAGCACAAGCACACGTTTAAGTTTTGCACATACTCACATTTTATTGATGCACACATCTGATTCATTTATACTCACCAGTGAAAGAACAGCAAACCTAGAAATTCATCAACACTTCCTTGCTCTAAATCCTAATTTCTCTGTTTTGTAAAAAACCAGTGTGAAAATGCAAAGACATGCCTTAAGAATCCCAAGATGACAGTCTTTGGCTTAATGCTTCATACTTAAAAGCAATTTAAATAACAAAGTATAAAATAGAAGAAAAGCACATATTATGAAAAAAAACTACTGCTAAAATAATAGTCACAGTGCTTATGCTCTGATTAAAACTTAATGACTAATCAATAAAACTGTAATTATAACTTTCACCCTGATGCAATTTGGACTAGCTTATGTATTTCTATTGATCAACTAAGACTTTCTATAAACCATACATGAGAAGGTCTTGCTTTGTGCTATTTTATTACAGATTCATTGTAGCAAATCTCTAAAGATCTATCTCAGTTATTTTAGAGCTTACTTCTCTCCTCATACCCATGACTCCAAGGGAAGAAAAGCTAGCAAAAACAGGAAAATGAGGTGGAAAATGGCTGTTACACTGTAGTTCCCACACCAGAAGGCCACTCTGCCATTTCAGTGGCTACCATCCTACATTTCTCTGGCCTTAGAGGAGCCAGAGCCAAGCACGTGAGACAGCCCTGAGCAACTCATTTGACTGTGCTGCACCACCTCTGCCAGCCCCAACATGAAAGCAGCAAGTGCCTGAGTTGTAAAGGTCACAGACCAGCACAGGGAACAAATGGCAACAGGTTCTGTTGAAAGGAGTCAACTGGGCTTTGGCTACTGCTGATTCAATTACTGGGTTATCATTTTCTCACAGGATCCTCACATGCACAGGGAGTGTACCATAAATAACCTATTCCACAAAGAAGAGACGTTTTTCTTCTGGTGGATTTTATTGCAAACTGTTGGCAACTCTTCAGGAGCCCCACTGCCATTTTGCTTGATTCTGCAATAGCACTTGAGAAGCTCAAAACTCCTCCTGGATCTGCTGTTCCATGACACATCAGGTCTTAATGGAGTTTTAGGGCTGTGCATAGGTGGCAAATAACCTCATGCTGACTTCTAACAGCCTTCAGAGAATCTTCAGGGAAATAAGTTCTGTGCATTGCCTTAAGTTAGAAGTTACAACCTGATGGCACAGGCTCTAACCAAGCCCAGAAAGAATCCACCTGAGGCAGCAACACAAACAAATCCCACCCAGCCCTATATCTATCACCTTCTATCTACCCCTACCAGAGTGGTTATGGGTGCTGCACTCATCTATCTTCATGTACTTGGTATGTTAAATTAAGTTTCTTGGCTAAATCTCATTCAATCTAATCAGTAACATTTCCACAGAAGAATAAAAATTCCTTGGGTGTCAAAGCTGATCCCACAGAGGGCAGGGAGAGCTGAGCTGCTTCCCTTGGGAAACAGGCTGTGCTGCTGTAGTAGTGAGGCACCTGGTGTTAAGCTGAAATAAATGGCATCTCCACACTCCTGGTAGCTTGGGACCAACATAAACCTGAGCTAAGCCCCATGGGAAAGAAAAGAAAAAAAATCAGTTAATAAAAGCAGAATATGGAACCACAGACACAACAGATTTTTCTGTCCCTTGCCATGGGCTAAGCCTGAGGTGCAAAAGAGCCAGAAAAGCCTGGTTTGTTTCCACACAGCCCATTTCCTTACCTCAAACCCCCAGAGACAATCTGCACCCCGTTTTATCAGTGCAGTGCCAGCACACACTGTGTCAAAAACAGGACAGCAGAGGTGGCCAGTGCTGGCAGGAACAGCATGGGGTGTTCAGAGCTCAACACCCAGCCCCAAGGCACTGTGCCAACAGTGAGAAACGAGGCTGCTGTAGGAACTGTCACAAGATATGACACCAAACCCGTGTTTCCATAATGGAATGGTTTCCTCTCCTCCCCTGGACACACAATAGCTGAACTTCCTTCTTACCACTTCCCCAAGGGAGGCAGCCACCATGTGTGTTGCAGGGGACAAGTAGGATGAAGATCCATGGGGCAGCACGGATTTCACATTCTCATAGGTGATGAAAAAAGCAGCAGCTGAAATTAAAGAATACATGCAATTATTGCACTGTTCCTCCATCACAGGGCTGTAGTAAAAACCAGCATATTTTTACACCAAAACAGAACAACAATATCAACAGAATCTGTGAGATAATTCCTTCAGAACTTTACACTTCTGGCTACCCCTGGCAAATCTCTCATTAATATCGAAGGTGTCAGGACTCCATTTAGTAGTGAGCTACAGACAGATGTGTTAATCAGCCATGAATGTCCAGCACATTTGGAAAAACTGGTATCTTCCATATCCATAGAGAGAGTAAAGGGAACGTCTCTTGGTTGAATTGAACAGATGGTCCTTTTTTTTAAAAGGGGGGAGGAAGGGAAAACCAAACAACACAGCTGATTAATTGAAAAGAAAAACAAACCCAAAAGGCATGGTACAGTTCTGCTGTCCTACAATATATGCAAAACTGTTTCAGTAGCAGTTTATTAATAACTTCTTCCTAGCTACTGCCAGTTAAATATTTTTAATTTAGCTCCATAAATTTTTTCCAGGTTTCTGAAGGATTTGTAAAATTCTGTGCAGTGAACAAGAAACACACAAAACTAAACTGAGCACAGCAACGTGAGCTGTGTTTATTCACTGCAACAGTCAACTACAAAGGCACTTACACCTTAAGGGTTATTCCTTTTCCTAAAGATAATTTCAGTTCTCAGTCATACGTTGGGAAGATAAAACTACAGTGCAGATTTTGGAGATGTAAATACTGAAAAAAATGACATGTCTTGCGGGGGGAACAGATTTTAATTGTAAAGAAGGGCCGTGTGAATTGCCTTCTACTAATCAAAAGATGCTTATCACCTCAAAAGGAGATAACAGAGCAGCCAAGATAAAGAACTCAATTTTTTTATATCACCTTATGAAGGACATCAAACATTTGAAGGTGTCAGTGGATTTGTCAGCAAAGTTCTCCTAACACTTACATCCGACAGCACAGATTGCTGTTTTTCATCCCTCCCCACAAAGACAAAATGGACAAAGGCACCAGGAATTTCAGATGTCTTTTCTCTGCTGGGACTAAAAGTATCTACTTTTTTAAAGCCTTATTTTCAAAAGTGTTCCTGATGTCTTTACCATTTAAGCATTGTGGTTTCAGGGAGATGGGCAAAGCATCCCCAGGGATGACTGAAACACCTGCAGTGCTCAAGCACTTTGAAATTCCATTCATTTCCAATGCCAAGAAAGAGTGGGTCATGACAAAAGTGTCCAGGACAAGCAAGACTCAAGCCCTCCTTGGCACCCAGAAATGTTTTAGCGTGCTGCTGGAAGTAAGGACAGGCCTATATGCAGGAATGCTTCCAAGGAATTCGGGTTGCTTTTCAGAGCAAACACACAGAAGCCTTCACATCACTCTTGCTGAAGTTTGCTCAGTGCTGGAGTTCTAGAAACTGCTCTTCACAGCTGGACATGGACTCACAGAATCCAGGCACCCATATCAGAGGCAGCCACAGACATGAATAACCTGTGTGACATAAATTACTATTTAAAGAAGACAAAGCATAATCCAAAGAAAATTTACCATTTGGAAAGGATCCTATTGCAGTGGAAGGAACACCAGCATAGATGCCACGAAAACCACCAGCTTTCCTAAATCCTTGAGGACTCTGAAGTCGAGTTTTTACAGTATCCAGGGGAAAAAGGATCAGGTCAACACACACACCAGCAACTCCACCAGCCTTCAAGACAAAACCATGGAGGAAAGTGCATTAATTCTCAGGGGTGAAGCTGTGGTGCTTATGGGGGTAACTGAGGCATGTGTAACCCAAAGCACTGCTGACTCCATCCCTCCTGAGGTCAGTGTATAAACTGAGTCTTACACACAACTCAACAGCTTCCACAGCTTTGGACAAGGAGGGCTCAACAAAAGTAACAGATATCACAACTTTTAAACCATTTTTAAGGTATTTTCAAAACAATTTTGGTGTTTTTAATAGTGCAAGCAAAGCAATGCAACACTTCCCCATTCCACAAGAAAGCCAGACAGTGGATGTCACTTATCAAGAGAGCACAGAATGACCAACACTTCCAGCATTTGTGTGATAAAATCAAGGAAAGACTGAAGCAATTGTGCTCTTCCCCCTTAGGCATCTCTAGAAAGCACATTCACTATTTTTCAGTCTTCATTTAGTGTTCACTCTCCCTCATTGCCTTTGTCGAACAAAGCCTAAAGTAAG
>VYXF01011009.1:369289-388681 GCA_013397295.1 Polioptila caerulea
GGCCGGGCCGGGCTCAGCGGGGCCGGTCCCGGCGCTCCGGGCAGGCCGCGTGTGCTCCCATGGGCGCGGCCATATTGCCGCCCCCGGCCCGCGGTCACGTGGGCGCGGCTCTGACCGCGCCTGCGCGGGGCGCGGCGCATGCGCGGCGCGGGCGGCTGGCGGCAATTAGCGCCGAGTGTTAATTAGTTCGTGCTCGGCCCAGTGATTTTTGCTGCGCGGTTTCAGCCCAGCCCCTCCCGACTCTCCCTGGCGCCCCTGAGGAGGTTCCTGGGGTCTGTTTGCAAAGCAAACAGTTTTTCCGTGCGCCCCGGGAAAAAAAGAAAAAAAAGATATCCTAAAGGAAAAAGAGCCCTGAAAGCCTGAAATTGAGTTTTTGCTCAACTGATGTTGATGTCTTCAAGCTGAATTTTCTGTCTCCAACATGAATTTCCTCGCCTTTTGTGAACGTAACTGATGACGTCAGATGACGTCTACAATAAAACTTTGTGTTCCCAGCATTGCATAAGATCATATTACCCAAATAAATGTGCTTTAGACAGCCGGAGAATGTATATTAGATAGGCGGATTCGTGTAAATTTTGGTATATAATGGATGTAACATTTTACCCCTTGGGGTGCTCGATTTGTGGAAAGTTTCACCTTGTACCTTGTGTGGAATAAACAATTGTCTCCAGCAAAAGCAATAAACTCTCGGACAGGGCCATCGCTCCTGCCTCTTCCCAAGAACTCTGCTGGCTCTCCGGGGATGGAAAATGCCATTTTTGACCCGAATCCCAAACGCTTTTTACATTTGGTATTTGTGTCCTGCTGGCTCTCCCCCTTTCTACGCAGGGCATCCAATTAATCAGCGGTTCCAAAAGCTGCGGAGAGGATTTTGGCACAGAGTCCTCGCACAATCCTCACCCAGCAGGAAACCACACTTGGAATTACGGGAAATGTGATTCTAGAGGAGGAAGAAAGGGCGAATGTTGGAGAGCCCTGCAGAGCGGTGCAGAACCAGAAAATTCAAGCAGGCTCCGATTCCAAGATTTCCTTGGCTGCGAGCACGTCACTTGGGATGAGTTTTGGATGCCGCAGCTGGGAATGTGATGGTGCCTCACATCCAGCTCAGCTCCTGTCCCTCGGGCTGCTGAGGGTGTTTGCAGGTGGGCAGCACTGTGCAGACCTGGGCTGTCACACCTGCCCACAGCAAGCACCGTGACTGCCGTGGAAGCGCCATTGCCAACCCCAGCGAATTCATTACAGCTCTCCTACAGCGCTCTGGGGCTTTTCCTGAGCTGCCTCAGTCCCTGGAGACAGGTAATGTTAGAGCAGTCTTCATTTCATTTCGTCTTCATTTGGAGTGAAAAGCTCGAAGCTCTGCAGGCAAAAATAGAAAGAACCCGAGTGTGTTGCATTTCTTAACCTCCTTAGATTTTTAAGGCCGTTCCTTGGTTTTCTGTCTTTAATTTACAATTTTTACGGTAGTCTGGTGGGTTATCAGTACTTTGCTTTAGTTTGGGCTGTATTGTGCTTATTAAGAAACACTTATTGGTTTCATATCAGGAGTGATCAAACAACTCCTTTGGCATTACTACCACACCTGTCCCTGGTATGGATGTCTGAGCACCTGAAGTCTAAGGTTTGCTGTCCTAGGAGTTAATTCATAAAAATTCATGTGGCAGGGGCGTTAGAACTAGATGTTTAAGGTCTCTTCCAAGCCAAACCAATCTGTGATTCTACAAAAACTTTGATCCTGGTTCCTGGAAGAAGCAGGAGCCACAGTTACATATTCCAGCCGGAATACAGGGATGACTGGGCTGTGAGCAGTTATTACAGTAACAGCCGTCAGAGCACCTGGCTCTCTGAAAGAACCCTGCTATTTATACAGAAATAAAAAGAATCTGAAATCTACCATTTCCAGATGGTTTTCTGTTGAGTGGCTAAATAAACTCAAAAGCTGAAAGTTCCTCACTTTCCAGGTCCATGTCTGTCATTAAATAAAGCACATTGGAGCCATATTGAGGGAAAAAATCAGACATCTGCAGTAAATGAAGCGGGCTTTTGGACTCACTGCAAACTCCCAGCACCCAGCCATGGCAGCACTTAAAACAAGACCTTTTTACCCCCATGTACCCAGGAGGTTTCTTGATGTAAAGGTTCTTGGGGTCATAGCAAGCGTTCCTCACATTGCTCAGTGCAAAGCTTTCAGATACACTCTGTGGCACTGGCTCTTTTATTTATCACCTTCTGTCAGGACAACTGCTGCATCAGAGAGGTCACAACCTTCTATTCTTCCAAGCCACTGTCCTGTCTTAAATGAACAAGTTCTGCTTAATGCCATGGGCCAGACATCAATCTTTGAGCCAAGTCCTACAGTGGACTCCCCCCAGGCTCGGAAAGTAAATTGAGTGAAGAAAGAGATCTGGTTTCTCACATCCTTTCTTCCCTGCAAGAAAATGCTGTGGGTGCTCTCCAGCATCTCTCCACTAAGCTGGGCTCAGCAGAACCTTGCACAGGTAGTGTCTGACTGCACCTGGATGGCAGATGTTCCTGGTCAACCTATTTTCAGCTTCTCCCAAGCCTGAGACCAGCTGTGGCTGCAGCTCAGGGGCTGGAGAGCAAGATGGGGAGGCTGAGGAGCAGCCATGTGGGGCTTGTCCCAGGCACTGCAGGGGCAATACCGTGAAGCAGAGGACAGAACAAACACTCGTGTCCCTCCAGCTGCAAGTGTGGACTCTGCCAGCACCACAGCAGCTTGCTGGCCAAAATTGTTTTGCTCAGCCCCTCCTTTCATCGTCTTTTGTGTTCCCTGCTCTTCCTTCTCTGCCCTTCCTTGCTCATGGCTGCAGGTTGGTAAGAATACTTTTGAAAATGGCCATTATGGCCTACACCACCTCACTTGCTTCCCTCAGCCTTGCAGCACATAAAAGCCATGGCAAGAGATGAAAAGCCTTTTAATTGTGGTAGGATAAGGAACTTGCTGCATCTCTGGATGCACTGAGTGGGATATGAGCTGCCAGCAGCACAGCAACCCTCTAGCTTATGTTCTGTAGAAAAAGAGATTGCAGGGAGTGAGTCTCAGCCACTCATGGCTCCTCTTCATCAGGGCTGCTTAAGCACCATTTTGCATTGATTTCACTTTAATCCCTGCACTAGTACAACAATGCACATGCACAGAAATGCCTGTATGTATGGATCTGTGTAAATGTAAGCATGTTATATTCTTTGTGTGTATTTCCTCCCCACCTCCTGGCTGCTGTTGGATGTCTGACACCAGCAGCAGAAGATTTATTGATCTGGTCATAACATATTAAGGCTGCTGAAGAGCAGATGTTAAAAACAGACTTCTTGGCATATATCAGCCCCCGGCGGTATTGGTCTCACACATGTTCCAGTGTATTTATTGAAGCAATTGCTCTCCTCATTCTCTTCATTATCTTCCTTCTGGGCAATTCAGGCACACCAGAGCCAACCCCTTCCAGTCAGTCAGTCCTTCTTGGATCATCGTTTTTGCTTTAGCTTCGGCAACACCCAACACCTTTTCCTTCCTGAGAAGGAAAAGCCCATCCCACTGTTCATAAAAGCAGATGGAAATTTATCAGCTGAAAAAATTTATCCTGGCATAAGTACAGTGAAAATAAAGACTCAGGGATCACCCTAATTTGATAGTAAGCAGGTGCATAATGGGGTCAGGGAAGCCATTTGGAGGGAGTGCTTCAATGGTATGACCACATACAGCACCCAAGAGGCTGTGATGCTCCACAGGAGCATATCATGGCAGACGAGGAACAAAACACAACCCTTTGACCATAAAAACGTTGTTTGTCCCATTTAATTACAAAAAGACACAGTCCTGTGAAATTCATGCAGAGCAAAGGATTCTCCCTGTGCGGGAGAGCAGCGGCCCCACACACCAGAAAGGTGTGACCCTGATCCTTCTCCAGGAGACAGCGTTGTCACCAGCCTCCTTAAACCCCTGGGGTGCACACTCTAAGGTGAGGGCTCCTTCCAGACTCTTGCAGAAGTACAAGTTCATATTCTACAGCTTTTCTCTGCCAGGGATAGGGCTCCTGGACACAGCTCCGGTGTAGTAAAATCTGAGAGGTCCCCCAACACCAGGGCTCTGGCACGGGGAAGCTGAGTCCTGTTCCCAAAAATTCCTCCCAGGACTGGTACTTGCCTCCAGCTCTCACCCCAGTGCCCCATGGCCCCTCTGTGATCTCAGCAGCTTTGCTGCAAACCTCTGCCCACGTGCTTCTGGAGCTGCCTGCTTCAGAAAAATGAAAATTAACTGAATATTTTCCTAATATGTAGCCAGCAGTGGACAGCTGGACCTGGATGGGCAGGAATTTTTCCAGCTCTCCTAATTTTGTCAGTCTTCCTTTTCTTGCCTTAACCCTCATGCAAACTACAGGCAAGACTGGTTTAATCTGGATTTCAGGTGATTTTAGCTCCCCCTCATGCTTACAGTAGCATTCCCTGTTCTTAAGTCTGGCAGGGTTTAGAAATTCTGCTGAAATAATAATTGCAGTAAATTTTTAGGGGAACAGATGGGGGAACCAGACAGCCATAAATTTAATAACTCCTTTGAGTACTTAGTAGCAGAAACATGAGTCCCCAAATTCATTAAGAAAAAAAGTGATTAATGATGATATGGATTTTGCATAATGATAGAAAGCCTTAAACTGTACAACTTTTGAAGGCTCCTCATTTATTCTGTCTTATTGGCTGCCTGGACAATTGAAGATGAAAGGCCTGGGAAAGACAGAAAAGACACATTTTAACTACTGGGTAAAGTAAGGAAAATAATGATCCTGTGGCAATGCAGTGACCTTTACACGTGTACATGTCTTTCAGACTCTCTGCAGTTAGTCTTACAGCACAACTGAGTTAATCTAATATTTCCATTTTAGCTCATAAGAGAAATGAAGGAAAATCTTAATTATGCCTGTAGTTGTGGTTATAATCCAACCCCCTGACACAGGAATTACTCACATCTGTTCTCAACTCATTTTGTAGGCCAATGCAATGACTTTGTTGACTTAGGAAGCAGAGCTAAAAAAAGTTTACAACAGAAAGGCCCTAAGCTGCCCAAATAATTGTGCATTTCCAAATTGTCCCAGAGGAACATCCCTGACATTCCCATAGGCAGCTGGAACTAGGAAACATGGTTTCTTCAGCCACTGATTTGCTTCAGTTGTTCTGGTGATTTAGAGCCTTCTTTTTTTAAAAGAAAAAAAAATGAATATTAACAGATCTGGTCTCTTCCAAAGGCTGTTGCTGGAATTAGCGAAACAGGAGGTGCGTTGTCTCTCCTAGGAGAGGGAGTGGATGCAACATTAGTGCTGGACCTGCTTTCCCTCCCCTTCCAAGCACTATGGACCAGCACAGGATCAAGGCCATCCTGGTACAAGCTCAGCATGACCCCTGGGGCTATTTTGATAGACCTTTGTAAGAAAAGACTCAAGTAGAAAATCATTTTCTTGACTTTTGTGGTTTGGAGAGCTGAACTCCTCCCTGTTCCATGGGGTTGGATGAGTCCTCCATCCCAATGATGAGGCCCAGCAGTGCTTTGCAGAGATGGTGGCCCTGACTCCTGGGAGAGGTTTGTGGCTCCAACTCAAGGGTGATCCTCACCTCCACTGCTCAGCTGCATCAGCCTCCTGGCAGAAATAAACTGCAATTATTTCTGGACAGACAAGGAGCAGTATTTTTAAAACTTAGTTCATTGCCAGCTGATTGCTCGAGTTTTTATCAGCTAAATCCCATCTTCAGCTCCCAGGGAGTGGATGGAATGTGCTTGGAGTGACATATGGAACAGCCACCATGGCTGAAACAATCCATCTATTGGGAGAAGTCACTGAAGAAAGGAGCTAAGGGGTTTATTTGGACAGCTGAACTTTGGCATGCAAACTGCAGCTATCTTTTTAACATCAGCTGTAAAAATAATGCAGTTTACTTTAAGAAAAATGACCTGTGTGTTTGGCACTCTGTACTTAATATAATTCATTTTTAGTATCATCTAATTCAAAGCAAAGAGTTTCTCAATCCACATAGGCTACTCAGAGAAGGACAAAGAAACCAAAGGACATGGGTGACAGGGTAGGGACAGGGAGCAGAGGGCTGGAGGGAGCACAGGCTCTCATAGCTGTTGGGGCACGTGTTGACTGTCCCAGAACTCCTCCATATCCCTTTTTGCCATCACTCCTCACTGCTGCCTGTGTCCTGTGAGACCACCTGAAATCCTACTCCATATTCCCTTCCAAAGAGCTGGGGACAGGAGTGGGCTGGATGGGGCTGACTGCTCCTAAAGAGGAGGTCAGCAGTGGGGAGAAGGGCTGTCTAACTTCAGTCTTCCTTTCCCATTTCCTGTCAACTGCAAGTCAAACCCAGAGCAAAGCTCCTGGAGAGATGTGAAACAGCAGCTCCAGAAGATCAGGGAGTGGGTCTTTGTCCACACCCAGCTGCGTCTGTCAGGCTGTCCATACACCACCATCAAACCCAAACTAAAGAGCTTTATTGGTACAGGTGACCGGCTTTGGCAGCTCCTCTAACTCTTTCCAGGAGACTCACGGTGTCTCCAGCAAGCTGAGATCTCGGAGGGAGAACCCTGCCCCCTTTGCTTGTTTTCTCTGACATTGTGGAGCACAACCCTTTGGTGAGAGGCAGCCGAGAGGTCCTTCCCAGGACCAGCGGAAGGAGCCTGGTGACAAGAAGTTTTTATTCACCTTCCTGTGACTTTCCAGGGCCCTTTTCCTTTTCCTTCTGTTTTGCAGAGAGAAACTTGCCAGTCCTTCTCCTCTCAGCAGGATTATCAGAGCTGGCTTCCGATGTGAAGTTTCCCATTGCTGAAGGTTTCTGATGGTCCCTCCCTGTGGTGCCTCTGTGGGAGGCATTGCCATTCCCAGCTGATAACCTATCGGTGGGGTTCTGCCCCAGAAAAGCCATTATCTAAGGGAAACAGAAAGCCCTGGGAACAGGGGCTCTTTGTACCTGGGCAAGGAGCAGTGCATGACATGTGAATTTGCCACATGTTACCACTCTGACTCCTGCTGAAACATGCCCTGCCCTGACCACAGCTGCTTTATCCGCGTGGAAGGAGGTGGAAGACAGGAGGTGTTTTTCCTGTAACGGCCTGACCGGGCAGCCTGGGAGCAGATCCCTGACACAGCATCACAAGTCCTTGCAAATGTGCCAGATGTTGGATTTTGTGTGGCCCTGACCACTGTTTCATTTGACAGTATCCTTCCTTCAGGCCTATTCAGACTGCGACTGTTTTTCAGAAAATTACACCGTCTTCCAACATGTACATTTGGTTTATAAAGAGCCTTGACTTTTTCTACAGCTCAGTTGATGCCTCAAGGCCTGTTTTAATGCTCTCCTGACAGTGCCTTGTGTTTGTCTGATTGGAAATATTCCAAGTAATTAAAAAATTACACACCAACTGCTGCTTAAAAATCTATTGTGTGTATATCTGTTTGGCATATTTTGACTTTGGAGAAGGCTGTTTGCATTCTCCATCCCCCCTTTCTCAATCTCCCATGTCAAGCCCAAGCTCTTCTGAAGTCTGCAAAGCCAGAGAGTGCCCTTAAGTGATGCCTGTTTATTCCTTATTGCCTTTTATTCTTTACAGGAAACAATATGGGGAGGCTGTGTCAGAAATACAGATACTGTAATTATTATTTTTATTATTACAGAGTATGCACAGGAACTTATTATTTTTAAGCCTGGTCACCCCTGTATCCTGCAGTGCCTTAATTTGGAAGTTCACACTTGAAAGGAGAGAGAATTGCATCCATACTTGTTGTCTGTCCTTGTCACAGGCGTGGGGCTGCACTGATGAGCTCTAATCACACACGTGAGCCCAAAACAGGGAGAGGTGGCATTTCTCTGTGCATGGAATAATCAACTCTGAGTTAAATGCAGTGCTTGAAAGTGATTTGTATCCATCCTCACCCCCACCTTCTCAGTCTAATTAACTCCTCTAATAGAATTAATCAGCACACTAAATACGAGACTCACTAACGACTGAAAAAACCACACCACTATCTATTCCAAAATACAATTACACTGACAAACTCAATTACATGCCTCAGTCACTTCTGAAATTACTCACCACTATTGGACTGTGCACAGTTTAAGTTTCATTGTTGAAAGAAATCATAAACACTTTCTAAATCGTACAATGTTTACAGAAATACACAGAAGCACAGCTTTTATTACCCATGTGGCAAAATTAATTTGACACATTGAAAGCAAATGAATAGAGCTGGAGGACTTTATTCAGGCAGTATTCTTCCCACTGATAGAATTTACACTGGGGGAACATCTAACACATTAACCTTATTAAACTCTGATGTAGGTAAATAGCATTTCAAAGGGAAGGAGAAAGGACCCAAATCAAAATCCTTACTGCATTTGAATGAGCAACATCCAATCCTGCATTTCCAACTGTTCTTTTAGTTTACAACACCCTTTCACTAAAGTAGGCTTTTGCTCTGGAAGCTTTTGCAGCAGAAGCAATCCACAATATGCAATTATGATTCTGGGTTTAGTCTTTTAAATCTGGTGCACTCTACAGCTGAAAATAAACTCCCATCAGATTTGATTATGTGAGTGTAGGTTAATTTGCAAGTCAAAAGAGGAAGATAGACATTGCTTGTGTTTTTAATAACCCGAGTTTATCTAAGTTCATCTCAATCTGAAGATACAGAAAGTCTTCCTGAACTTTTTCTTTTCTGGTCATATGCAGCACCTGCTTCTCAATCTATTTCAAACTCTGATGTTTCAAACTAACTCTGTTAGTCAAACAGTAATATTTCTCACAGAAGGGAGAGAACTGCTCTTGTTTACAACTGGGCACAGGCAGATAAAAATTTGAGCTCCAGGCTGAAAAATTCTGTGAACTTGAAATACCCTCCTCTGACTGAAAGAAACATCCTCCCATCCTTAGCAAGAGCCCACATCCATGCAGAACCAGTACAACAAACTGGTTTTGAGCCTAAAAATGACAGTGGCAATTGCCTAGTAGGAATTTCTCAGGCGAGTAGAGTAGGTTACTGAAGGAGCTACAGATTGCTCAAAATTCCTTTGAAAAAAGAGAGTCCAGAGTTTGAAGAGTTCTCCAAGAAGGCAAGGAATATCTTGCTGAACATGAGAGAGACACAGGACCTGTCCAGTGCAGAGGGATCAGAACTCCCAGTTTCAGTCCTAACAGTAGAAGTGTTGAGCAGGTGCATTCAGAGACCTGACACCTGCTCCACAGGGATGCAGTGGCACTGGGGTGACAGTGGGGAGGTTTTCTGGGTGTTTTTATGGATGCATCACACATGGCATGCTCTGCTCTGGGCTCTCCCATCCACCCATTCCATCCCCTGCTCTAAACCAGGGGAGAAACCAAAGCACAGGAAGGGAAGATTGTTCAGCACAGAATGATGATTGGCCCATGTCAGTGAGAAACCCTTTCTCCTTCCTCACAAATTATGAATTCTTATCGTATGCTGGGACAGTACCATTCGAGGAGCAGGACAACAGAACAGAAAGGATCTCCAGAAAAATGAATCCCATATCTTCTGGGGAATATTTGCTATATTTTGGCTCTTTTCCATGCCCATTTATTTCACAGCATGCCAGTCATCCCCATCCATAGTCCCCTTCCCTCTGGAGCTCCTTTTATGTGCAGCCAGGCAATTCACACTCAGTACTCCCTTCCTCTCCTTCAGGTGTTTAAAGGTTGTTTAAAGCTGAGTATTAAACCAGATTTTATTCTAATCCATGTTTGCAGCTCCTTAGCCATTCCTGTTAGAAGTGCTGTGACACAGCCACACAGTTTCACAGCTGAAGATGCATGTTGGGATAAAGATAAATTCATGGTATGAAACTGGGGCCTCAAGCAAAGGGCTTCTTTTGCTGGAACTCAAAAATAAGACTCACTTTGTGAATTAATAGATTTTATACTTTCATCAGTGGAATATCATCCATCAAACTGAAACCTTTCAGGAAGGCTGGAGGTATTCCACATGCAGGCACCTTCTTTATTAATTCTGCACATTTCAGCAGTCACCAGTGCTGCATTGGATGACACTTGCAAAGGATTACAGACCTGATACGATATTAGATAAAAATTACAAGTGAGAAACTATTTTATTGCCATTTATTTTCATCAGCAGAGCATCCCTCTCCTAAATGCTGTTCTAATTTGGTTGGTATTGACTTTTCAGGCTGCTGAGAAGTTTTGTAATTCTTTTTTGTTCATCGTTTATGTATAGAAATCAATACTGGTTTGCTATTTGTTGAAACTGAAATGGTCACATTAGGAGTAACATGTACCTGATTTATCCTTGCATTCTATTCCTAGTCAGAATTGGATTAATTTCTCAGTCAATCTATGATATCTAATAATTAAAAGTGGTGATTTCCACATCTCACATGCACTTTTTATTAACCTCACATTAAAACATAACTGAACAAAGCAAGCAGGAACATAACTGTGAATCTTCCTTAACATCACTGGTGTCAATGATTGAGATATCAAGGGTCTGGGTTTCTTTTTTGATCAGAATTTGTGCTCACGCCACCAGAAATAGAGAATTCATTGGTTTGCAGGTAGAGCAGGAATGATTAACTGTGAAATTATCAGACTCAATGTCTCCTTTTCTGGAAAACAGCTGGAAATTGTTTACAACTTTCGAACCTAACTGCAAGAAGTTTGGTCTGAGTAACGTTACCACATCCCAGCTCATTCATTTCAAATTTCGTGTTGCTCGGAGCAAACCCCACTGAAACAGCCATGATTTAGTGTCACTGCATTGTCAGACATCACAGAAATGTTTCTGGACTGACACTACCATCTAGTGTCCCCACCACAGACTGCAGGGAAAACGCACAATGCACTTGTTTGTTCACTTCTATAATTACATTATCATAAATAATCCATCTCCTGAGACACGGGTACAAATAGAAGGGAGACTGAAGGCCACACAATGCCAGCTTCCTTTTCCACTTGAATTGTAATAAATTGTAATAGAAAAGTCAACTAGGCACACAATCCTGAGGGAAAAAAAAAAAAAAAGTGAGCTGATTTAGCAATAGCTCTCAAAAGAAGCCCAAGTAATGTGGTCGGCTTCCATATTTTTCTCCCAAAGGTCCAGTAAAATTGAAAAACATATTAATGCTCTTGTAGGACAGCTGGGATATTCAGCTGAACTGGCACAGATGAAGTGTGGAGCCTCAGTGCCACAGGACATCTCTTACTGCCTCAGGAGCATCTGTAGCTTTCCTGGGAGAGGCTCGTGGGAGCTCTGCTGGACCAGCCACACTTGAGGACACTTCACATTTCCTGCTGAGGGGTAGTGAGCATATTTAGAACCTCTCCAGGATGCCAGAAGAGGTAGCTTTCCTCTAAAATTGAAAGCTTCCTTGGAGCCCCAGCCCCACTGGTTGTCTGCCCTGTCTCCTTCAGCAAGGGGCAGGTGACTTCAGCAATATCAGCTTAATTAAGCCACAGTCTTTGCCTGCTGTGCCCACCCTAAAAAAGTGAGTCCAAAGAGCTATCAAGTGAATTGCAAACCCTGCAAAATTGCCTGAAGGGGAAGAGAACTCTGCTCTGGCCAGATTGCTGCAGGGACACTGGAAAACACAGTGGAAATCACGAAACCCTGAAAGCTTTTTTTTAAAAAAGAAAAGCCTTTTCCAGCTTTTGACTTTTATTACACTTCCTCAAAAAAATTTCAAGAAGTTCCCCCTTTGACCTATGAAAACTCCTGTGCCTAAATATGCTTTACAATCCTCTCATTCCCCCACTTACAGTTTCAATGTGCTGTAACTGTATTTTCAACCAGAAAAATGCTGCACTGGGGACTGCTGAGGCAGCTCTGCTTTATTGCAGACACCGAATGGGCTGTGACAGGCTGCACCATGCCAGGCTCATTATACACATCTTCCACTGAAACACTGCAGTTCAGAGAAAGCCTTTAACCTGCTGATTGCAAAGAAGAGCCATTACATTGCTTTTGATATTGCAGCCATAATGGCGCCTTATTTCTTCAAATTATTGACACAATTTCAAAATGTTGTCTTGGCATCCTCAGGCTGAAGGTATCGATGCTCTTGAACCCTTTTCAGAGCACTAGCCTTTCACTCTCAGCACACTTAAAACATGTCCTCCAGTGGACTGTGAAGAAATCTCAAACTTCTCCTGCAGCTCAGCCATCCCAGCTGTAATCCTCAGCACGTCTAATCATCCTTCTCTGATAAAGCCATTTGAAAATTAAAACTACTCAGTTATTTGGGCCAAAGTGAATTTTGTTACTCCAGCATGAAAGCTAAGGAGTTCCTGCTGTGGAGATGTAAGGGACTGGTTGCTGGATTGCAGAGTCCTGTTCCCAGAAGAGACTGTTCCCAGCAGAAATCCCCTGTACTGGAGCCAGGGACAGACATCTAGGCAGGAAATTGGGGCAGATGTCCTTGTCTCCCCACCAGCCTGAGGGTGCCAGAAGCAGCAAAACCCTCCCATCAGCTGAAGAGACTTTCCCAGCAAAGAGAGACACAATCAATGGCCCATCTCACTCTGTCTTGTCAGAAATGTGATCAGGACTGGCATGGAGGCAAGTCCTCCACCCTAACAGTAAAATGACATTGTTGACATCTAAACCTGATGGCTCTTTTCTCACTCAATGTGAACTATGTGGCAGCAGCCAAAGAACCTCTTTCAAAGGAAAGTAGTTTTATTGATTTAAGAGAAAACCTTATTTGAGAGATTTGCCACCAACATTCTCCCTTGCCACAGATATCCACCAACCAGAAGAGGATGAGTGACCATTCACAGACTGTTTCCATCAGCTTGGGGTGATATCAGTTGACTTCATCACGTCCCTTCTCTCTCCTGCCTTGTGTTAGTGCCCTTATTAATTACACAGACACAAACAAACCCCCCCTTCTGTGGTTCCCAAGGTCCCCAGAAGCCTCACAGCTATTCAGGCTGGGTATGCCAGGAGATTTTTACAGAGCTTAAAACTAACGAACTCAGGCTGAATGATTAAGAAAATTGATAGAAAGGGGAGAGCTAGAGCACTAATCCAGCTGTGACAGCAGAACCCCTCTGTCAACAAAGGGGGCAAGAATGCATTCACTACACCAAGGGGAAACTGCTTTCCTGGGCATAGGAAAATGTGCTAGATGGGTTTTTTCAGAGTCTTGAACACCTGTTCAAGAAAAGTCTGGGATCCCCAATGTTCAGGGTAACTCCAGAGTTGCTGGATCCAGTTGTTGGATCAGTATTTATGTTTGTGTTTAGGATCCATGAAAATTAGGAAACAAAGTTGTCTTATATGAACAACGAAACACAAGCCAGAACTTAAATTGTGGGTAGCAGCAGATTGGAATATTAGAACCCTTTCAAGTAAGGAAAATAATCAGGAAAGGCTTAAGATTAACTTACTGTGAAAGAAGAAAAATCAATGCCCCAGCTCCTTCATCCTGAAGGTTAATCACTGCAAGAAACAGAGCTTTGCTGTACCTTGATCTTTGAGAGGACAAATAAAGTGAAAATTCAACTATTTCTTTCCAGTCCATCCTATTGCTGTGCTCCAAAACCATACAGCATCACTCCTCAACTGAGAAGCCTTTTGGTCTGGAGCAGAAATCGCTGTAGCCCAGCCTGGTAAGCCCTCTTTGGATTACTGTTCTCAGCTTTCCCTTTGATGGATCAGTGATCCCTCCCTTCCTCAGCTCATGCCAGTCATCTGGGAATCAGTCACTGGTGTGGCTGGGAGTGACAATCCCGTAAAGAGGCAGATAGGAGAGTTTTACAGAGCAAGGGTTGAGTCTTTTTCCTTTTTCAGAGAGCTCCAGGACAGGAGAGAAGAGAGCATCTCCAAAGTCAGCTGATAACCCAGCTGGTTTTCAGACAGTGAGTGAGAACCAGGAGTCTGACCCTGGTGGAAGGGAAAGCTGGGGAGGGCCCTGTGAGAAAATAGGCTGAATAGCAAGAGCAGGATGGTGAACTTTTTTGCTTTGTGGTCAAATTTGTCTTATTTGAGAGATGCTATAGGACATAAACCAATCTCTGCTTGGTTAGCAGCCTGCTCAGGCAGGAGTATTATATTTAAGACCACAGATAATGTTCTTACACTCTGTCATGTGCTGTGCCACATCCCTCCGGGCTGTGCCCCCCAAAACTGCCCCTGCTGTCAGTCAAGGGCAATTTACTGTAAGTTTTGCAGCAGGTAGTGTCCAGGTCTTGGTCTTTGAACTCACTGAGTACTCTGAGAAAGCCCTTCAGCAATATTATTCAGTTTCAAATTGCTTGCCATACTCTAAATGCTTAAATAGATGCTGGATCCAGTCTTCAATGTGTTTAGGATTGTATGTGAGCTGGAGAGATTGCTTTAACTTTCATAGCTAAGACTTAGGACAGATAAGAAGAGCAATAATATGTTCTGAGAGTCAGAACTAGGTGTTTTGACAATGTTTCTCCTGTCATTTTATTTAATAATCCATTGCCCCTCGGTTAATAGCTTTCTGCTTGATTAGCCTGTATAAATCAAAACTTCACGGCTTTATCCCTGGCATGTTACACATTCTGAGTTGAGGGTAATGAATTGTGCCGTGGGTTGATGTTCTCTGCCTTCCGTTTAGAAAAAGTCCTGTGTCAAGGAAGCACCTTGGCTTTCAAATTGAGTTATCAGTAGACTGTCAAAATGCAGAGGAGGAAATGCAGAGGATCCTAATGACGTGCAGCCAGGGATTACACAGCCCTGAGCAGAATATGAAGCTGCAGGGACTGGCTTAGCCTCTGCTGGCAGCTCCTGGGTTTCTTCACCAAGGCATGAAACTGCCTGTTCTGCATTTCCTGCCTTTCTGCTCGGATCCCCTGCCCACACTGCCCTGCTTGGAGTGGGGTAGCAGCACCAGCCTGGTTTCATGGCAGCTGATCCCACAGGGGTCCCCTCCAGGCTCTGAGGGCTGCTGCAAACTTGGGGCAGGAGGCACCTGTGGCACCTCCAGGACAGGTGTAGTTCAAATGCTGAGATGTGATTCGGTGTGAGCTGCTGCTGTTCCTCAGGCAGGATGATTGCTGTTGGGTCCCACGGTGAGCAGCAAGGAGAGAAGCATTAGTTCCACTCCTGGATCTGGCTCTTACCTTTCCTGCCAGCCTGGACTGCTCCTCCAAAGCCCAGCACTGCTCTCCTTGGCCACTAGATGCAGCTCATGCTGCATTGCAGGTTGCTTTACAGCATTCTGGTTTTTTGACGTTAGAAATTATTTCTCTTGTGTTTCTGGGTGTGTGTGGTTTGTGGAGGTTGAATATTTATCCTCAAATCTCCCTGTTTTACTTCTAAGTCTCCTTTCCCCAAACTTCTTGCTTGCTGCATCAACTGTACCCTTTTTGAATGCCAAATCCTCCCTCCTCACGTCTCCATACAGAAATCTGCTCAGCTGCATTGCTTTGATGGACTTGTCAGGGTAATGGGGAGGGAAGAAATCAGGTGAGTTAATAGAGAACACACTGATATTCAGCCTCAAGCTGAGCACAGAATTTTACCCTGAGCTTCTCACCTCCTGCAGTTTCATTTTCCCAAACAGTTTTTAACAGTTTTTACACTGCAGATGTTGCACATCAGTGCTGCCTCTCAGACATCCAGGGTAAGGAGTCTCCAGCTCCCACCTCCAGTGGGAGGAAAACCTCAGCACAGAGCCCAGGAGCACACCAGGGGATGGACTAGGAGCTCTGTTCTGCTTCTGGTGCCCACCCTGCCTGACACAGCAGGATGAGAGGGAGTCCCTTGGAGTCTGCAGGCAGCAGCTGCAGCAGTTAGAGACCTGATTAGGAGCTGTTTGAAGTTGTCTTGGGAAGAGCTGAAGGAGAGCAGAAATTAGGATGCTGTTGCAAAAATCAGAATCATTGAAAG
This sequence comes from Polioptila caerulea, assembly GCA_013397295.1. Classification (NCBI taxonomy): domain Eukaryota; kingdom Metazoa; phylum Chordata; class Aves; order Passeriformes; family Certhiidae; genus Polioptila; species Polioptila caerulea. The sequence continues at coordinate 385,183 of VYXF01011009.1, forward strand.
CTGGGGCTGGACATCAGAAAGACCAAAGGGCTGAGGAAGCAAAGGAGTGACACTGTGGCTGTCCCTGCCCTTCCAATATTCCTCAGCTCAGGAGTCACACGTGGTGCAGGGATAAGGGTGCTGGGGGAAGGCTGACTGGTGCTGTGGAAAACCAGCTCTGCCCTGGGCAATTGTGGGAACACGAGAGACCCCCTCAACTTCCCTGGCACTGCCTCTGAGCAGGTTTTCCAGAATGACACAGAATGTTCCAATGTATCTTCTGCTTAAATGTGCTTCCTCTTGAAGATGTGCTTTTGGTCTGGATGCTTCTTCCTTCCACTTCACCTGCTGCTCTGCCCAGGGGTTCATGTGGACAAATAACACATGAGGAACCCTGAGCTCTCTCCCCTTGCATGTTTGATCCCTGCTGGCTGTGCTTGCTGTGTTTGCAGCAGAAAGGTACCTGCACAAAAGGAACCCATCACCTCCAGGTGGGTGCCAGCCCTGGCTGCCACTGAGGATGGATTAGCTCTGATTCTCCTGGAACACAGAATGTGCAACTGTGGCTGTTACTGTGGAATCAACTCCAGCTTAGTCTGTACTATTTTCTTACACAATGAGGCTGCTTGTGGTAATGATATTCTTGTACTGTGGCATATAAGGAGCCAGGGTGCTAGAAATTACTGGCAGCAGCTGTGGGTGCTTGTAGGTAACAGCTGGGGAGAAGACCTAAAGGGCTTGGTTATTTTATTTTTCTTTGACGCAGTGAGATGTTCCTATTAAGCAATTACCTCCTGGGAGAAGCAGCAAGGTAGCTGCACTATCATTCCTGGGTTGGTTTTTATTTTTTCAGAAAGTCTGAAATAATTTTTTCATAATGCACCAGATGAGATGGCTCAGACCTGCTGTGAAGGAAGCAGAAAGTAATGCTCACAGTTTGTAATATTTCCTTGAGCTTCTGCTTTTGCACTGAAAAATGAGCTTCCTCCCATTAAAATGCTTTTAAATGACAAATCCACAGCTGTTCTCTCCAGCTTGCTTGAACACAGTGAACTCAAAGTGATCTGTGTGAAGGCTGTGAGCTAGCCAGCATGTTCTTCCCTTGCTAAGGGCATGGAGATGGTGTGGGCAGCTCCTTGGGCTCTCTGAGGTCACATTGCCATCCATCAAGCTCTCCTTTCCATCATAGATGGGGCTGAACCAAAGGAAAAGCTCCCTGAGACTGAACTTTGGGGAGCAGCAGGCAAATGTGTCCTCCAGGCTCAGCCATCCAGAAAGAATTCCCCATCCAGACCTTCAGAGAGGCTGGGGAGCTGAGCTCCATGGCTGGGAACAGCAAGGGGCTGGAGAAGCCACTGCAGCCACGTTGGTCTGCCTGAGCATGCTGGATCAAATCCCACAGATCACAGCAGGGGAAGCAGAGCCTGGCACTGCTGGTTTGTGCAGGTGCCACCGAGCTCTCCCAGTAGAGCCAGTCCCAGTCCATAACCCTGGCTGTCAGCACAGGGCCATCCTGCCTCCCCTCCATAACAAGAGCTTGATTGGTTTCATTTCACATTGAGGAAAAATACAGCACAAAAGGAGAAGCAGATGTTTTTAGACAATGTCTTCAGTTCCTGGAGCTTCAAAGAGCTTTTTGATTGCACGGACTTTAAAAATCATAAAAAGAGAGCCTTTCACTGTACTTTCACTAGGGTAAAACCCTCACTGAAATTTGTATGAGGAGAAGTTTTCAGGCTGAGCCTATGTGGGAAAGTCTTGTTGCTCACAAACCATATTTAAAATCCTTTTCACTGTTGGCTGGTTATATTTTCTCTCCTGTGTTGCCTTGGAGGCATGTCCAGCTCCTGCCTGTGCTAGTCATTATGGACAAGGCAAGGCAGGCTTGCAGGTGGCAGAGGGTTTGTTCCCCTCCAAGGGCCACTGCCTGGTGCCACCAGGAGCTGCATCACTCCCCCCTGGGTGAATGAAGCAGAGAAACTGCAGCTCTGGCAAGTACAGAATCTGGGTGCTTCCAGTGCACTGCTTTAACCATCTCCTTCAGATCACTGGAAATAACAGTGACCAAGAGAAGGCCAAGATCTTCCAGATGGGAGTGCAGCTTTCATCCTAAATACAATTTCTGGAGCAGCAGATTTGGGAGGCTGGTTGTGTCTCTCCAAGAGCTGGATGATGGTTATTACTGCAGGAGCACATGGAGATAGACATTTCTTCATACTAAAGGAACAGCACCTAGAAGATCTTTCAGGGGTTTAATTGGAAAATCCCCCTCTCTGGCCATTTTGAGAACTTTTCTCCTACCCGTGTGAGGACCTGAAACAGCTCTGAATGTCACAAAGCAGGCACAGGGCTGCCAAGTAAAAGCAGAGATCCATGACTGTCCGAGTATCCTGTCATCAGATTCAGGTGGTTCCTCTGTCCCTCTGCATGAATCCCACCTGCAGCTCCAAACATCCTACATGTTGCAGGGTCCTTCACAGAAGTTGCTTTAAATGCCTGGATTTCTGTTCCCTTGCCTGATAAAGGAGGAAGTATTTCTACTTTGGTTGCCTTAAGCTTCTATTTCTCACAACGAATTCTCCATGAAACGATATTTTTTCTGCAAGGTTACCTTCTGAGAGAATGTTATTCTTTAGTAACAGAAATTCAATTAAAATTGGGCATCTCTGTTTCTTGTCTAGAGGCTTTGGACCATGTTCTCTGCCCTCTCAGAAGGCTCCTGAGAAGGATCTGCTGAAAAAGGTAACACACAGAGGCTGTGAAGTGGTGGTGGTAGATGCAGCACTGTGCCTCCTATTGCCATCTTTAAAATGGGAATGATGTTCACCTGCACATTTCTTTACCCAGATTTGTGGCCCTGTAATGATCCCTGTGATAACAGAGGGAAACACAAGTGACTCTTCTGTCTCCTGGTTACCCTCCTATCTCATAATTTCTTACTAGCCTTCGTCTCCCAGCTCCTGGTACAAGGAGGAGCTTTTCCTGGGGAGCAGGTCACATTCCTGGGCAGCCCCCAAGTGACAGTTCTGTATTTTGGGAGCCTTGACTGCCATGGGCCTCTCTCCTCTGCAGAGAGGATGCTATCTGAAAGCAGGGTTTTGTTCAAGCTCTTGATCAATGAGTTAATGAGTAAATGAGCTAATGAATAAAGCACTGTAAGCCTTGCTGAGAGCCCTGTGTCCTTAGTAAGCTGGCCAGGGGATCAAGGTTGAAAAGTTCAGGTCAGGTCCAGGATGATTTTTCTCTCCATGGCTACCCCAGGAACATCCAACACCAGCAACTCAGGTCCCAAAAGCTGCTTTTCCACTCACTGTTGTTCTCCCAGGGGCTTCTCCTCCTTGGGGTAAAGGCTGCATTTCATCCAGGGGCCTCCCAGATGGGGCTGGCACACGGCTGGGGTGTGCTTGGCCATGCACCCTTCTCCAGCATGGGGAGATGTTGCGGTGCATGTTTTGGTTCTTTCTACTGAGTTTTATAAGCTTTATTCTGGCAAGCTGGATTATACACTGGGATAAGGTTT
>VYXF01011009.1:388703-456442 GCA_013397295.1 Polioptila caerulea
GGCACACGGCTGGGGTGTGCTTGGCTATGCACGCTTCTCCAGCATTATTACTTTTGTGCTCTGCATGTGCATCCCATGCAGAGGAAATGTGAGTTGGCTGCTCAGGCAAGCTGGATTATACACTGGGATAAGGTTTTGAGATTGCCTCATCCCATTGGGAATCTGTCCCTTAGGTCCAGGGGAGCTTCAGACACGTTGGCTTCAGTGAGCTGTGCTTGTCTCCCTGAGCTCATAGCCAAGAAAATGGACAAATATCTGCCTTGCAGCAAGACTGAGGTTCCCAAAAGCCCCCCCATTTGTAAAAATCACACATTTCTGCAGCCAGCCAAAGGCAGATAATGTATAAATGCTCCCATATGTCTCACAGGGCTTTCCTTACCACTCTACCTGACACTGCTCTCCCACAGCTCCAGGGGTTCTGTGAGACCATAAGCCTTCAACAGCAGATTGCAGCAAAAATGATAGTTTGGAGCTGTTTTACTCTCAGCATAATTTCTTACAAGCACAGTTTTTAATGTGATTTCTTCTTGGCTTGTTTCCTCCTGTGGTGTACACACATCTTGCAAGCAATGAGGAATTTGGATGTCACTTCTCATTTCCCCTCAGCCTTCCGGATCCAAGTCCTGGTTATCCTTTTTCCCCTCAATGTGGAGAAACAGAACAGCGTGTTGGGAACCAGCTGTGAAGCTCTCAGCCAAAAGCTGAGGAGGAAGCATCTTAGGATGAGCACTGGGTACTACGTGTCATCTCTTCCCCCACCGCCAATAAATGCACCACAACAGGACTTTGGGTGCCTAGGGAAGAGAATTTTGCTCTGTTGGCTGCCCTTCTCCTTTCTAGCACTCCTGGGAAGAGTCACCAGCCAGAAAACTTGTCTGTTCCTCCTTGCAAGGGATGGCAGCATGCATGACTTCCTGAACAGGAAGACATGCTGATCCCTATGTTGAGAATATGTCCCTGTCTTCCCTCTCTAGTTGTGTTCTCCTTTGCCCTGCCTGCACTTTCACCATTTTGCAGCTGGAAGAAGCTGGTAGGAATCCTCTTGTACCTGTGCAAAACCAGCCCTGGCCACAGGGAATGTTTTGCCAAGGGCAGAGGAACAGCTGATGCAAACCATTGCTAAAGGCTGCAGTCAAGCTCTTTGCTGCCAGGCTGGCTTGAATGGGCTTACACTGCTGAGCATGAGGATTGTTTCTGCTCCTGCATGAAACATTTCAGAGAAGGAGGAATCTGTGTCAGACATGAAGTCAAAACTCCCCATTTGCAGCTCCTAGGAATGGCCACTCTCTCCTGGTATTCCTTTTGCAGATCTCCCCTGCTGGATCTGCTCCCTGGGCTGTTCTCATCCAGTGGCTCCCTCTGGGATGCCTGAGGAAGGTGTGCTGGTATTTCTCAGCCCCATGATTTCATGTTGTGGGATTATAGCAAGTTACACAGCCTTGGCTTTCAGGAATGTCAGGTCCTGGTGTGGGTTTCCCAGAGAAGCTGTGGCTGCCCCATCCCTGACAGTGCCCAAGGCCAGGTTGGACGGGGCTTGGAGCAACCTGAGATAGTGGAAGGTGTCCCTGCCCATGGCAGGGGGTGGAATGAGATGGGCTGTAAGGTCCTTTCCATCTCAAAGCATTCTATGATTGTCCTTCCAGTCCCATGTTGGTCCTGTCTGTGTTTTGGCAGACCCGGGGCTGCTCTGCAGGTGGGATAAGAAGCACTGAGAGCTGAGATGAGCACCGTGCCTGTGCCATGCACATGCCTGGCTTTCCAAGAGCAAGTAGGGCCCACAGACACTCACCATAAGAACTCTGCACCATGAACTTAAAGAGGAGGGATGTACAAGGAGTTATATTTACAGTAACTAAGTGCTGGTACAGGGCATGCATAAGGTGATTAAAAAATTCTCCTCTCTGCCTTAGTTAATAATCTGGAAAAAGCCTGGCATACTCTCAGGGACTGCAGAGTTTAATATCTGGCTGATGATGCTAATTTAATTACATGCCAGCAGGTGGTGCCCAAGTAGAAAAAGGAGACAATCTAATACAGTATTCTCACAATTTAATGTCATATTCTCACTCCAAGTGAGGTTGCAAGTGGCGTTTCATTTTCGAGCCATGACCCAGCCGTTCAGACATTTAACAACTCAATGTTGGTGTTTTCTTTTCTGCTTCATCCCAGCTCGCCAGACAGCTCCCAGATCTTCAGGGCTAGTGAGAGGGCTGGGAGGTACCAGCTGATAGCCAGGAAAGCAGCTGTAAATGCACACCCAGTGTGAAGGGGTTGCTTGGTCCCCCTGTAGTTGAAGCTGTGGGAGGGGACAGGTCAATCCAAACGAGTGTCTCATGGCTGGTAGGCTGCAGTTTTTCCCAGGTGCACTCGTTGCTTGTAGAGATTTATACAAAAAATGTGCCAAATACTGAGTTGGGCACTGCTGAATGTTTTATGCAGGAGAGAGAAGTGGCTTCTCTTGGCCTCCTTTTAAAAATACAAGGAGAGGGATTTTGTGTCATCTGCTTTCTCTTGCAAAAACGACATGAACCTACTCAGCTGGTTTCCACTAACAGCCCCTACTAAACAGATGCAAAAATACCAGGTTTATGTATTCTGTGGCTCTGGCAAGTTGCTGATCTGAGTGGTTTTTGCAGGTGCTAAAACACAGAACACAGGCACTGCCTCTGCAGGGCTTGCAAGCTCTTTAAAGGAAAGTACAAACCCCTGCAATTCCGTAACTTCAGTGAACAATGAGAGCGATTTCTGTCTGGATTAGGACAGGAAACCTGTAAAGAACACTTCCATGATCCTCCTTCCCTGCACTGAGAATAGAGTGGAGCTCTGCCACTCTGCTGTGGTTACACTGGCTGTTGTGAGTGTTGCTCACACTCAGCCCAGCCTGGGCAATGGGAGCAGCAGGACAATATCCAGGCAGCACCAGGCATCTCCCAGCTGCAAATCAGCCCTGTTAAAATACAAGCTGGACACTCAGCAGGAGGGAGGTGGGGTCTTGTTACTGCTGAAAGTAAAGGCCAAAGTGAATAAGTAATGACTGGGAGTGACTTTTTCCTCTGATCAATGAAGGGAAAGGGCCTGAGCCTCCTGGGAACAATTTCTGCTGCAGGAGGCTTTCTGCTGGTTGGAAGGCAGAGTATCTCCTCTCCTCCTTGTTGAAATTCCCGACACGAGCAGACAAGCCTGATTAGAGTCAGTATATACTAGTCCTTTAGGAGCTGAGCAGACAGGGAAGACTGTCAGGGAAGAGATTGCTTCCAGTGGTAATTTATGCAGTTATTCTCCTTTTTTTTTTCTCCTGTGGAGAACATAAAACACTTCTGCTAGGGAGGAGATGAGCCTCTTCAGCCATTTGCAGAGATCACCAAACTGGGATTGCTTGGAGGCCTGAGAGTGGATTGGGCCCTTTGCAGTGGCACTACCTGTGAATTAGCCACATTTATCTCATTGTTGTGGGGTCTTGGACATTTCATCCTCTAGACAGCTGAATAAAATAAAAGCTAGAACCTTACAGGGTCCAGATACATATCCTGGGAAGGAGTGGAAAGATGAGGGCAGTAAATGATGGGCTCTTTTGTTTTGCTCCTTGGTAAGCTGGTTTTCTGATCCTTGCTGAAAACATCCAGTGCTCTCATGGATCAAGCCTGGCTCCTGTGGGTGCTGCAGATGGTTGTGCAGCTCCTTCTGCTGTATTGAGGCTGACAGCCATGCATCACTGAGAGGCTTGCAGAAGAGGTCCCACATGTTTTGTGTTTGCCCTGGGAAACCAGTGCAGGAACAGCAGAGAAAGCACATTGAGGGCACATAGACAATGATTTGTGCTGCTTTACTGGCACACACATACCAAGAAAATAGTTTCAAACCTTGGTGAGCCTCAGCTTGCCTCATGATGTGAACTGGACCACACTAAAACTCCCAAGTGCTCCTATTCCTTGGATATTGGACAAGCCCAAATGTAGTGGCAAAGTGTTGCAGAAAGGCAGGGTGGTTGGGTGGCCCAGAGAGCCCCAAATTCCCCCAAGTCACAAGAACATCCAGTATGGAGGGGCCCTTTGTTTCGTGCCCGTGGCAGCACGACCCTCCCCAGCTGGTGTTTGCTTTCCCAGTCCAGCACAGCTGTCTATTGAACCAGGTCTGCTGCTGTCCCTTGCTCAGCTGCCAGTCCAGGACTCGGCACATTTGCTCCCCAGCAGGGCAGGGGACACCTGGACACCTCTCAGGTGCTCATCTTCAAATCCCCTCTCAGACACCAGTGCTTGTGCTGGTGGTACAGGGGCAGTACCTCCAAGCAGGTGATTTAATCATGGACCCTCTCCACTATTTCCCAGAGAGGCAGAGGCCGAGTGTTACTGCACAAGTCAAGACAGCCACGCAGTGTGCTCAGCTTATCTGGGAGATAACATTTTATCAACATGCCAAGAGCTACAACTAATGAGGCACAGAACAGAGGCAGCCGAGTGCAGTAACTGGTGTGCACCCTCTTTCCAAACACTGATAGCAGTACCTTGCAGGGAAGAGCACACAAAGAACTAATGAGTAAACACCCAGGATCCAGGCAGAGCCAGCAGCATCCCTAGACATTTGGTCTGTTCTCAACAGAACCTAAAAATTCCTGCTGTACAGCCAGCAAGAGCTTACAGAGTATCTCTGTCACTTGTTTTAAGTTTTATATAAAATTTAAGGTTTTCTGAACAAAGGCTGGACCTTGAGGGTCCCCAGTCACAAAGAAAGCTGCTGCTGGGGCCATGAGAAAGTTTGTGCAGCCTGTCTGTGTCATTTTCTTGATATCCTTACCTTAGCCCTGCCAGGGGGTTCCAGCAGGTCCCTTGGTTTTTGGAAATTCTAATGAGTGCAAACAGCCAAAGTATTTACAGGGAGCCAAATCAGTCCCTGATACAGGGGGATTAGCACATCCCCCTGTACTTGAGAGCAGCCATACAGCAAAGGCTCTGGGAAACTTCTGTTCACTTCAGTCTCTTCTCCCAGGGCTGCTCAAAGGGTGCAGGGGTTTCCTGGGAAAAAGAAGGGAGCTCCAAGGGGAGCATGGCTTACCCATCAGGCTTGGGAGTACCAAGAAGCAGAAAGCCTGGGCCCAGGAGCGGAGTGTCCTTGATAGGCAAGAGGGAAACATCTGTTTCTGTAGGAGACTCTGCTCTTGCCAAGAGCAGGAGGCTCAAGCAAGAGGGAAGAAAGTGTTATGTGGGCAGAGAGCTAAAATCTCTTTTGTAATGCATGCCTGAGAGAGAATAGGCCTGAGGTTTAAACATGGGATAGCAGAGTCAAGTCTAGAAAAACCTGCTCTGTTGCACCTGGGTGGACATCGACTTCTTAAAGCTCCTGTTTTCTTGTTGGTGATGTTATCTGAGAGAAAAGAAGAAGAGCCTGATTGCTCAGCTACTTTGTTCCCCCACTGGTTTTCTGGTTAAGAAAGAAATTATTTATCACCATTGACTAAATGCTCCACTTCATTACTGGCTGCTGTTTCTCACAAAGAAATAAAGCTGAACATTAGCCATAATTTAGCAAAGTGCTGTAGATTGCAGTACTGAGGGCAATTAAACAATGCAAAGCAGTCAATCCCTTCACCATCCCCTCCTGCAGCAGGGCTGGGCCTGGTGTTAGACACCAAATCTCTTCCCAACCTCACAGTGCCAGGACTCAGGGCAATCCACACTCCCTGTACCAGCTTGGAGGAGAGGTTTAGCCCCAGCTTTAAAGTGATTGTGGCTGGGAAAGGAGAGCTCTCTGTATTTTCGAGCACATTTTACCTTGTCAGTGACTAAAGCTTTAACACTGGCAGCTTCCCAAGCCCTTTCCCCTTTCCAATTTAAATAAAATCAGAAAAACAGTGACGCTGGAACAAGAGGCTGCTGCTGTCAGTCTCCCTGGATTGCACTCTTCTGCCAGGGGTCAGGGAACCATCAAATCACAGCCCTCCTCCAGCCCTAGGCCTCAGGTCACATTTTTGGAAAAATCCAAGCAAGGCTTTGCACAATCAATCACACCTGGACTCAGGCTTTTTTGTAAGTAATATATTTTGTATTAGTATAACACATTTTTAGGGATTTCTTGCCCCCAGGAATTCTGACTGAGGCCAAGAATTTATTAAAGAGTTTAAAAAAGAGATATTTATACCCATAGGAAGGATATCCAGGAGAATAGTTAGCATACACAAGGCTGCAGACTTTCAGAAAGGATATAAACTCAGTCAAACATTAATAAACAATAGGCTGTTTGCAGTCTTTGCTGTTTCTTTCCCACCATTCCTACTGATAAGAGGTAAAAGCTTTCATTCGGGGAGCTGGGACAGATGGTTATTGCTCCTGAAAGGAAAGAGTGAACACCAGTTTCTGGTAGAAATTCAGAAAGTGTCAGAAGCATTTGCAGACAAAATTTATTCTGCTGAAAGTAATGGAAGTAATTTGCCTTAGAGATAGCAAAAATCACAGAATCAGTGAGTGGTTGAGGCTGGAGGCAGCTCTGGAGATTGTCTGGTCCCTGCTCAAAGCAGGGTCACCTACAGCAGGTTGCCCAGGAGTGTGTGACAGTGGGCTTTGAGCACCTGCAGGGAAGGAGCAACCACAGCCTCTCTGGACAACCAATTTGAGTGTTCAGCCTTGCTCACAGTAAGGAAGTTGTTTGTTATGTTTAAGTAGAATTTCCTGTGTTTCAGTGTATTTCATTGTTCTTCCACTGGGCAGCACAGAGAAGAGTCTGGTTGTGTCTTTTTTACTTGTCCATCAGGTATTTGCATACACTGACAGGATTCCAAGCCTCCTCTTCTCCAGGCTGAGTAGTCCCAGCCCTCTCAGCCTCTCCCCATCAATGAGATGCTCCAGCCCCTTCATTGTCTCTGTAGCCCTTCACAGCATGTCCATGTCTCTCCTGTACTGGGGAACCCACTGCTGGACCCCAGATGTGTCTCAGCCCTGTGAACTGGAAGGCAGGAGCACCTCCTTTGACCTGGTGACAGTCCAGGAGACCTGTGGCCTCCTTGTCTGTGGTCACACTGCTGCCTCCTGGACAGCTCAGTGTCCTTCAGGACACCCAGCACCGTCCCTGCAGAGCAGCCCGGCAGCGCCAGCCTGTCCTGGTTCAGGGGTGATTCCTCCCCAGGCACAGGACTTTGCATTTGTCAGCCCATTTCTCCAGCCTGCCAAGGTCTCTCTGAAGGACAGCACAACCATCTGGCACACCACCAGTCCTCCCAGTTTTGTGTGGACCATGAAATGTCTGTCCCCTCTCATCCCTTAAGCTCCCAGCTTCCTGAACACCCCCATTTTTCATCAAGGGGGGAAATTTTAATGTGGTTGAAATTGAAAGAAGCTTTTGACAAACCATTTCTCAGGTGCTGCAGCCCTTGATCCTCCTACGGACTCATCAGTGTTCCCACGTTTCATCACCCCAGGTCCTCTGAGCTCTGATGTACCGGTCTGACAGAAAAAGAACACAGGGAAAAGAGAAAGGGCGAGGGCTGCATAAGCAGAGAGGGAATCTGGAGAGCACCTCTAATTAAGTTATTAGTGAACAAAGCCAAACACCTTTACAAAATGAAAAGATCATCTGTGAAGCTGGCACTGAATCCAGCTTCTAAAATTAGTCCAGAGAGGAAAGACTGATAGATAAAACACTAGCCAAGGAAAAGCCATTAATTGCCAGGACAGGCAGCTGCTCTCTCTGCACTGCAGGCATTAACTGCGGTTAGAGGCAGGAAGAGTTGGATTAAGGGCACCAGAGATGATAGGAGCCACCATCCTTGAACTGAGATCCCAGGAGAACCAGAAGACCTGGAGGTGAATTAATAGTTACAAAAGGTCTTTCAGCCTGCTTGGCCACCCACTGCTTTGATGAGGCGTAGGGAAACCCAGGACACCGAAAACTGAGGCAGCAGACACAGCCGTGGAAGATGAGCTCCTTCACACAGCGATTGGCCAAGCACCTCCTTGGACCATGATTCCCAGCCTGGGGCTGTGAGAGAAGTTCCCCTTTCCCTTCTAGATTTGGCAGTGCAGCTGCTTCCAGTACGAGCAGCAGCAGTGAGGAGCAGCAGATCGAGTGGCTTGATGTCAAACCTAACGCTCACAGAGCCACTGGCTGGCCAACACCTTTGTTGTGCTGCAGGAGGGCTCTGCAGTTCTTCAGCAGGAGTGAGATTGCAAGCCAGCTCTGTGAATTCTCCCATTTACAGTAACCAAAGGATGAAACCCATTTAATCACCTTCCTACAGGTCGTTAACTGAAGACAAATGCCATGCAGTTATGAATATATCTGATATTTATTATAATGGCACCGATCATAATGGATTAGGCCAGTGTTTAGGTGAGTTATTTCTATAGGTAATTAAAAGTAAGTTAAATTTTCCTTTACCAGATCTGTTTTAAAGCTTATAACTTTATCTTTAATGCATGATCAATCACCTAATGACAGCTTTTGGCTGTGCATTAGTGAACTCCAGCTGATGTAATATTTCTTCCAGATAATTTTTCTAGTAAAGGAAGTACAGCATTTTATGCAGTTTCAGGCAGGTCTTGAAGAAGGGCAGAGAGTGAAAGTATAGATACATATTTCTATACAATGGAAGTGAAGGTTAATATTTTCAGAGCCTTTAGAGGAATTCTACAACCTCTGTTTGCATGAGGTCAAGGATCAGTGGATTAAGGACCATGGCTGCAAAACTGGACTGAAGATAATTCTCCCTCAGTGTCAGGGATAGTGGTTCTCATGGGTTCTTTTCTGAAATTTAACCAGCACAGAGTGAAACCATGAGGAGGATCTTATTTCTAACAGAGTGTAGGAGAGGATGAGAGAAGGATGGGATTGTGTGACCTTCAGAAAACAGAATTAATTCACGATTAGGAACCTTATTCACAGCTATCTTCAGTGTAATTAAACTGTGATCAAAGGACATCAGGAAGTGGTATAATACCTAAAGTATATAACTGAAAAAATGGCCTTTCTTGGTGGCTACTGAACTTTGTCAGGAGAGGCCACAAACAACAGCTATGAGCCAGAAATGGTATGGAATTGAAAATTAAACCATAAAACTGAGAGCCTTCAAATAATAATGAAGAGGGCATTTGGGATACAGAAGCACACAGTAGGTGCAGAGCAAGGTCTTCAAAGGTGCTTGGAGGGCTTTCCTTGGACCTAATAGAAAAGAAAAGGTACTTCTGTATTCTGCAGACCAGTATTTAAGAATACTGATTTGGTTGAACATTTTCTAATGTACTTCAATGTATTTCTTATCAAGGAAGAAATGTCGTTTAAAAGGAATGCTCAGCTGCAAATGTCTTCTTACAAAGAGATTTAAAATTTAATCTTTTTGGAGGAAGAAAAAGTTAAGCTTTTTAGCCTCTGAAGCTACTTTCTAAATCAGTGTGCTGGACCTCCAAATGAAGTTTGTGGAGCTGAGATTTGTACTTGCTGCTGAGTGGGAAATAGCAGCAAGGTAATGCATTTTGTTAGGCCCTGGTGACAAGAACAATCTATTAGGAGAGCTGGGAAGGTCAGGTGTGACACGATGGAACCTCCCAGCGTGTGACCTTTTAGCAGCCGTGATGCTGCTCCCTGCCTGTGCCAGGGGTCAGACCCACCCTGCTGTGCCCAGAGGGGATGGGGGTCAGGGACTGTGCTCAGGGATGGTGTGGCCCACTCTCCACTCCCCAGGGAGCTGCAAGCTCCCAGCTGCTGTGTCTAATGAATAATATTGTGAAAAACTCTTGCAGAGTTTGATCATGACCATGATCTGTGCTCTGGGTGGCCAGCCCAGGGTCAGGTTCAGATGTTCCCCTTGCTGGTCTGACTGCCAGCACTGTGGCCCCTGATGTTCCCTGCCTCACATAGGTGGAATGCTGCCGCTGAATTTTGTGCCTCTAAGCTGCTTCTTGTCCCCTGTGCTTGGGCTTTTTGAAATGTCTTGAACCTTTTTGCAAAAGGAAATTACAGATTCTCGCCATTAGCTTGTGTAAGTTTGTACAAAGCTCCTGATACCATAAAGCCTTTTTGGAGTGATGGAATCATAGAATGTTTGAGTGGCAATGGATGTTAAAGACCACCTAATTCCAGCCCTCTGCCATGGGCAGGGATACCTCCCACTCAACCAAATTGCTCAGAGCCCTGTCCAACCTGTCCTTGAACACTTCCAGGGACGGGGAATCCACAGCTTCTCTGTGCCAGGGCCCCACCACCCTCACAGGGGAGAATCACTCTAGTCTAGCACAGAAAGCTTGTTTCACTAAAAATACCACGTAAGCAAGGACACAAAGACCTTCTGCATGGCTTTGGTTCCTGCTTTGGTTCTTCAGCAGAACCACAGCCTCAGTACAACCCTGATTAGGACTGGGTTATAGGCTCAGCAATACAGGAACACATCATGATGTAGCTACACTTTCAAAATGAGGTCAGACCCAGATTATTACTGAACTCCATTAGCTGGGCTGTTTATTGGAGATCAGTACTCAAACCAGATTCTGTTTCAACATAAAAAGCCCCAGTCATGGTGGCAGGGTCTGTGGTCCTTCTCAGCAGAGTGACATGGTTACAGAAATCTCCCTGCCTTCTTACCTGCAACCTTCTCTTTCAAACAAGCAAGGAGCTTTCTACACTGTGGCTCCCCATCCTGGTCAGGCTCTTTCTAGGAGTCCTGATAGCTTTGGGTGTAAAAAAATAAGACATTAAAACAAATGAACAGCTTTTCACAGTGTAAAACATTCTGTGCTTGCTGCCAGCCAGAGCTCAGCATGTTTAATTAAGGTGTGTGAGCTTGAAAGAGGCTAATCTTTGCTGCTGAGGCTAATTTTTGCTGGTTTATTAGATAATACAGTAAAAGACAGATTGAGGCTCCTTTTTTTCCCATTTTCTTTTCCTTGTCGCCACCGGTAAGCGAGGGGGAGATAAAATCCCTTCACATGAAATCATTTTAGTGGAGGACCAGCTCCAGTACAATTAAGCAGAGGCACAGCTGCACACCTCGCTGCGCACGCCAGGTCCCATTCCCCATTTCCCCCGTGAGGATATTTCCAGAATGACTGCTTGGGCTAAAGTTCATAATTAAAGCTGTAAATCTTGGCTCACTGCTAAATTTGCCTGCACAGAGAAAGAGAGTGGGAGGGAAAAGGAGGAGAGTCTATCTCCCTCCTGGGAAGCCTTGTTTACTAGTGTTTTGTAGGTTTTCTTATGCTGTGGTGCTTATCAGGTGTGATAAGAGGTGGGTACTGAGAGGCCCCAATATGGAGATTTTTTGGGGCCCTGACTACCATCAGCAGTGCTGGCTGGTTTCCCTTTAGCAGCAGTGACATATCAGTGGAGCCAGATGTCTTCACACAGGGTTCCTTCCCACAGTGGCAGCGAGATTTGGGGGTTGATCAGGGGTGTCCTGGTGCCACGAAGCACAGCTGAGAGCCTCAAAGTAAAGATCTGGGGGTTGATCAGGGGTGTCCTGGTGCCACGAAGCACAGCTGAGAGCCTCAAAGTAAAGATCTGGGGGATGATCAGGGATGTCCTGGTGCCATGAAGCACAGCTGAGAGCCTCAAAGTAAAGATCTGGGGGTTGACCAGGGATGTCCTGGTGCCATGAAGCACAGCTGAGAGCCTCAAAGTGAAACACTTCCCTGTGCACTGAATCATCCCCACTGCCACCTGTACAGCAGCACCCTGGGAAGAGTGGGGCAGAACTGGGACCCCAAGAAAGACCTTAGGAGGTTGTTGGATACTCATGAGTGATTGTAGCCTAATTCCAATGGGTAACCTGCTGCCTGTAATTAATATCTGCAGTTGCATGTGTTTGCAGCAGAAAGCTGGTGAGCACATCCCTGCTTTCTTGATTCTGCAGCATGTGCTGGGAAGAAATGGAGCACAGCTCCTGCCAGGGACAGACAGATGGCCCAGCTGTGACCCACCCCATCCCCAGCATGGGCAGAGCTCCCTCAGCTCTGCAAATCCTCCTCTGGAATTATCTTGACATGTCTCACTTATGGACAAGATGAAGTATCATGGTAGAGTATTTGAGGCTGTAATACACTTTCTGATAGACCACCTGAATGTTAGATTTTTTTTTCCCCAGTGGAAAAGGCATATCTAATTTACCAGAAACTATGATCCTCTCTCATATACTTCTTATAGGGCTGCTTATATGCAAATCCCTCCTTATCGTTTGTCCATAATCTGTCTAAATGTGGCAGAATAAGGTTTTATTAATAATATTTGCATGCCCATGGCACAGGGCTGAGTCATTGCTTGCAGTACACAAAGCAAAACAAAGCAGTGGAGCATGTCTATTAATAAACATGATAAATTCATACCTTTGTGAGTAAAAGTTGCACGTCTCTGCTGAAGAGACAGCCCTTTGTTGAAATAGTGGTTTATTGCTATTAAAATTGTGTGATTAGCCAAGCTTGGAAAGCAGACCCAGAAAATCTCACGGCTGCCTACTCACATGATGAGTTTCACCAAGCATGGAAATGCAGGAACATTTTATCAAGTCAGAACTTCAGAGGAAAACATTTAATTCCAAGGTCAGTTCCTGATGATATGGTTGTAGCTTTTCAGTCACAAAATTACGACATGATTTATAATGAAGTTTATATTTGAAATGCTAAAAGATTCTCACACAGACCCCCCAAAAAAGGAAACTCAGGAGAAAGGCTGTGATAAAGCCAAGTTATATGGCGTCAATCAGCCATCTGTTGTGCACTGTGGTTTCTAATGAACAAGGTGAAAACTTCAGTAGGCTGTAAAAATAGAGTTACAACATCCCCTCTCCCTGCAGTTAATGCTTCCAGCATAATCAACAGGATATAATGTGCTCTGGAATTTCCACCAGCTTCAGTCCTATCATGCACAAACCTGAGCACCTGATGGCCAGGGTGGGACATTCAGCCAGGACACCTTATTCGTTGTGGATACACAAAGTAGGGCTCTGCTGTGAAGGTCTGATGAGCTTTGGAAATAAAGGGAGAATCCCTTAGGTCAGTGTGGAAATCATCCTCCTCCAAGTGACCTGCAGAGCCCTGGTTTATGCCATGTGCTCTCTGCTTATCTTTACGTAATCAGTAAATTAACTTTCATTTGGAGACTGTCCGTTATGGACCACCCACCCTTTTGCTGGCTCATTTTATTTATCTCAAATATCTCAATAACAGAATAATATGAACCCATCTAAACTCCTCATCTAATTAAAATTCTATTAAACCTTTTTAGTGGCTACCTTCATGCACCCATTAAAAAGAAATCTCCAAAGGCAGTGCTTTCTTTACTTTTCCTCCTATAGTGTATCTTCCTTGTCACCTTTGTGCCAGATTTGAAGAAGATGTCTTTTTTTTTTAGTTTTTTACAGAAATGGTTGCTCTTACTGTGTCTTCTCACTGGGGTTGAGCTCATCATTATGGGTTCTTCTTTTGAGGTGATCATGGAGTCAGTTTGGCCATGGAGGGGTGAGGCCCCTCAGACTTCAGAGAAAGGAGCCAGAGCTTGTTGGTTCATAATGAACAACTCAGATGTGGGAGCAGGGAGAAACAAACTCTGCAGTAATTACCCAAAAACCTGGCCAAGAGGAGATCTTTTGTGGGAAGATGCAGATATTTTTCATTTGCTTCATACATGAATGATCTTTACTCTCTATTTTACACAGGACATTTTCTCTGTAAATACAACAAGTGAAAATTCGTACGCTGATTCCATGAAGGCCATCAAGATGCACTGGATGGATGGATTACCAACTCTTAGAAAAAGATAGTGATGGATCTGTGAGCCTGAGTTCATTTGACTTGTTGCAAGTCTTGGGGCCAAGGTCAGCAGGTGCAGGCTGGGTCAGATTTCATGAACATAACTGGCTAAATACTGCCAGGCAGCTGCCAGCCAGAACCCTGCAAGAGCATGCTCCTCGTGCCAAGTTCTCTGCTTGAAAGCACATTGCAAAGCATAAATCTGAATCTGAGATAGAGTCAGCCCAATTCATGGGGCTTGGCTGCAGCTGCTGGAAAAGGCTGCAGTCGTGGGGTGCTGGACTTGGGGTGCTGGGCTCAGCATCTGCTCCATCACCTGAGAAATTAGAGACTGCTACTCGTGGAGCCTGTGGTATTGCAAAGTCTGCACAGCATCCATAACTTAATGTGGGAGCCTCATCTGCAGCTGGTGAAGGCAGAAATCAAGATTGAGGGGGCTACTTGCTGTCAGTCTCTGCTGGACCCTCTGGACAGCATCAGCCAAGCAGAAGAGCAGTGAGGAGACCTCAGTGGTGATACAGAATGTGGGTCCCAGGCTGAGCAGAGTGACCCAGGTTATTCCAACCTCTCCAGAGCAGGAGGTCAGCAATTATCTGCTTCATTGGGCTTGGGCACAAGTGAGCAAGTGTGGGCTGCTGGCCAGGCAGGGAGTCACAGCTGGTGTGGCTGCTCCAGCCTGACCCAGAGGAGGTCAGAAGATTTAGAAGATGAGGGAACTGAAGGTTTCCAGGCTGCTGGGCAGAGGCTGTAGTGGTCCCATTTCTCATGGGCTGATGTACTCTGGGGCTGGGGTGAGGTTTGTGCCAGTGTGCCCAGAGTACAAGGTAATCCCAAAACTCTGCACGGAGGAGGAGCTGGGCAAGGATGATGTGCTGGAAGAAAGAGAGAGGCAGTTGCTGTTTGATCAGTGTGAGCCCCAGGCTCTCATCCCTGCAGAGTGCTTTGATCTCACCCTTGTTTCCCCCAGTACTCTCTCCTACACAGACAAAACTGGATTGAGGTTGTCAAGCAGGGCAGCATCACTGCTTGGCTCTCTGGTCTGATCACTTCTGTTTTGCTCCTCAGCCTGCCCTGTATCCTTCACAGCATTCCAGAAAAATGGCACCAAGGAGTCAAGTCTGCCCCAAAATGTGATGGGATGCACAGGGATAGTTTCTCTTGGTGTGGCAGAGCATCCTCCAAGTGCAGCATCCCAGCAGCTCAGCACCACAGAGCCAGGCACTGTTTGGAAAGCCTGCAAGATGTTAGATTAAAGGCAGATGCTCAGGAACAAAGAGAGAGGAGAACGATTATATTACTACTTCAAAAGGAGCTGATTCTGCAACTAATTAAATGTTTTTCAGGTGAAAGCTGATTTTTAAATTTTTTTTCATGTAGTCATGAAAGTGTTGCATTCAAAAGGCCCTGAAAATATATGCAAGGTTCACAAGCTGGCAGAAGGAAAGGCTGCACAAGGTGGGGTTTGCTGGTGAATGATGCATTACAACCACTGCACAGAAGTGCAGCAGGGCACTGCACCATCCTTGCTGGATCACTGAGAGGGCTTTGGGCTTGGAGCAGTGCTCAGACCCCTCTGTGTGCCCTGACCTTTTCCTGGCTGTGATGGGGTCACACTTGGTGGCAGCCCACCAGCTGTGTGGCCAGCCAGCAGCTTCTGACCAGAGGCCATGGTAGGTACCTGCAGGAATGCAAAGATGATTTTGCTGTTTTCTAGTGAATTGTTGATTTGGAGAGAGGAAGTCCCCCCTGAAATCCAGTTTGCTGCCATGCAGTGGAGCCAGGGCAGCTGCATGCAGCCTTGCAGAGCAGCCCTCCCTGCTGAATAACACCACAAATAGTGTCCCAACCAGCCTTAATGATGGAGCTGTTCTTTTAATGGTCCCCTGCACAGCCATTAGTTCTTAAAGAAGATTTACATTGCAACCAGCTGCTATGAAGATATTTTATTGGTATAGTAAATGCAGAGAGAGAAATTGTGGCTTTTAGTCTTTGATTGCTTGTGCTTTCCTGTCCTGTAATTCATAGCCCTGTGCATCAGAGGCTAAAATCTGTCTGGGTGTATGCTCTGAGGTGTCCCCCGTGTTCCCCCAATTTGGCCAGGGCAAAACCACCCTTAGGTGCCTCCCACCCCCTTGATCCCAGAGTCTCCTGGTTTGGGATGGGTGGCAGAAGGATATCTGGCTGTGTGGGGATGGCCCCAGGTGCAAATTACCACAGCAGGTGTGCCAGGAGTGCTGCCTGCCTGTGCTAAATGGCCATGAGGGCACTGACAGCAGTGCAGCAGCATGTGGGCTCCTCTCCCTGCCCAGCCTCTGTGGCCACCGTTTGGCACCTCAGGCAGGAAGCTTGGCCCAGGGTGTTTGTCAGTGTGGGATGGGAAGTTGAGGCAGGGTTTGAAGTTGTTCCCATTCCCCCAGGGCATATACACAGAGACCTGGGAGAACTGCAAAGGGTCAGTGCCACGTGTGCAGCTCAGAGCAACATCAGGGCACTTCACAAACGACCCCCAGACACTCCACAGATGAGGGAAAGCTGAGAGCAGAAGCAGAGCTGCAGAAAAATGTCTTCTGTGTCTGCCCACTGAGGTGTGAGCCATTAGCATCACACAGGATGTTTTTATCCCTCTTGCAAGTCATGCCTGAAATCTAGTCTCATAAATGAGCTTGTTTTTATTAGAGGGAACTCACCTTTACTGGGTTATAAATCTGAATGTAAATGCTAATTTTATAACCCTGCACCTAGAGAATAGCAGAAACACAAACATTACAGTCCAGGTAACATGGCCAAAAGCACAGACACCACATCTGAGTATGTTCCTGAGGAATTTCAAGCAGGACATGAGCTCTGCCTCCTCCCTCCCTCTCTGGTTGGCTGCTCTAGATCTGATGGACCTGCCTGGCAGAGCTCAGAGCACACATCAAGCAGTTGTGAAGAATCAGTAGAATTAGGTGCTGTTATCCCATAGTTTAGGTGTTTGTTGGAAGTTCCTGTGGCACCTGCTGAGGGTGCAGGTTATGGCAGTAGGGGAGGCTGTCTCTCATTCCCCTCTGTGTAGCAGAATCAGCTGTAGCTGCTGCAGCTGCTGGGTTTGGGCATGGGGTGCTGTGGATGGACGTGCTGAGGCCATTTCCTGCCTCACAGCTCTCCAACAAGTTTTCTCCTCATGCACAAATGAAGTGGCTCGTCTCCTAAATTATTTGCTTGGAACATTTTCTTTCATGCAGAGATGCCCTGGCTATATAAACCAAGAAGAAAATTACATGATGTTAGGGCAAATAGCAGAGTCTAGCACAGAATGAAAGCTCTGGGAGGTACCTTGCCTACCTTGCTGAGAGAAATGATTTCAAATATAGCAGATTACTCTGTCCCCAGTGCTCAAATTACAGCTGAGTCTATGCTAGAAACTTCTCCTGGGAAAGCAATAAGAGTTAAGAATTTAAATTTTTTGGCCAACACTTCTTTGCTGGCAAAAGATGTTTTATGCTGGCATAGCTGCCTTCACATGACTTGTGCTGGCTTGATGTCATGAAAAAATGATATCCCTAAGGAGCATTGCTGTGCTGGTGGAACTTTCATCTATAACTCAGTCCGGGAGATAATTTGTGACTGTAACTAGAGTCAGTGTATTTCTTGTTGTAGCTTATGTCATTTCTTTGAATAAACTAAGCCATCATTTCAGTGTTACCTTGGCAAAGCTTTCCAGTGCAGACAGGACCTATGTGTTGATTAAGAACAGATACAGGGGCACACAACACTCACTAGAAAGGCATTTTTGTGATGAATGTTAGGGACGCTGACTGACTCCCCTGGCAAGTGTTGGAGCTGTGAAGTGCTCTGACCCTGAGGCAGGCAGGTACCTCAGCAGATGCTGCAGATCAAAGGGACGAGCAGAGCTGTGCAGTGGTTTCATTACTGGCCATGGCAGGCAGCAAAGTGCTGCCTTGTCCCATATGGAAAGTGGCTCAGCCATTAAGCTGGGTACAGATTTGTAGTTGAGCTGTCTCATGGTAATTATTTCCAAGGCTGATTTAAAGAAATAGCTTATTGAAGTGGTGTTAGTTCTTTTGAGATTAACTTGGGGAGAGTAAAATTTGGTGCAATCACTGCAGCCGTGAGCTAAGACAGAAATTACTTTAACCAAGGGCCAAAACTGTGACTGACCCTAGAGGTGCTGATCAGTCCAGCTGCAAGACCTCAGCTGGTCTTGTAGGGCCCTTTGTTTTTTCTTCTGAAGACCTGTGTAAAGGTGCTGAACTCAGCCAGGAGAGAAGGATCTGAATGTCCTGGAGACTCATCTACCATTATGATTATGTAACTCACCTCAGAAACCCAGGATAAATGATTTACACTTCCATTTAGAGCCTATTTGTAGCTTCTCATCCAGCGGCCGCCTAAGCCGCCTCCTTCCCCATCTGCACTTCAAATGTCTCAGAATGGAAAAGTGTGTGGAGCAGGATCTTCCTCCCAAGACAGTCCTGAAAGCCATCTTAAATTATGGTTCTTGTGTGAAAAATGAGTCATTAGGAACCACAACATAATCTGCCTTCTTTGAGTAGTTTCAAGACGAATTTTCATAGAATTCTCTTTTTATTTTATCTTATCCGGAGGTTTGACACGCACTTATTAAAAACGTTTCCCTTTCAAACACTGTTTGTGCTCATTGCCAGACTTTAAATATGTTTAAGGGGAGAGAGTTGGAACAGATAACTGTGATCTGAACACCTCACAGTGCCCAGTACTTGGTATCTTGATGGCATTTGCTTCCAAACCCTGCAGTCAAACCAGGGTTCTGCTGTCCAAGGCAAACATCACACCAGTCCTGGAGAGCCAGAGGGCTGAATGACCACCACCATCCCCCTGTGCCTTCCCCTTGCTGGGGAGGGGGAGCAGCCATTCCAGCAGCTCCAGGGTTGGCTGTTGAATTGATCTCTGGCATGTTCCTCTCATCCTGCTCACCCTTCCCAAGGAAATATCAGGTCTGTGTAGGATGGGAAGGACCTGCCTTTCCCTCTGCAGGTGCCCAGCTCAGCCCAGTGCTGCCAGCTTCTGACTGAGGGGAAGACCTAAAGAGATCTAAAGATCAGGAGTCCACCAGAGTTAGGGCAGGGCACAGGTCAGGTTATTCCTCCAGCTTCATTGAAAGGGAGACTTAAGGTCCAGAAATATCTCCTGCTGGCCCGCTCCATGTGCAGCCACTGGGCCACACAATCCATGCATCCAACATCCTTCCTTGGGGGAGGAGGCTTCTCCAGGTTCAGCCGTCTGTTCTCAGCCCCTGTTGGCATAGAAACACCCTTTCCAATTAACCTTCTGCAAAATGCACACATACAGAAACATGCTGCAAACAAATGATCTTCTCTTTCCTTTCCTGTCTCTCTTTTTCCCTTTCTTTTTTTCCTTTTGGTCTGTGAGAATGAGGAGTCAGGAGGTGTGAATCTGGGTCTTTTTAATTTTAGAGTGTTTCAGACTCTCTGCAGGCTGTTGCCAGGCTGAGTAGCTGCTCCCCACTGATAGTAACAGGCAGACAAAATACGAAGCAACCAAATTTCCCCTCTCATTCAGCCCTGTTCTCCTCATGTTTTAGAGAAGAGAATGAGAGCTGGGCCTAATAACTATGCAAATTGCTCAAAGCAGGAAACAAATGAGGATTAGTAAATCCAAGGCTTTGGAACAGGACAGATCCAATACAAAGGGAGCTGAATTTCTGCCAAATGCCCCATCCTACTGGAAAGAGTGTCCTGCATACCTGTCATGGCCCATCAGCACCAGACTCTTGATGGGTCACACTGCTTTGCCAAAGCTGGAGGAGACTGTGTCCAGGGCCTGCCTCATCTCTTGCTGAAATGGTTGAATTCAGAAGTCAGGAGAGCAATGCCTTGGATTACTCATCTTCTCTGCTCCTGCTGCCTCTATCCAATTCATTTCCAAAGCCCGTGTCCAAGAAACAACCTTGATATTTCCTTGGAAAGAAAGGAAATATGGTTCGCCTCCACACAGTGGTGGAAAGGAAAAGTTCTCATTTCCAGTGGTCTGAAACCCCACAAGGGAAGGGCTCCCACTGTGAGCAAGGTTGGTTTGCTGGAGAGAAGGGAGCAGATGAACACTTTATCCTTCACCCAGCATCACACTGCCTTGTTTGTTCCTGTATGGCACTAATCACACAGCTCTTCCTTCAGGTGAAGGCTGTTCCTCCTCCCAGGGTGGATTTGAGCACAAGAAATGTCTTCAAAATCCAGAAAAAGTTGTACCAGCAGAGCTAAAGCCTAAATCAACTTTTCCTCTGTTGTTCTTCCTACTACTAGAGCATCTTAAGTGTGTAGTATCCAGCTGTGCCTTTGTCTTGAAAAAAGGAAATAGTAAGATTTGCCAGGGGGTACAGAAAGCAAGAACACTCTCGTTTTTGCTCCTGTGAAAGTTCAGGAAGGATTGAGATATCCTGAAAGCTGGAACAGAGGAAAAGGTCAGTGAAGAACATGCCTGCAGCGTGACAGCTGAAGATGTGTGCAATGAATTTCATTTCAATACATTGCTTTTTAGCTGGTCTTGCATAGAAAAAATGCATGCCTCAAATGTGGCTGGTTACTGACTGAGGAAAAAACCACGCTGCACTTGGTGTCTCTGCCCAATTAACTCTTGTGGGATAAAATTTGGGTGGTGTGAGGGGCTTGAAATACCATCTAGGTGATGGCAAGATGCAGTGCATGGAGTGAGTGACAGGCATTTTTAACCCAAATACCTGCAGACAGACTGCTGGCTGCTTGCAGTGCCCATGGAAGGGGCTGAAATTACAGCCCACCATGGGGGTATGGTGACATTCCAGCATGCTGCCATTTTCATTACAGCCTTTGTCAAAAAGATGGATACAGGTTCTGTGTACTGTTCTTGGTATTAAAATAAGAAAGAGATCTCTTTTTTTTCATCTCCTGTTCTCATCTTAGATCAGCTCTCAGAGTGAGCCATCAGTCAGATGGCAGTGCTGATAGATCTTCATTTTCACTGCATGCTTTCCCTCACTTTTGTGACAAAGACTGTTAGACTAGAAAAGAGTGTGCCATTAATTCATTCCACTGTCAGTATTGGGACTAAAATGGAAGGGGGAAAATGGCACAAGATGTGCCTTTCCAATGGGCAAAGCTAGCAGCATGACAGAATGAAATGACTGGAAAGGAAGCAAAGTTTGGCTGGAAGGTAAAATCCAAGCCATCCTACCATGCTGTGTTACCTGTAGCTCTGCCATTTGGGTCTATCTCTTCAGGTCTTGGCTCTCTGGTCCTTGTGCCATGTCCAGCACGGTGGGGCACCAACCCAGGCTGTGCCCAAATATGAAAATATGCTGAAAATAGAACCTGGGTAATACATCTGAGCAGATATGCCTGTGTCTCCATGGGTCTGGAGGACCTAGTGTTTCTGTAAAATGCTTCTGGGCAGGGTTTGAAGAATGCATGAGTTCAGATCTTGTCCTTCCTCCCTCCTTCCACCAGGGACCTTCTTTGCTGATTTTAGCAAGGTTATCTGGGTTTCCTCATGTCCTTATCTTCCAGGCCATCATTCAACAAGAAAGTACAGCCTGAAAGTGGAGCACAGCACAAGGAGCATTCCAGCCAGGAGCTCTAGTGGGGTGCTCCACCAGCCTGGTGTGGTCAAGGCATGTGCATGAACGAGACAAAAGCTACAATACAGTGTCCTCAGCAAATGTGACATTCCTCTGCCTTCATGCTCCTCCAGAAAGGTCAGGTGCCTGTTCAGCAGGACTGGCTGTTCTTAGGGGCTGGGATAGGGCTCAGGCAGAGCAGGACACATCAGCTGTTGTCAGCACTCCCTCTCCCTGTGAAATCTGCAGCAAAGGGTCTCTGAATTATAAAATGTCATTCTGCTGTTACCAGCCTGTCACTTTACCTTCCTCATCATACCCTGCTCATCTCTCACAGGTCACTTCTCCCCAGTTATTCCTCTAAATGCATTAAATTTTGACTCCAATACATAAGGGGGCTCTAAACTTTCAAAGAGGAGTTTTTTAAGTCTTAAGACTCATACCAAAAGACATGTGATGCAGATGTGAGGTCTCCCCACTGAGGTCCAGGAAGAGTTAAGGTATGGGCTCTGACACCCTAAGCAGTGAAAGACTCACTTCCCTCCAAAGGTCTGACAGCCCATTCTGTCAGCCACACTGCAGTATCCATGTCTCTCTCCCGCTGCTTTCATAAACAATAATGGGGGAATAATGCTGCTGTCTAATAATCAAATAATCATTACTCTGTATTTGGAGGGAAAAAACAGCCTTTGTAACAATGAATAATGCCACTGCAATGTACAATGTCTGAGCTAGAGATAAGCGTGGCTGAGAAATAAGCAACAGCATCAGATCCAAATTCAGCCTACATGTTCTTCAGGACCTTTAGACCAGGAGATGAAAAGACCTCCAGCTCTGGGGACAGTGGCTGTTGATCTTGCTTCCCTCCTGCTTTCTGGCTCCCTCCTTTCACCAAGTCCACTGAATTCAGTGAGAAAACACCAAGAAAACTGAGGAAGAGTTTCTTTTGATTTGCTCATGTGGCCATCTCCCTTGCTGTCTGTTGAATTGTAAATGGTGGCAGTTCATGGCTTGGATTGCCATCTACAGCTCCAGGAAGAGGTTCTCCCACCCCCCTTAAACTGCCCCACTGCCCACCCTGTCTCTACCCACTCCAGCCCCAGCCTTGCCCCACTGGCATTTGGAGAGCTGCTGGCTGGGGCCATTCCCACCGTGCCTGATGGCGGGGAAGGAGATGCACCCTTGTCCTTAACACATTTCCTTTTCTGGCTCACTGGAAACTGCCTCAGGAGCTGGAGCGACATCCAGAGCTGCAAATGGGCAATGTGTTCTCTAACCCAGATACTCTGTGCAAAAACTGAGACGACTGGCTCAAGTTTGGACATCTGTCATGTCCATCTTCCCCTTGCCGCTCCATTTCCCTGCACTGCAGGAGGAGCAGGGGTACACAAAAAGGAAGGGACTTTTTTGGCAAAGGCTGCAGAGCCAAAGTTTTGACTTTTCTTCTTCAAAAGATAGGCAGGCCAGCCCAGAAACAGGTAAAGGCAGTGGAAAGTATGTGTATTTTCCTATTTCTAGCTGCCTTAATATCAAAACCCAGCTCACAAAACCAGCCAGCAGACACTTTTCTCATTTGCAGATCCTTCCTCCAAAGATAAATCCCTATATACTCATGGGTATGGCTCTGTCCTTCACTCCAAGCCTCTGCCTTTTTGCATTTTGGCTCTTTACCCACTGGACTCCAGTTCTGAAGTCAATAAATTTTGTCCTATCAGTGGCCTTCAAATCAACCCCCAGGATGGTACATTCTCATGGAGCAAGCTGGAGATTCATTCTTTATTTTAATGGATGTAAACACTAGCAAATTTCTAAACTTTGCTTTCTTTAAAACACACAGGCTGATAAGAAAGGTTCTTAATGGAGACATACCCGTGTGCCTTGCTTACACAAAATCACCCATTATGATCCATTAGCATGTTACCAGAGTGAGGACTGAAGATGTTGATCTTCTGTCACTTCTCATTTCCAGGCTGACCTATAGGCTTCTCTAGAGATAATTTTGTAAACATACATGACAGCTTGCTGAAAATGTGTATTCCTTGCTTAAATCAGTCCATCCAGGAAGCAATCCCAAGCACAGAGCAGGGAAAGGCTGGCAGGTTATGCTGCTGAAAGCCTTGTGGGATTTCTCCAAGCTCAATACACTTTATGTCATGTAATTGGTATGCTGGTAGTGGATCTGTTATAAAGAAACAGGCTTAAACATTTTCAGGCACAATTTCTGTATGTAAATCTTTGCCAGCAATTATCACATGAAACCAAGGAGTTTTGCTAATGATCGAATAAAATGAATGATCCTGCTTATTCCTTTCCCTCTGTTCATTATAATGTTTTGGCCTCAAAATCCAATTACAGATAGTTTGACTGTGTGCTAAGTTTTGCTTCCAGCCTCTTTTGTAGGTCCATTCTCGAACCATATTTCAGCACTCTGCTGACAATGCTGCAGTTTCTTCTGGACCACTAATTTAGAGGCAAGGAAACAAATGGCTCTTGCAGACAGTGGAAGCAGAAGAGTAAGCAAATCAAAAAAGCAGATGGTAAGTGAAGCATTTAGTGTAATTCAGGTTCTCAAAGAGAATAAGTTCACTGCATTGAGCAATTCCAGTATCTTATGAGAGGCATCTATCCTGAGCAGAATGTGGGCAGCGCATGGTAATGACACCTGATTGAAATTCAGAGGGAAACAGCATTGCAGGCTGTTACAGCAAAAGCTGGGAATCACTGGAGACTGAGCACAGGTTAGTTTGATGACTGACAACCCAGCTTAAACAAGCAGAGTGGGTTTGGGTTCCTTCTTTCATAAATCAAAAGTCCATATCCAAGGCTACTTTTCCTCCATTAAGTGAGGAGGAAGGCGAGAGGTGAAGATCCCCAGGAAATCTTGCATCTGCCTTCTCTTGTGCAGGGGCTCTCAGCTTCCTCAGCCACAGGCTTAGGGCAGGTGCAGGGATGAAATAGCAAAGCACTTGGCTGGTACAGCTGAAGAGCAGAGGTCATGATAGCTGTTTCTCCAGAGCATCTCAGTCATCTCTTTATTCCAACCTCTTTGCTGGACCAAGCATTCCTGCAATTACCCCTGCTCCTCCTGAACAGCTCTATGGTTAAGTAGCCAGGGAGTGAGATGGCAAAGGTGAGCTTCCAAATCTTCCCTGCAAACAACCCTATCCTCTCTCCTTCCCTTCTGTGCTGAAGAAAGATGAGAGATGCAGCAGTGAAATACAGGTGTTAGTAGGAAAACAAAAGCGTTGATTGTAAAGAGAGAAGTGATGGAGAGATGCACATAGTGGAAAACGCTAGAGGGAAGAAAAAGTGGAGGAGGATGTGAACAGTTTCCAGCCTCAGTGTGTCCCAGGCATCAACACTTGCAATCAGCACATTTCTGTGCATTGCAAAACCTTCAAGTCACTGGAGGTATTCCAGCATTCTGCTCATTATCATTTTCCTTCCTGAACTGGATGTGGCTGGACTCTGAAATAAGGGAGCCTGGCTTCTCATCACAGAGTGGTGGGTAGGGGTGGGCAGGAATTTCTCACTGGCTCTCATTTGGGTTGTTCACAGTCAAGGATGGGGAATCTCTGCTGGAGCCTACTCATCATTCCAGCTCCATGCCAGCTTGTGGCTCTTCCTGCACCATCCACCCAGGCCAGGCACAGCCCCAGTGCCTTTGGGAGGTCCTGTGTAGGTGACCTGCCCTTGCAATGCCTGCTAAAGAAGAATTTTTTATCCAGCCAGAAGAGTAAGAGGTGGGACAGCTACAGCTCTTTTACTTTTCTAATGAGAAAGGATCCACATCCTGCTGCCACTGAGGCTGCCCACAAAATAAGGCTTGTCAGTAAGGAAGGCATGTGGTATGATATTTGAACCAGACTCACTTCACTTTAAACAAGGTTGGTGCCAGTTTTTTCTGCCTTTCTTTAAGGCAGGGAGGGGAAAATTGAAGTTTTCCTATCCAGAGAGACTTGATGAAGCAAAAGATCTGTAAATCTGTAAAGAGGGACAGAAGAGTTTGTCTTTCTTTCTAGCTCCATTTCAGCTCTGGCAATACTGCACAAAAGCTCAACAGCAGTTCTGGCAATCAGAATCACTGCCCCTGGTGCTAGGCTGTTCAGGACATCCCTTTTTCCTGTTTAACTTGTCTGCAGCTCAGGCTTCTCAGAGGTTATTGATTTTTTTTTCCCATTCTCTTCTTTCTCAAGTTCTCCCAAGGCAGATGATTTAAACGTTGTTTTTAGAAGTTTATGGTGAGACAATTTAGAAATGTCGTTGAAGGCTCTGATCCCTTGGCAGGGATGGGAGAACTTTCTTATGGCTTCTGCAGAGAAAAAATATTGGTGTGCTAATCCCCTGAACGACTTCTTTCACCACAGCAGTTGTTCCTCCACAACGACCACCCTGAATGCAAAGCACTGCTCTTCACTGGTGTGGGCAAAGCCTGGAGTCCTCAGGGCTCTGAGGTAAAGCTGTAGGATATAGAGCAATATTAAAGCTATTCTGTTGTTATTACTTAGCCAGTTCCTGTGCAGCTACATTTCCTTGAGCATTTTAGCAGCAAATTCATCAAGTTTAGAGGATCTCAAGGGGTCCCAGTGGTTTGGCTGTGTAAGCAGTGATGGAGAAAATGCTCAAGAGCCTGGTTAGGTCCCACTGGAGCAAACCCTATTGAGACACATCCACTTTTCCATCCATCCTGAAGTTCTTTCTAAAATATGAGTCTGTCCACTGTGTTGGCCTTGTGCACATATGTCTATGAATAAAAAATTAGGCATTTAGCATATCCATATCATACATATCCACCCAGGGTACTCCAACCACGTTAGGAATTTCAGAGGTGACCACCAAGGTGTTTTACAACCCTCACAGTAGTTTATTCCAGCTAAAATTGAGCCATACCTGGCCATAGCTCCCTAACCTCAGTCCTGACCACATGCTCTTGCAGAAGAGGAGGAGAGTACTGCTTTCAAATATCTTCAAAGTCTTTGAATTATTGCAGGATTTAATGTTCAGTAGATGAAATTACCCTTTCAAGTGACCTCAAATGTAATAAAGAACCAAGACTAGTCAGTGCAATGCTTTTATTGCAGAAAATTACAAAATGATGTACTGTAGCAGCATAAACTTGTAATAAATTACCTTGAGTAATGAACCATGAAAAATACCAAAGGCATGTAAACTTTGTATTTGTGAGGGAGGATGCTTATGATGAGTAAAATATATACATAGATCCCATAAGAAAATTGTAGGTGTGACTTAGTTGGATTTATTATTTCCTGCTTAAGCTTGATCATGCTGAGTTTACCGCAGTGATGTCTGTGGAAAAATTCCTCTGAGTGTAGAATATCATTGTTATAAATTAATGGAAATGAGCTGACAGTGTCGAAAGGTATGAGAACCATAAGGGGAGATGTTTTATTTGTTCATGCTTTCTGTATTCTGTATTCTGTATTCATGCTTCCGAGGGAATTATTTGCCCAAGTCTAGTTCAGTCATTTAGAACACGTTTCTTTTTCTGAAGTCCTGCTGTTTCTCCAGAAAATATATTAGGGCTAGCTCCACAGCTGAGATAAATATGGAGAGTTCCTTCACTTCAGTGGAGCTACACTGATTTACATCACAGCTAGGAGATTCTTGGTGAGGTTCATCAGTGTAACTGCTTCATGTTAAGTGGTACAAGGGAGGGTGAAATGCACAGCAACTTTAACTTCACTGTGAATCACCATTTTCAGGCAGTGGAGCCTCTCACCGAGGGACACATTCTGCTTTAGGAGTACATTTAGTCATTTTGGGGGGCTCTGGTTGGCCAGGTCAGTCTGTCCCTTGTATGAGGGGATTTACTCTCTCCTCAGAGGGACAGGCAATGGCACAGCTGCCATGATGCTGCAGCTGAGGGGTTCTCTTGGGTTGATGTGCACGAGCACACTCATAACCCGACTCAACCGCACAAGTGTTGGGGTGGCAATACTGCAGAGCCAGATAGGCTGTGATAGAAGGGACAGAGGGAAAGGATAACACCCTATTTTTACCTTAAATACAGCTCCATGCATGGAGAAAAGTGCACTGCTGAGCAGGAAGGGCGGAGGGCTGAAAAAAGAGATGTTCTCACCAGCCAGAGTGTTGTGAGTGTGTGTGAGGGCAGAGTGAGGACCTCAGGTCTGGGGTCTTGCTCCTCATCTCCAGCTGTGTCCTACAAGCACTGAACTCAGAGCGACCCTTCTGTAATTAAGGGAAATTCTCTGCACACGCAGGAGCAGCTGAGCAATGGGTGTCAGCTTTGGAAAGGTCTGCAGGTCACCTGCCCTCTGTGCCACCACTGCCCCCAGGGCACAGTGCTCTGAACGTGGAGCTGTGTGAGAGCCCAGCTGCAATGTGAGGTGAAGCCCTGGTCAGAGTCCTGGGTGCAGGCCAGAACACACAGAAAATGCACTGAGAGGCTGCAGAGGAGTTATTTACTTAGCCATGCCATGCTTGTGTACTTTTGGGGTAAAGGATGGGCAGCATGGGAGTTTAGACATGCTGGGGGTGCAAATGTAAAGTGCCCATATGACTCCTGCTCTTACCATCACCCACTGGGAAAGTGCCAGTGAGTATTTTTGTAGTGCTAATAGGGCTTACAGCCACCTCCCAGCCCTTTCAGGGGATGTGCAATAATATCCAGAGAGCTGGCTCTTGAATTAGTTAACTGAAATGAGAATAATTTTGAATGCAAACATATTGTAATTGATATATTATTTCTATTTGTAAAAGATGAAGAAGCAGTTCTGAACTACCATTTCAAATTAGAGTTATCTCACAGCGTGGTGGATTTGATCCAGCCTGTTGGTGAGATTAAGCCCAGCATCAAGTCCAGCATTTTAATTGTTATTAAATATTTGTACAGCAACTAGAAGTCATGGTTGATAGCAAATTGTTAGCAAGTGAGTGCCATGTATCTGCATAAAAATCCTCAGCTGGAAGAAAGAGATGATGGAAGCAGACAAGGCAGACAAAGGATGTGCTCTTGGGGCAGATGGTAACAGGAGGGAATTATTTGCCCAAGGTGACAGAGGATGGCTGGGGCAGAGCTCGAGATGGAAATCAGACCTTAAGGACAGCAAGGGTGTCCAACTGAGCAAAGCTTGGCCTAAAATAAGTCTGATTTGTTAGTCAATCACTCAAACCCTTTTCAATGGATGTAACTAATTTCAATTAATAACTAATCTTGGGACAGCTTATGAAGGGATGTGGAAAATCCTGTGCTCATTGTAGTCTCTGAGTTAAGGTGGGTTCCTTTCTCTTAGAGATGTTCTCCATCGATCCCAAATTCCTGGATTAGATCTGTGAAGTGCTGGGTTCATTTCAGAGGTCTTGGTACATGAGAGCCTGAGCTGGGTGACAGTGATGGTACCTCGGGGCCTCCAGACAGATGAACTGGAGAATGAACTGAGCAAGACTCGGAGCATGGACTGTCTAAAATTCATTTTCAAGATCTTTTTTCAGTTCTAATTTCAGTTTAGGGCTGGTTGCTTACAGTAAATCAAACTTAAATGGATAAAAATCCTCATTTTTCCAATTATAAATCACTGAAATAATAAAGCAAGCTGAAATTCTTCAAGACTTCATCTCTTTTGAGAATGAGGCAAGAGAATGGAATTTATTTCCAGTTTTACTTACTGTGAAACAATTACTGTGAGTGCCCAAGAACAGACAGCAAAGTTTTAGGCTTGCTTTATCTTTGAGCTTCTCCTCTCATTTCTGAGGATGAAGTATGGGAGCAGAGATTGGGATACGGACCAGGCACATCACTGCTGCCAGTTTGCCACAGAACTAGGAAAACTATTCTTGCTGAATTCTCTAATCTCCACAGCACATGATGAATTACTGGCATTTATCTATCTGGCCATAACAGCCTCAGAGCTCACAAATCATATGTTCATGCCACTGCCTTTTGTAAACATGTATTTTAAATATGCATTGATTGGGTATGCACTGTTATTATTCATCAAAATATTCTCATCTTAATAACAATAATAAAGATTAATGCCAAGCTCCAATATGGATGAAGGCTGCATGACTGTGTATTTATGTTGCAAGTTTAATTAAGGATGTTTGTTACAATAAAAATTAATGTTATTGTCTTTCAAGTGCAGCACAGCCAATATGAAATAACTGGATTTCACACTGCAGCTGTTTGAAATGGCGCTGGGCTGGAATCAGTCAAAGGAGATGATACTGTGGATATGTTTGTGTTTATATCTTTTTGAGCTGATGAATGATGAGAAAACAAAATTCCTGCAGTTTTCTTTTGGTGAGGGTACACGGGTGGTCTGAACCACTTGGTTTCATTTGTCACTGTGTGAGTGCCACTATGGGTGACCTCTGATAAACCATTTACCCTCCTCAGACCTTGCTTACCCTTCAGGAACTTGTTGGATTGGAACCAAAATTAAGGGAGGGCTTTTAAACCGTAAATGAAAGGGGTGAAATTGTGGATGGCTATATCGTGAAGAGTCCTTGGTGTTATTTGAAGGCCAACCCTGGTCCCATGATGGGCTGCAAAGGGCCAGGTGTGAGTCAGTGCCTTTCTCTTTCCTCAGGGGGTACCTGGCAGAGAAGGACTCCAGATCCCAGGTGAGGGATGGACACAGAGGTGTTTGTTATGGCCAGCCCTCCCCTGCAAATCCAGCCAAAAGCACGTGCTAGGCTTGGCCAATGTGTTCAAGGGAAGGAGAATGCTTCTGCATCTGGGAGTTATTTCCCATCCAAAACTTATTCTTAAACTCCCAATGCTGGCCCCAAGCACTGGGTGATCTAATGATTCCCCAAAACACTGGCACGACCTGGAAAGGCCATTGTCCTTGTCTGTGGTCTCCTGCCACTGCCAAGCCACCCCGTGGTTTCAGACAGCCCTGGCACCCTGTCCCCCATGCCCACCCTCAGCCAGGGCCAGCCAGTGAGGGCAGTCACACAGGAGCTCCCAGCTCCTCATCCCCCACGGGATATTCGAGGCGATGGCCTCTGCTCCTGAAGCTTCATATCCAAAAATGAATAAAGCCCTTCACATTTTCCATATGTCTCTGGAACTGAAGTCTCAAGTCTGTACCACTGCAAGAAGCAGATGGCACATCCTGTTGCTGCAAATAGGTTTCAAAGTAAGATGTATTTGAGTTGCTTTATTTGAATCAATAACTCAAATATACTTTGGATTTGGCATCTTGATAGGCTGACTTGAAATTGGTGTGAGTATATTAGATTGCAAAGAAACAAGGACGGTCACAATAAAGAGCAGCAGGCACAGTCTGACACTTTCCCTTTATTTTTTTTTTTGGATATTGTGCAGTGCAGTGCCCGTGTCTCCCACTCCCTTAACTTCCATCAGTGCTCACAGCCCCGCTCCTTCCCAGCCTATTCAGACTTTGAAAGAAATTTGCAGCTGCCTCAACAAAGTAAGGTAGCAGGTCTGAATATACTCATTGGGCTAAACTGCTTTCTAAATGCGATGTTCCCCTTGGCAAAAATATCCGCTATCAGGAGGAAATCAGCAGGTCTGGCTTCATCCAGCAGAGGGCAAAGCCACCCGCAGGCTGCCCGGGCTGGCAGGAGACCCTTCCCCGCTTCCCACCGCTTCTTCCCTCCAAAGAAAACCACGGAATTACTCAGGTTAGACAAGACCTGTAAGATCATCGAGGCCACCCATTAGTGAAACATCCCCAGAGTCCAAGGATGGCACAGGAAAGATGCATTTTGGAAAACGGGCCCCTTTCCTAGGTGTGTCCCTGCCCGCGGGTAGGTAACCAGGCAGGCTGTTTCCATAATTTGTCATTTATTAGCCTTTTCTCTGTGCGCTGCTTTTCATAAAGGGTGAGATTAAGAACCCCTTCTTCTGCGATAGCAGGAAACTGAGACAGCTTTTGCTGGAAGCAGCTGTGAGTAGAGCAGGTAAAGGGGAGAAGCACAGGGAAGACCCAAGGGTGCACCCAAGGAGGAGCTCTGTGTTTCAGCCCTTCTGCCATAACCTGCCACCCTAAAATACTCCTCATTTTATGGCTCTTTATTGCTTATTCCCTTACCCCAGTCACCATTATATCGTTGAATATGTGTGTGTATATATATACATATATATTCTATATGGTGTTCACTGTGTCTGCTCACTGAAAGGGGGATTTTGGGGTGGAACTTTCTAGGGCCAGGCTGACCCACTGCTGCCACTGAGATCCACAGGAGCAGAGGATGTCCTGCTCACCATAAAAGTGTAGATATGTCTACTGTCCCTCTGCATAATTAGCATTTGGACAGGCACAGTGTGATTCTGGAGGTTGCTCTGTGCAGGGCCAGGAGCTTGACTTTGTAATCCTTGTGTGTCCCTTCCAGTTCAGGAGATTCTGTGGATCCTATGCCATCTCCAGCTGTGACCAAGAGCATTAGAGGGTGCTCCAGCAAATTGTGCTAGGAGGGTGCTGAGTAATTAGCTGACAAAAGTCCTTGCTCCAATCCTAAATTGTCAGGGATCGCCTCACTCTGCTCAGCAGTGGATTTTGATCCTTTCTAAAGCCCCTTGCAGAAAGTGTTGCTAAAAGTTATTCCTTACTCAAGTCTGTTGAGTTCTTGGCTCAGAAAATGAGATCATTTTTATCTGTGTTTTATAAAGTTGTGATCATATTCTAATCAAAACACCAATCCCAAGGTATTTCCAGACGCCTTGCCAATAACTAACAGAGACAGTAAATATGATTTGATACCTTTGAGCTCTTTCAAGTCTGATTCTCATTGAGATGAAAGCCTTCAGGCAACTGAGAATTTGGCTCCTACTCTGCTGATGAAAACCTAATCAGAAATAGGGGTGGGATTCCCAGCAGCTCCCAAGAGATCCTTGCCTGGCTCTGGAACGAGCATTTAGGGTTTCATTTCTGGCAGTTGTCTTTTGGAAAAATAAAGCCTGACATTTTAATGCAGGCCCTTCATATGAAAGGAGTTTTTAGAAAGCAGAGAGGTTTGCAAAGCCACACACAAAAAGAGGAGAAAGGGGGAAAATTAGATGGAGGAAACATCTGTTAAAGTTTTCCTGCTATTTCAGGAATGTTTGTATAACTTAAGCGTTCCCTACCTCTTTTTGTATCACAGACAACATCTCTGCTAAAGGATTATCTCCTGTCCCACTCACCATCACCCAGCCTCTGTCCCTGCTTGCATTTGCTTACACAGAAAAGCAGTATTGGGAATGAACTCAAGGCATCTGAGTTTTGTTTTAATGGAGCAGCTGGGCACAAGAAGGGCACTGCAGCTTGCTCATCTCCAGCCCCAACTGGAGACCCTCCACCTCCTCCTGCAGCTCAAACCACATGGAATTATGTGGTATTCCATAACCTGAGACTAAAGCTCTTCACAGCCAGTGTAGAGCAAACACCCCAAACCTGGGGCAACCTTGTGTTTCTTGTTACACAGTTAATGCAAAAGGCTGGTCTCGTTAAAATTTTAGTAGCAATTGGGTTTAGATCTGTGCATAAAAAGTGCTGAATACTGGTCTGGTTGGTGAATTTGCTCAGACCTTGCTGCAACTGGAACGCACAGAGCACATTACATTGAGGATAAAAGGTAAAAACTCACTTGGATTGTCCTGGTGCTGTCATAAATGAATCATCACTTAGCTATTAAGAGCCATGCTTGATCATGCAATTTGGAGCATACCAAAAAGAAGCACTGGCTGATTCATGCAGCAGTATCAGAGCACAGCACATTTCCCTGTGAAATGTCTGTGAGGCTGGGCAGAGTCAGATGCACTTCAGTTGCAAAGCTGGAAGAGTGTTCCTGATGGATATATCTACCTTCCTCCAGGCAGACTGAAAATCTGTCTTCTGTCCCACCAGAAGGAAAAAAAAGAAGGAAGGAAAGCTTTAGTTATACACTTTGGGATAAGCTGTGCCTCTGGGTGATCTGGTGCCTGTCATCATCTCCAGCTCTGACTTCTCCACTGCTGCTGTCACCTGCAATGTGGACACCTGCCCACAGGAATATGGACAGAAACACCAAATTGTCTCAGTTTTAAGAGCAGCTTTCTGAAACAACTCCCCTAGCTGGGTTTTACACAGTAACATGGGGGCTTGGTCCTGATCCTAATCCTCTAAGAGTTTTCCCCTCCTCCATCTCCTCCTCTTGTCTCTTGTACAAGAGACATAACAAAATCCACCCTGTAAGGAAATTATTTTTTTCCTTGCTCAATCAGAAACACATGATATTAACCTTTGGAGAAAAATGCATCAAGTTTTATATTTGCTCCTGCACTGACATTAGGAATTGATTTCAGGACAGACTACAGCAGAACTAGTTAGTACTTTAGCAGGACTGTAAAATCAGTATCAAGTTACTAGTATGAGAATCATTGCCTAGATACCATAATAGCAGGCAATATGGGAGAACCCTGAGTAGACAGTGATTATGTATGTAAGGGAGAGCATGTAATTTAGTGTGGGGATGGCTGGGCTTAACACCTGTGTTTAGTCCTTAAGTTCAGCAAACTAATTTCCAGAAGGCTAAATTAATAAACTGTGTGATGTTTTCTTCTCATTAGAGAGACTTTAGTCCTCGTTTCCATTACCTTTACATGCCAAGTACGGCGCTTCTCTCCCTCGGGACCAAGGGCTGAGTAACAATTTCATGTATAAAGCTGAATGCTGTCTTTCCTGTCCCCCTCCTCCCTCCATTTCCAGGGGGGGAGCAATGGGATGAAGGTCTCATCCAGAGCTGCTCTTCTGATCATGGCAGTACAGAGGCTGTGAGCATCAGGCTGTCTGGACAAGGAAGCATGCCTAATATCCTGCTGATATATATATATATATATATAAATGAATTAATGCAGACTTACGCCTCCCTTAACTCCCACATGTTTCAAACGCCAGAAAACATTGCCTGCTAGTAATGGGAAGCCCCTTTCTAGCAGACACTGCTCAAACCCTCCATCTTTCCATTTTTTCCCAGCTGTGATATTACCTGTGTGCTCTCTCACATGCAGATGAGAGATACCTGGCAGATCTCCTCAGTTGCCTTCCTGCCTCATGTAACCTTTGGGCACTGGCTCCTGTTCCAGCTCCATAAGGAGCTAAATGCTTTTATATCTATCCTGAAGGAGGGTGGTTTGCCATGCCACCAGTTTCAAGGAAACTTTCCACAAGCCTCAGTGGTAGCACAATGTGAGTGACAAAAAAACCCTGCCATGTAGGATCAGCCACTTGTGCTGTACAGCAGAGCATAATGTAAAACAGAGTAACAACTCCTAGTTTCTTCTGTGTGCATGTGTATGGATGTACCAGTGCACAAGACTTTGTATTTCTCTTTATAAGGCAAGTTCTGAGAACAGGAATGGGATAAAAGTAGTAATTCACTGGGTGAATTCTAACTTTTGGGTACAACACAGATCCGCTGAAGCCAAAAGGAGCTTGCAAAGTTTTCTCCCCTTTATATGTCTCTGACTGCACTCCTCTGGAAATGACAGTGTGTGCTAGATATGAAAAGCAATTAACGAGCATAAAATAATTCAAATCTTTCATCTAGGAAACATTTTGCTGTATTTATTTTTTCCCGTAATCTTTAAGAAGCTGGGTTCTGCTTTCTGTCAGGAACAAATTAGTGACCTCCATTTCTTCTTCCCTGCCTAAGGAAGAAGGTTTGTGTCAGTAACAGATCAGAGAATGAGCAGAGCTTTCGGATCAATTTGCAGCTGATGTTTGTTTGCATTGTTTCAGAGTTCGGTCATTTTATTAGATATCCTTCAGCTATCACATTAAATATCCTCTGGAGCTCAGGGGAGAGCTTGCAGCTTGCCTCTGCAGGGGCTCTGTTCTCCTTGAGAAAGAAAAACCCTTTAGCAAAGAGCTGAGTGACTGTGCAGTGCCTGCCCACGTGTCCTCCTCCAGTTCTTGGCCACTGATCCCAGTAAGCCGTGTGCTTACCCACTGCCTTGAAAGATGCAAAGCAGAAAACAGGTTGGATCTTTACTTTAGTGCACTTAGGGTTGTTTAGTGCATTGCCCTGAAACTGGGAGGAAGGTCTTCAAAAGAAATTGGGGTCTGGAATGTAATGGCCCCGCTGATATTCATGAATTATGCCTCAGGAGCTGATTTACTGCCACCAGTTTGGAGAGATGCAGCCTCGCTGGAGGCTGAACAATTCCACACCCCTGGAACTGTTCAAGGTCACATTGGATGAGACTCTGAGCAACCTGACCTAGTGAGTGGCCTCCCTGCCCATGGCAGGCGGGTTCAACTAGAGGATTTTTAAGATGCCTCCCAATCCAGAATTTTCTATCATTCTATAATTCTGAGGCTGGACAAGCCAGATGTATGGGAGCAGGATGAGCTCAGGGATGCAGGGCTGGCAAAGACCCAGTGTGGCACTGGGGGAATGGGGGACAATGAGCCCCCTGAGCCCTTTGGTACCACATGAACCCAGAGCTGGGGCACTCATTTGGTGAGGAGGTTTGGTGTTAGCAAAGCTGCTGAACAACTCATGTCACACTCTGTCACCAGGCAGAGAAAGAGAAAGGTGTTTGGACATGGAGGAGAGTTAACAGACCAAGAGACAATTGTGTTACATCAGTTGTGACAGCTGCAAATTCTGCTAATTGCTGTCGATTGTCAGGAAATTTTATTAGACCGGGATGTCTGCTCAAGTTTAGCCATAAAAATGTGTATTTCGGCTAAGATAATAATCAGTGGTAGCCTTTAAATGCTACAAACACTTTTCTGATCAAGCAGATTGAACACAGTGCTACTGAAGTTGCTAATCTAACACATTGCTTGGCGGGCATAAATCATTGCCTGCATGTAAAGGCAGTATTTTTTTGGAGGCATATTTGGACACTTTATACTGATCATTAATAATGTAGAAAACTAAACAGCAATTAAAGACAGAAAAATATATGTTCTGGTTTGTAGGACTGCTGAGTAACTGCAGTCCTAGTTAGAGATAACAGATGTTGTGGGTGTTCAGCCCTTAAAAAATATCCTTCCTATGGTCCTCAGGAAAATGAATGGGCCTAATTTAAATGAAGAGATTCTTCTGGCTTTGGAAATATCATGTGGATTCATTTTATTGACTCATTATGAAATTAATTCCTTGAACCTTAAGCTTTTGGATCAATGAAATACATGCCCAGGAGTGTTTGGGGGCTTCTATGACTATTAAATTCAGTACAATGTTTGGGCTGCTTTTGTTTGTTTAGTCTTTGCTTTGGCTGTAAACAAGGAACACTTTCCAGTGGGCATGGAACAGTTTTGGGGATATGGGGGAGACAAATAAATGCCCTTGGCCACTTTCACCACAAGTACAGCCACCTGGCAGCCCAGCATGTGCCATTCTGTCATCGTGGTGGGCATAACTGAGCTTGGCTCCTCTTCTGAACTTCAGGATTTTCTAACTTCCCTCTCCCGTGATGTGTCCTTGCCACGTGCTTGCCTTCCTGTGCCATTCCAAGCAGCTCTTTGTCACACAACCGCTGGCTTTTCCTCCAGCCTGGCTTTTCACAGCAGCTGTGTGATAAAGAGTTATGTTTTGCAGAGGTTAGGATGTGTCCTTCCCCTCTCTGCCGGGGGACAGCAGAGGCAGCTGCTTTCTCATCCCGTGTTGGATTGCGCGGTAAAACATGACAGGTCAAGTTCCTGCTCTAACCCAGCTGCTCTCAGCCCAGCTCTGAGAGCAGAGTGGTTAGACTGGTTTTAGGTTGCCCTCTCTCAGCACTTCTGCTGAGGCTCAGCCTCAGTCTGAGCTCTGGCAGAGGTAAGGGAGTCTTGGAGACTACAGGGGCTGCCAGCAGCCTCAGCAAGGGTGTGGGGTGATGGTCACAGCTCCCCAGGGGACACTGGATGAGCTGTGGGCATTCCAGGCAGCTACAGGAGCCCAAGGTGATCATTTCTCCCTGCAGGTGTTACTCCTAGCCTCCCATCCAGGTCAGATACACCTTATTCTTTTTGTAGACCTTTGGTCCAGTTCAGGGGTGCTGCAGAGCTTGTACCCATTTTGGATGAGATGCAGCTCCTTGGTTTGACACACAGTGGTCTCAGTTATGTTTTGGATTGGTCTAGAGAGGTCCTAGGCACTGGAAATTAATTATGCTCACTCCAAAAAGCCTTGCTTGAGAGCTCCCTTCATTTCCTGGGTCTCAGCCAACCTTAGGACATTGCAGGTGTTTTGTCTCCTGTAAGGATTG
This sequence comes from Polioptila caerulea, assembly GCA_013397295.1. Taxonomy (NCBI): domain Eukaryota; kingdom Metazoa; phylum Chordata; class Aves; order Passeriformes; family Certhiidae; genus Polioptila; species Polioptila caerulea. The sequence continues at coordinate 426,184 of VYXF01011009.1, forward strand.
TTGCTTCTAAAGGCTGGGCCATGAACTGGTTTATACCAGCTTGGACATCAGCTTTACTTCAAAAATGCCCATTTTATTCTTCCTCATAAGACAGCAGAAGACATGATATTCTGCTTTAGTGCCTGGAGTAAAGAAGCCACCATTTCCATTTTTTCCAAACCCAGTGCCTTAAAAAACAGCTGGCAACACCAGTGCTGTCTGCAGACCAATGTCCTGCAGAGCTGTAGCTAACCCAGGCTTCTAAATTTCAGGGAATTTCATGTGGTCTCAATGTTTTTCTTTTATCACAAGCACTAAGGAAATTGGGTAGACTTAGATAAAACTATGTTGATTGCATTATTTTTCAGTTACAAATGTTTACTGTGTGTTGGCTAGGATATAAAGTTGTATTTTTTGCTCAGTGTTTCAAAGATAATGATCAAGAGTATTTACTGCAGGAGGATGTCTCCCCTTCTGTCTTCAAATGGGAGCAACAGTTTCAGGCTTTAATCTGCTTTACTTGGAGATCAGGGCTGAAAACTGGATTGTGCATGTCTGTTGAATGCCAAAGTAAAAGCTGTAAATCTTGGTAGTAAGCAAAAAGAACTGATCTAAAATTAGGCAGTTCCATAGGAAAGGAGTCCTGTGGTCTTGCTTGCTGTCCCAGCAGGGTCTGTGAAAGTTTGGTGCTCTTATTCGTGTGTTGTACTGATAGAATAAAAGCAGCCTCATTAGCTCCATATGATAAATTATAGATCTAAAAATACCCATCATATTTAGATGCTGCAATGAAACCAATTTTCACTCAGGAGCAGAAGAAAGAAAATAATTTGCTAAGAATCAATTGGATAAGACATCTGCTGGGACTGCTGTGCTGTTTCTGCTAAACATTAAGCACAGTTAGCTGCTGGTGAAAAATGCCATTTTAACCAGCCCCATACCCAGGTGTGCACCAGGGCCTGTGTGTGATCACAGAGCTGCTCAAACCTGGGGGTGTCACAGGGAATTCTTGCTTCCTGCTCCATTTTGCAGTCTTGTCTCTTCAGAACAAAGACTACAAAATCCAAGCTGACTGTGGACATGTTCTGTCCCTTATTGCAGATATTTCTGGTCATGCATCATACTTGATGGAGATAAAACACTTCTGGACACTTTTGATTGAATGTGCTTTCGCTGCCAGTGACCTTTAGAGATTTACAATTGTTGTCACACTTTGCATGTGAGTTACATTCCTGAGAGAGGAGGTGAGGAACAGGGAGCTGTGGTGGTGCCAAGGATGCCATGAGAAACTCATGAAGGAAGGCTGGGTGGCCACAGCAAGACCACAGAGCCACAGTGTGAGATAAGGACTAAACAACTCCTGGATTTTGAGAAACCTGCTGAATCAAACTTCCACCCAGCAGCTCGGTAGACATTCCCAAAGCAATCTCTTGGACTGAAAAGGGCTGAGGAGCTGTAGGCACTTGGAGAATGGAGGTTTACATTAGCTGTGACAGGTACAGCAACAGCAAGCTGAAGAAGCTCCAAGGTCAAACAAAGCCAGTGAGATCCTACACCTTGTTCAGGAGCCCCATTTCACACCACTGCCTCTTACTTGGAGCCCTGGTGGGTGCTTCAGCCAGTTCCTGCCATCAGCAGAGGTTTGCTCCTGCAGACCCAGATGTTGACATGGGATTGGCTTTGGGTGGAACTATCCATGCTGCTTTTCTCACATTAATTTATATTAAGAAATGCATGAGATATCTCACCAGGTTCCCAGTCTAACCCTTCAGGCCCAGCAGCCACAATTCCTTAGCCTTATTGGCTGTACATGTTGTTTTTTGTCCATGTGCCTCCTACAAGTGAATGGTTTTGCTCTCACTCTCGGTGTGTACCCTTTGCTTCAGCCCCATGCTCCCATGCTGAGTGTCAGGCATAAATCAGCAAAATGAATTAAGGATTCTTTGAGAGCTCTAATACTTCCAAGTCTTTCAATGACTTTATTTAAACAGTCAAGGATGTGAAATGCTTTTTAAACCCTCTGAAACCATGGTGGTGTGTGCATTGTTTATGTGGGTGATGGCAGGTTGCTGCCTTTACAGTTTTACTTAATCTGCAGGCATTTACTGCAGGCCAGAAGCTGTAATGACAAGGAAAGAAATTTACTCTGTTGCAGACAGAGCTATTAAAAGAAAATTCTTGTCAAAGTAATTCTTATCTCATGACAGGATTGCTGAATTACTGCGTATTACGGGAAAGGGAATTGCAAATGTGTTGGCTCTTCTTCCCATTAGAACTATTGTTTTATTACAATTGTCATAAGCACACACACTTTTTAAATAAAATCTTTTAAAAAATGAAATCATCCTGCATTAGGTACTGAACATAAGATAATGTTATCAAAATTAAAGAGCAGATTGCTCAGACAGGTTGGCAGAGTGAGCAATTCCTTTCTTTGGCTGTGTAAGTACACATCCCAGACAAAAGCAAAAGCAGGGCACTGAGGAATAACACCTCCATTCCTCTGGGACACCAGAGAGGTAATTCTTCCTAGGAGAGACAGTTCAAACAGTCCCTTGCACTGACCCCTCTCCTTATCCCATCCCCATGTCACCAGGGTGCAAATCCACGAGCACAGAGCTGTCTGATGTGGCACTCTGCAGGTCAGTCCCACAAGCTCCTCACAGTGAGAGCTCTCTGTCTCCAGTCAAGGTTCCTGGATGGAAAGGGGTGACAATATTCAAGGGTTTATGTGGTCTCACAGGAAAAAAGGCGTTTTTGTTGCCTTCTCATCTGTGGATTGTTTTGCATTTGTGTTCCAGCCCAGTTCCTGCCTCTCACCACTCAACTCCTCACTTGCCTTCCCTTGCCCATGTGGCCTTAGTGGGTTTGGCAGCCCCATTTGCAGATCTGCAATGCAACAGAGCAGCATAAGAAATCATTTTCACTTACCTCTGGTTTTAGACTGAAATACTAAATCTAATTGTGCTTCAATTTCTATTGCAAATGTCCAAGGCAATGGTGTGGAAACAATACGTAGCTGAAAAAAGAAATCAGAAGAAATACTTTCCTCAGCCCCTTGTGTATTCCACTGACACCTTCCTGCAGAAACTGTGCAGGCTGAGCTTTTTGGTGTTGTTCCCACAGTGTGCCCCAGGTGCTTGGGGTGTACCAGAGGAGGAGTGGCTGTGGGTCTGTGCCACCCTTCCAGGTGTGTGCAGCAGCACAGCCTGTGCTGCCCAGGGGTTGCTGACCCTGGAGTCTGCAGCAGCCACGACACTGAAACCTTTTCCTGTTCACCAAGAGCACCATCATCTCTTCTCCCACCTTTGGTTTCCTCCTAAAGCTTCTGCACAATAACAGGACACAAATGTGAAATCAGGAAACTGCCTGATCCACCCTGGCTGACCAATTCATCACTGGTCTGTGTGCCTGTGGTGATAAACTGCAGTGCCACTAACCCTTCCAATTCCAGCTGCTTATGCCTCCCCAAACCCCCTCTCTGTGAGCTCACCCTCTCCTCCCCAGCACAGACCACACTCCAGCAGCAGCCAGCTCAAGGACACAGCCTGGAGTGTCTCTCCAGAGGTCCCTCTGCTAAGGAGGGGCCATTCTCTTACTATAATGTGCATTTTTGTCCCTAAACAAACGACCCTGTAGATCTACCTGTACTGCCTCTTGTTACCAGCTGGGGCGAGGTCCCCTCCAGCCGTGAGAGGCAGAAACCAGATGAAGTCAAGTGTGCACCAACCCCTTGGTTCATGCCTTGATCTGCCTCTTGGGATGAGGACAAGGACCCACAAAGCCTTTTTGCTAACCTGGCCCCTCCTGTAAATGGTGTAGGAACAGGAAACCATTTCCCTGCTCTTTAAAGTTTTGGTGTAACTTGAGAGTCGAGCTTTATGCAGATCGGAACACGTTAGTAATGTCTGGAAAGTAATTATGGCATGTATTATTATTTTAATATTTACCAAGTGCTGACAGAGTAATGCTTTTATTAAATCTTTAGGGAGGGTGAAATACATACCACAAGGCATGGTGAGATGAAGATAGTCTTCTGAAATCATTCATTTAAAATTCAATTTTACAGTCACTTTCCTGTGATCTACTTTTAATCATATATTGGTTTCTTTGGGTCTTCAATTATATAAGGTGGCTAATGATTCTAACTTAAAGTTCTTTATGGAAGAATGCAAATAATACTTCTGCCTAGTCAAGGCACGCTGTGAACTTCTTACTGAAAAACAATTTGTCATTATATTGAAGTGCAATGGAACTTTGCTGCAAGCTTGAACTCTTTCTTTTCACTTATTGCAGTTGTGCAAGAGCAATATGCCAAGGGTTATCAGCAGATCTCTATGTTTAAAATGAAGACTGAGATTAAATAACTTTTGGCCTGTCTTTTATTTTTCTCTACAATGAGGAGAATCCACTAAAGTAATCTTGCAAAATCAAAGAGCAGAATTTCAATATTGCTCATGTCTAATGCTTTGGATAATCCAATCCAATTCAATCCAGATTTTCAGTGGGTTTTTTTGCTCAATGAATATTTATCATAACCAAGCGTCAGGGTTAGACTTTTTAATCCAACTTGGATACTCCTCAGAGAATGTACATTCTTCTGTGACTTGTCACCTAAGGGAATGCATTTCTTTATGAAAAAGCATTGAGTTTAACTCATTAATTTTCTATCAAAGTGATTGTAAGAATCAGTGAATTTGATTTAGATGTTCCATGAAGATTTGAGTCACAATGTTGGAGAACCTCTGAGGTTGGGTCCTGGAATAAATGTTTGTGATGTGTCCAGTCTTCACTGTAACATTTGGTAACTCAAGCAACTGGCCCTTGACTATTTTCATTTAAAACATGTCCATAGACTTGAGAGAAAAATCTGTAGCAATATAATTATATGAATATATGAACTTCAAGACAGCTGAGGGACATAAAATCACTGAGAAGCCCACAGTCTAAAAGAAATGAGTAGCTGGTAGGTGGAGTTCCCTGACATCTGGATTTCACTACAGCAAACCATTGTGGAAACCTGACTGGGTTTCATTTGCTCATATCCCATGGCTTTAGCTAAAACTCTTAGGTTTTATACTTTGTTTTAATTCCCAGGTTATTAATTGGCAATACAGATAAGATGTCTTAATGTGTGCGAGCTCTCCTTCCATTGCATTTCATTAGGAGGATATCACTGCGTTTCAGCCACACATCATTAACCATTTCAAAGCAGACCCACAAAGGCAGTTGTATATATTGGACACATTATTACAGGTAATATATTTTGCTGAGCTGCACAGCCCTGCAGATAAAAGGGCAGCACTGCCCTGGCTGCTGGCACTGGTGAGTTCAGGGCACATGCAGCATCCATTGCTGTTAAACACAAACTCTGTTACTTTTTCAACTTCTTTTTCTTTGCCTCTCCACTCCCACCCTTCAGACACCAAGGCTGCGTGCCTGCCTTTGCAAGGGAGGAGAACAGACTGCAGCCTGAAAGCCAAAATCCACAGTCAATACAAGGATGAACGCTTCCCCACCAGACCCCTCGTGTAGTTATTTGTGTGAGCGTGAAGTTCAAAGGCAGTGAGCTACAAAACACTGCCAACCCCCTCAGAGTGAGAGGATGGGGAACTGAGCCCTTAATCCACAGTGGGCTGTCTGGGCAGCTCTCACATCGATGGATTTCAGCTTTCCCCAGAATTGATTAGCACTGCAGCGCTGCTTCGCTGCCTGTCTGGGTTGGAGCGAGCCCTGTATCTATTCCCAGCCATTCTTATCCTCAGAGAACCTCTCTCAAAGTTCAGCACAGTGAAGCTGCCCACAAGGCAGCATTATTCTAGTCAATACAAATATAATAAAAGCCAGCAGGAGAGCAGGCAGGCTCCTTACACTGAACGAAAGCTCAGGAGAGATGTGATTTCTTAGAATAAGCAGCAGATACACAACTGCCCTCAGATATTAAAAATCACCAGGCAGTCATTAGCACATTGAAGGTATTTTGTTTATTTTTTTCCCAGCACTTGTGCATCTAGGCTTCCTCAGAGACCTTTTCTGTAGCTGTGTGTCAGATTATACTTAACACCATTATCACAGTGAAGGTAAGAAGTCTCTATTAAGGGACTCCTAGCTGGGCACACATGCTGGCATATTAATTTTACAGACTGTAGTACAGCTGCACTAAGCCACTGAGCTGCCTCAGATATAAAAGGTCCTCCACAAGTCAGAAGGTGCTCTCAGGTGTGTTCCCCCTGTGTGGTGCAGCCCCAGAGGGGCCAAGGCTCCGTGGTGCAGAACTGGTCTGGGTAATCACAGCAATAGCTGGCTCAGGAGGGCAGATCTGCCAGCCTGCAGCACACATTCATACAGTCATAGGATATAGAAGGGACAGAGCACAGGGTTATTGGGAATAACTGAGCAAATTGGCTTTTTAAAAAAGATTATTCTTTGAGGGAAGGTAAAGAGAAATTTAGACTTGACTCATTTCTCCCAGTCTCCTTTCCTGTGGTGGTGAAGTAAGCACTCTGTGCTATTGTGAGCTTTATTAGATGGCTTCTCACACACTTAAACATAATCCTTCAGACAGGAGATATCTACAAATCCCATTTTTTAAACATGCTCTGGCTCCTGGTGGTTTACTCTTTCTCGGCCATCCATGCACCTATTTTTTGTACTTTTCCACTTTAAATTGCATTAGCACCAACACTACACCAGTGTGCAGCTCCTGGTCTGGCTGTGCCCCACTCTCCCGAGCACAGCATCCTGCTGGCTGCCTGCAGCAAGGCAGTGGGATTTAAAGGAGGTTTTTCTTGAGCCAGTTACTGTTGCTGGATTAAAGAGCTGACATAACTATCACTGCTTATTCTGGCCTCCTAGATTTATTGTGATTCTTTCTCTAAAAGTCACATTTAGAAGGGTGTCTTTGCACATGTCTAGAGCTGCAGCTGGTACAGAAACACGGGGTGCCTAAACGTGGTGCTGTGGGTACAGCCAGTGTTGGCACAGTTCTGACTCTTCTCCCCTTTCCAACACACAGTCTGTTACAGAACTGACCCCATGGGCTATTCACCTGCATGGACTGAATGATGACTATCTCTGAGTCAGAAAACAGGATTTTGATGGGAGAATTATTTGAATGGGGCTATCAAATCCTGCTCCCTCTGTCTTTAAAAGGTCTCTCCGTGTCTTCATTACTTCCCTTCCATTTGCAAGTACAAAAGAGCAGCAACAAGAAACTCTCAAATCAAATGGAAAAGGAATAGCATTGACATGAGACAAAGCATTCACAACCCAGCCCTGCTCCATGCAAAGCAAGGTCTCCCCTCAGCACACAGCCTGGCTAGGATTAGAGAAAACCCCAGGATTTTCTTTTTTAATCCTAAAAGCTGTTACTTGTATTTGATAAATAAACAGTTGCTTTTATATACCAGTGAATGGTGTAAATGATAGCAATAACACCCCAAGGTGCTGACAAACATATTATACATAATAATTGTGTATTTCAAACGGTGGGTAGTGAGGGAATTGGGGAGGAGCTTAATTAACTCTGCCACTATGCAGCAGCTGAGTTTTGTCAGTCCAAGACAGAGCAGATAAAGAAATGAATGTTCCTGAGGGGGCCACAGGATGATAATAGTGCTGGTACGATTTGTGTGGCTTTGCACCCTGAGCACCATCACCCACCAGGGAACACAGCAGGATGGGGAGAAAGGGAAGCAAGCAAAACTCACTGTGATCCTCAGAGAGATCTTGGAGGCAGCAGAGGGAAGAGGAACATCCTGGAGAAATCTGAAAGTGCCAGGAGTAGGAGAGTGCTACATTTCACTCCTGGTTTGATCACACAAGAAGAATTGCTTTGGCACCAGCATCTGTATGGGCAAAGGCTGCTTGGTGTGTGCAGCTCCATGGGCCCAAGCCCTGGCCACAGGCAGCAAGGAGCAACAGGGGAGACACTGGTTTGGCAGGAATGGGGGGTACATACCTGAGTGTAGTTTGCTGCTGGCAGCACCCCATAAAGGCAGCACAGATATGCAGTTTTCAATGGAGCTTCATAATGAAGACTGAATATAGAAAAAAATACCTCAATTCCTCCATGAAGTCAGATAACTCCGAACAAGAAAATTCCTCTCCCTCACTCCTAGAGCAGCTGCTTCATTTAGGTAATTCAGACACCTCCATTCCTGCTCTGTAGGATGCTAATGGATGGAGATGCCTTGCAGAGTGGCTGAGCCCCAGCACATGCTGAGTTCCACCTGTGCCAGCTCCCCTGCAGGCACCAACTGTGGGTGACTGCCTGGGGAGGGAGATTTGGGGAGCCCTGAAACCCCCCTGCTCTTCATTTGCTCTTTGTTTCTGTGCATGCTGCTGCAGAGCTAAAAGCCATCAAGCCTTTCAGAGGGAGCAGGGATCAATGCCACACAGATCAAATCAGCAGTTGGGAAACTTTGGGTGAAAGTGTAAAACTGTGAGTGCTTCCAGCTTGGTTTCATTCAACTCCTGGTACTGAGGTTTTAGTACGATGCCAATTTTAGCTTGAATTGTCTGACAGCTCCTCTTTGTGAACAGGAGCAATATTGACAAATTGGTACCTTTTGAAAGATGAGTGATTTCTTTTTTTCCCCATAGAAAACACACTCCAAGTGTAATGGGATGACACTGTTTCTTTTCCTTCTGAACTAAGGCTGCTTAAAATGAAAGTCTGATAGCTGGCTTTTATTACAGTCATGGCTTTGAGTTTTCTGGGAAAATAGGTATTAGCTATAGGATCTGAGCCCATGCTATTTTAGGGAGGTTCCCCTTGGAGTTACTATTCAGGTACCTTCTCTGGGAAGCTCAATGGAGCACGTGCCCAGGGCAACTCCTGGCTAAATCCCAAGGGTCCCAGGCAAGGAAGGCTGAAAATCATTGCATTTTAATGGGGCTCTCATTAATTATCCTCTTGAGCTGAAGGGGACTATGGTGTATTAAGTGGTGTCAGTACCATAAAGCAGAATGTGACCTCGAGGGAGATGAAAGAACCCTTCACATGTGCAAAGGCAGGACTAATGGGACCATTCCCACTTCCTGGGTTCTCAAAACCTGCATCCTAAATCCAAGCCTGCTGTCCCCCGGACAGAGAAAACTGTTTATGCTGGGAAAAAACAAACTGGCAACCATATATTTCTCTGTCAGGCTCATTTTTCCTTCATCATGTTATTTTTTTTCACATCTTGTCATTCATGTCATGCCACGACGAGAAGCAGCAAGGAATGAGCAGCTATCAATGAGTCCTGAAATCCCAGTATGATAGTAAATCACAAAGGCAGCGTGGCTGTGTCACCTCTGCAGCTTGGAAAGGGTGGGTGGGTCAGTGGGCACTCGATGTCCACCCACCTCTTCTGCCTGTGACCTGCCTGCTGCAGGGAACTGCTTCCCTGGTGAGGGGGAGATAATGGGAATATTCAACACCCTGTTACACAATGCTCTGACATATTCTGCCTAAGCTCAACGAGATCCAGAGATAGAAAAGTCGGTGTCATAATGAAAATTGTAATTAAAATTTTGGTCAGATTGAATCCATTACATCTCTCCCAAGTACACAGTATTGATTTCAGCCCCCAGCCCCAGGGATGTGTAGTCTGATACCTCTGTAATCCTGCAAGCAGAGGCCTAAGCCCATTGCACATGCCATTTGTGTGGCTTAAACCCAAGAAAACGCTTCCAACCAACCCAGCTCTGCAGGATTCCTGGTTTATTGACTCTGAGCGAACGCGAGCGAGCGGAAGCTGTTTCTGCCACAAGGAAGATGGCTTTTCAGACACAAGCTGTAAATAGAAGGGAAAGGGCTATTTTGGCTATATTTTTGTGTTGGCATAAAACTGCAGCAGATTGCATTATTCAGTGGGTAATGTAATGTTAATGCAGCCCTGTAGCTGGGGGCGAGAGAACTTAAGGTTTAATCATTTTGTAATGCACTTACATTGCCCATTTTAGATTTGTCAGCTGTCATAAATGAACTGCAGTTTTATCCCAGGACTATATATAGAATTACTATTTATATATTTTTTCATCTGCAGCTTATGCAGTTTAAATGAAAAAAAAAAGAAATAAAAAAAAGAAAGAGCCAGGATGGAGCAAGGGGGGATGCGCCCTTGGCTCTGCTCTGTTCAGAGAATTTCTCCCTGCAGGAAAAGGCTGCCTTCACCTAAGCCTCAGCTTAGGTAGCTGACATTTTCAATAAAACAACACCTATTTTCAGCAGACTCTTAATGTTGTGGGGACTGAGGCACGGAAACATTGCATGTGAAAATACAGCAGTTGGTAGACTTCTGCTCTGTGTCTCACGTTTCTCATCATTCACAAGAACATAACTCCAGGAAATCTCCTCCCATGGCATCACTCCTCGCCAGTTTTTATTGAAAAACCATAATATCCTTTTGCATTCTAAATTCTGACTGAAAGCCACCCATGTTACAGCTTTTTGTATACATATTTTTAGCAGTTCTCAAACAAAGACAATTCCTCCTTCGACTGCTGTGTCCTGCTGCTCTCCCTGCTGCAGCTCCTCACAGCATCACTGGAAATCTCATGGCGTGTTGCAGACTGCCCGAGTGCTGATTAATGTCCTTGCCAAGAGGAGAAAGAAGGGGTTTGCAAATGGATTTGCTGCTCCTATCAGCCCAAAGTACTTGAATGTGTTTGCTTTTTTGGGGCAGCCATTTGAAAAAAATCCAGGGGAAATTTGAGAAAGTAGAACGTCCTGCTGGTCTTAAATTCCAAATATTCCCATTGTCTCCTCTTTTAATCAAATTCTTACTCTGAAAGTGATTTCTGTAGGGAGTTTTGCCTTGACTGTTCTCTCCGTTGCTACATCCTACAGGCCAAAGGAATTCTTTTCTCCAGCAATAATAATCAATGTTTTTTAAGAAGGAAGAATACCCCTGTTTCCATCCATAGCATTTACCTACAAAGAACATGATAATTTATACAGCAAATGCAGCCTGTGCTTCCTGCTGGACAGCCTGATTTATCGACTGTGCATCTGTTTCATATAAAGTGCCCTGAGCAGAACAAAAACCTCCATTCTAGCAAAACCAGGACAGTTTCTCCAGTTTTCAATAAATCATGTTCTACCTGTGGGATACCTTGTTAACGACTATACACTAAATCCAGAGGGGACTTTCCTTTTTCTTTTTTTTTTCTTCCTCTTTCCTTTTTTTATTTTTAACCATCTATCCCAAATATTCTGAGTTTGTGGAACCATTTTAGTACCCTTGTTGCCCAGGCAAAACTCCTTCATCCTTCTCATTTCTGAGGGAGTTTGGCATTAGTAAAACAGCTACATCAAATATCTCATTGGTAACACTCATCTCATAAACCAGCCTGGTGAAACCATAAGGCAAAATCTTCCTTCATTGTGCTTCTAGTTTGCATCTTTGCCTTTACCTAGCCAACTTTTTGTGTGCACAGATTGCAGCTGAATTTCCATTCAGGAGCCTGATTTCTGTATCCAGGGAAAATGCCTGGGTCCCCTCTCTGGGAAAAGGTTCCTTAGAACCATCATAGGATGGTTTGGGTTGGAAGAGAAGTAGAGTGGCCTGAGCAGGACAATGAAGGAAGTGAAGGGACTGGCAGCTCCAGAGGAGTGGGATGAAGTTCCAGCAGAAAGTGCTGTTCCCCCTTTGAGCCCATGCCTTGCTGGAGGAGATCCCAGCCCGTCTCCCCTCCCAGCACCCCTCCCCGAGCACAGCCTTGCCACAGGGAACGGCTCCTCACTTCTGCTGCCAACCTCTCGCTTTGAATCTTCTGCACTGACTTTCCCCAAACCACCTGAGGTTTTAGGAAACTGAAGGGTGGGAGAAAATCCATGTTCCCAGTGCAGCTCCACTGAAAATGTGTAAGTGCAGCCAAACCAGGCCCAGGGGGCCTGTGTCTATCAAAGGCATTGATACAAAGCCAGAATCATCGTTTGAAGACTTAAATTGATGTAACTGGGAGTGGAAATCATTTTTTTACTGAGGGCATAATTCATGCAGGAGGATGCTTATAGCATCCAAAAGGCTTTAAGCTAGTGTTACAATACTGACAGGGAAGCACAGAGGTGCCCAGGGAAAAGGGAGTACATTCCTGTAAAACACCACCACAGGGAGCTGGGACAGAGCTGGATCTCGTTTCCTACCCTGTGGGCTGGACCCTCACTGCATCTGCCTCCCCCTCATCCCCCAGTCTTGTCTGGTGAGCTCCAGCAGCTCCTCAGCAGAGCCACAAGGTCTTTGCAGCCCCAGCTCTGTCTGAGACCCACAGTCCCCACAACATCCCACTGAGCTGGGCTTCCCTGGAGAGGACTCTGGGGAGCTGGACTGGAGCACACGGCTCTGGGGCACACACTGCCTCCCATCTGGGCTTTGTCCTGGACAATGGGGGCTCTTGATTTCTCACTAGACCTCTTCTTCCCACCATAATAGGAATTGCCATGTGAAAACATCACAGATGGGATGAGCAAAGTCCTTGACCTTGTTTCTTTGCTGCACAAAGCCAGGTGGGGCTTCTGCCAGTTTCTCTATTGCCAGTCAGGAATCAAACCATTCCCTGCCATTAAATTGCCAGTCCTTTGTCCCTGGGCGTAGTGCAAAATAAAGTCACCTTTCCCACAGTTTGCCAACTGTTGAGACATGCTGCTATTTCAGTGTCACCTGCAGTGTCACTTGCTCTGCCCAGCTGACGTGTCCCCAAGCTGCTGGGCCAGACCCTGGGGACGAACCGTGCAGCCTGCATGTGACACTGCTCTGCAGGGGACATGGAGAAGCCCTTGGGCTTGAGAACACCTTGGTTTGCTCGTTCCCCTTCTCCTCAGGAGGGATGCCCCAGGCCCCACCTCACCCTGCTACAGTCTCCCAGGACACCTGGCAGCAGCACAGAGCACCCAGGGTGCCATTTTGGGCTTCCTCCTCCAAGGAATTCATTCCAAAACGCTTTGGTCTGTGGTGGTTGTGTCTAACCAGTGTTTTATAAGGACAGTTTCTGTTTCAGCCTCTTTTCAGCTGTTTTGTCTGTCTTTCTGGTGCCTTTGCCAGTCTGGCCAGGACTGAATTTGGCCCCTGGTAGACATTTCTCCATTAATCAGAGATTTGCCTTAGTGGTAGGGTTGTTCTGACGTCTAATTGAGTTTACAGTTTCTAATTAAATTGATTTGAGTTCCTGGGGTGGAAGGCCTTTTAAGAGAAATCATATATTAAAAATTTAAGATTTTTTGCTCCAACAACCTTTTTGCGTAAGACTAATTTTAACATCCAGACATGAGGGATGAGTAATCCTTTCTCAGGCTTTGGCAATGTTAGCTGAAGCTTTTTCTAATTCCCCTTTATCAGAGAAGCAATAAAAATTTGCTAATCACCTTGACAGAGGTACTCATGTCAGGGTGAAATATGTGGCAACTGTACACAGCCAGGATCAAAAAGAATAAAGTTGCTGGACTAAGGAGATGTGTGAAACCCTGACTGCAACTGTTTTGCCCCTCTTCCTGTGGTAGTTTCCAATCCCAACACCCAGATAATCAATAAGTGGTATTTGGGAGGGTGTCTCATATCCAGCTCCTGAGCCAGTCACTTTGAGCAGGCTGCTGCTGTGAGCTGCACACCATCCTCAGTCAGATAAACTTTATGACTTCATTTCTTGAGACTCAATCAACCAAATCAAATATTTCCCGTGGAAGATTTGATTAAATGTCAATAAGATGTGGCAGAGAAACTTTCAAAATGATGAAAATTGACCAACTCACTCTCCTTGCTTTTGTATGTCAAGGCATCTTAAATCTTAATAAACCCTAATCAATGCCTACTTTATCCACACACATAAAACAACCCTTCAAGAGCCTCCCTTGGGAGATTTTAAAGGGTGTTTGGGGTCAGACCAGGCCCTTACACGGTGTTTCCTCCAGGGCCAACTGCACATTTGTTCACTTTCAGTCCTAGAGAGCAGGGAGCCTCATTGCCTTTGTGCCCTGCTTGTGTTACAGCTTTTTGTGATGAGAACTGAGCCACCCCATTGTCACTTTGAGGGTCCACTGAAACATTATCTCCCCAGTCTTGTCTTTGGAGAAATGCTGAGGGTTTGACTGATACCTCATTTAAGATCACTGAGATAATGAGCAGAAGAGCTGTGGGTTGAGGTGTAAGAGACACAGAGCTGTGATGCTCCTGTCCTGCTTCACTTGGTTACACTCTGTCCCCAATACCTGGACAATTAATAAATGCTGTTTGATGGGTTGTATCTTTTAAGTTAACTGAGAAAACCTGACCCCCTCCAAGGCTCTTTCCTTTAGAGATCAGTAATATGCAACAGATAAAGGACTGAGAGGGTCATGGATTTTTAACTGGGAGATTTTTTTTTCCCCAAAAAATAATGATGACTTCTTGAAAATGCTTTTTTCACCTTGAATAGAGATGTTTTGATAAAGCTTTTTTAACACTCTGAGATGTTTTTGATGTTTAAAATGAAATAGCTTTCCAGATATGCAATCTGAACCATATTCTTGATGTTGAAAGGGAAAATAATTATAAAATAGAATTATAATAAGGCCAGAGAAGAAACAAGAAACACTTCAAACTAATGTAAGCAGATTCAGGATGGACCTTTTCTGAATTTTCTTTCACTTTCAGCTTTTATCCTTTTGTCCCAAGCTAAAACAGAGAAATATTTCAGAATCTGCCACATGCAAAAACATTTCCTCACCCAGCTCCAATTGCTCGATTGAATTATTTGCAGACAGATCACAACTCCCTCCAATTAATCAGTTCCATGAATGCTTTTTTCCCCCAATCCCTGACCCATAGCCCATTCATGGAGCCCATGCTCTGATTTAATTTAGCTCACATGGCCTGGGAGGGTTCCCTGTTTGCACAGGCCCTCACTTAAGCTGGAGATTTGCATACAGCTCCTAACTCTCCCTCAACATTCACCCTCCCAAAACCTTTTCTGCCTCTGACCTCCCATGCTGGGATCCGTGTGGGAAGCCAAGGCACCAGGAGCATGAACCCAGCTGGAATGAATTTGTTTAAAAAGCTGAGAGGACTTTCACTGAGGATTTTTTGGAATTGCTCACCCAGTCCTAATTGCTTTGTAAAATTAATGGAGTTAATTCTGGCCACTGGGTGTTGGATAAGGGGTATAAAGGCAGCACAGAGTCACAAAACCTCATCTCTTGACACAGGAAAAGTGCTGAGGAGGAAAATGAGGAGCAGGGAAGAGACCTCATGCAAGTGAGACTTAAGACTCCTCTGCAGTAACTTGGAGGCCAAGGTGATGTTCCTGGAAATTTTTGAATTTCAGCTCCCATAAACCATAGAAGTGGTAAGGGACTGTGTTTATTTGTTGTTGCTTTGGTCTATTCCCTTGTCTACAAGGGCTGGTTACTGGAAGCTACAAGAAAATCAGGGCTGCCAAGATATCTCAGTGGTTCATGAAGAACTGTTGAGTTTGGCTGTTTTGTGAATTTTTTGTCTGTGCATTTCTTGTTTACTTGTTTTTGTAGGGTTGCCATAAATTCCAGTTTAGGGTAAATCTGTAGTTCTCCTGTTCCTTTGTCAGTAGAAGAAATCTAAATATGTTAAAGCTTGCTGCTGCTGATTGCTGCAGGGATTTTTACTGCAAGGTAAATCTGCATTTTACAAACAGGAATGCCATCCAGGTGGATGTTTCTGATATGCATCAAAGGTTATATCTGATAATGTTCTCCTCAATTGAAGGTGGCAATAATTATAGAAAAGAAACTGGTCTACTTCTCTGCATGTCCCAGAACATTAATTTTGCTGGTCAAACCAAGATTCTGAAGAACAAAATACTAAAATTGCTTAAGATGAATCTTAACACTCAAGCAGCCAAATTCCCTTTGTGTCTCTTACCTTCTCACTCAGAAATGGGTTGTAATCTGCTTTTGTACATGGATAAGAAGAGTGAGGAGTGGAGTAATTCACAGAAAGAAAAATATATTTGCAAAATATCTTTTTTTGGAATGTTGCCCACAGAGTCATGTCAAGTTTAACTGCTAAAGAATCCCTTCAGAGTCTGGCCTGGTGCAAAGGAAGGTTTCTCTGCTGCTGTGCTGCCCCAGGCCATGCACAGGCTCTGCCTCTGGTTTGTCCCCTGCTCTGGTCTCAGTTACTGGAAGCAAAGCCCCAGCAGCCAATTCACAGCATTAACTTTGGAGAGATCTGGCTTTATTTCTATCTCTTAGGCACCAGGGCTGTCATTTGGCAGAGCTTCTTGTGGATCAGCTCAGACTGGGCTGGGCAGTCCTTGGCCACACCAGGGCAGTTGCAGAGAATAAAGAGCCCAACCACAGCTCAGAGTGTCGAGGAGAGCAATAAAACCTTATCAAGAAGGAATCACAGGCATCTAATGAGAATCAGATGCAGCATAAAGAGGCCATGGGCATGCTCTTATCCAGATGCACAGGGAATTATGTACATAAACAGCGGATAATTTGGTTTTACATCTTATTTTTCATCCAAAACTTCAGGGAGAAATGACTTGGTTACTGGAAGTGGTGTGTAGGAAAGCTGCTGTTAGGCACTCAGGGATTGCTCCCACAGAGCTTGGGGCAATGGAGCTGCCATGGGGGACCTGACAGCTCCACTCAAGGTGGTCTAGAATAAACATCACAAAGTTATCTGAGCAAAGTGCCCAGCTCTGGCTGGGACCCTGCAAATGAGAAGCCTCTGGGTCAGGAGAGGTGACCCAGAGTCCCCCACAGCTGGGCAAGCAGTGGTGGTGTGGGGCTGTGGTCCCTCAGCACAGAAGGTGCTGCTGCTGGAGCTGTGCCAGGGACCACGAGCAGAGGTGGCTTTGGATTCACTCTAAGGGCTGAGGGAGGTTCTGCCTGCTGTGCTTCCTGCTTCTGATGGTCTGGTTTCCAGGCTGGAGGGTCAGAAGGCTGTAGAACATTAGTGGGAGATTTGCTTCCCACATGAAAAGGAATTTGATTCCAGCTTTGCCTGCCCTGTGCTACTTGTGGTTGCACATGTGACTGCATTTGTTGTGATAAATGCAGGAAACCCTGGACTTAAATGCCAAGGGAAGGGTGGCTGTCAGTCAGCCCAGAAGGGCTGGAAGGCAAATGATCTTGGTGTTAAGTCCTGCTTGGCCTTGGTGAGGTGCATAAAGCTGGGCAAATTGCAGAAAGCCCTCACCTTTAAGATGAAACATGCCTTGGGCTTCACCTCCGAGTGCAAGGTACCATCAAGGAGACTTGTTTGATCTAATGGAACTATGTCTCCTCTTCTGAGGCTATTTGAGGTTGCCTGACTTGTTTCCAGGATTGAGATTCCCAATCTGGTTTAAGAGGGCTCAGCCTAACCCCTGCACTGCAGAAGTCATTTCACTCAAGGGGCCTGGTAGCAATGGGACTTGTTCTCCCCACAGATCCAAACCTGCCTGACAACCTCATTCCTCCCCACCACAGAGCTGACTTCACAAAACCCCTCTCTGACATGCACCAGAGCAGGCCACAGCTTTGAGCTGAGCCAGAGCTGTGTTACCAGCAGCCCTCTGGCCAGGAAGGCTTTTTACCATGCACTGGCATCTGTGCTGATGCAGAGCAGTCAGTGCTGCTTGGAGAAATGTATAATGTGTTTAGGGCAGACCTGCAGGAGTGTAAATGCTGCTGCTTCTCACTGGGAAGGTGATGCTCTGGGAGATTTGGCCCTCTGTTTCCCGTGTGTTTTGGTCTGAATTCCTTTCCCAAGGATGCAGCTTCCCAGTGCCTGTGCTCCAGGAACACCACAGGATAACCAGCCCCCTCCTGCTGTTACCCAAAGGAGAGCCCAGAACCCAGCTCCATTGCTGCCAGACCTGCAGCACTGCAAGAGCTGTGGAGTTGAACCAGATTTGTGTTAATTACCTACTTACCTGTGAAAACTTTAAGGTTCAGGATTAAGGGCAAAGAAATTATGCTCAGGGGATGTTTTAATGAGCAGAAAAACCCATACTTTGTTTCACAAGTCACCTTTTTTACATTAAAACTTCCTGGGCTTATAATTAGAAATTTAATGTTTTGTGAACTGCAGTTGTTCAGGAACTATGGGGGGAAATGGTTTATTTCCCAGCTGTCCTCTTTCTTAATGAATCCTCTCAGGTTTGTTTTCCAGTGGTTAATAACATAGCACTCATGTCCACCCTGTCTCATAGAGGAATTTTAAATCTATAGGGCACTTCTGATTATTTTATATACATATGTATAAATTCAGGCAGCCAGTGAACCATAACTAATGCAAGTGTTTGGCTCTTTGGGAGCAGAGGAGAGAGTGAAGGAAAGTAGGCAGTGTGGGGACCATGGGTCCCCCAAGGACTGTCACCCTCCTGGCTCATGGGAGCCAGTCTGACAGGCAGGGTGGCTTGGGGGAGATTCTCAGGGCCAGGACTGTCTCTCCCAGAGGCCACGGCACCATGCAAAACACTTAATAAATGACACAATTTAGAGGCAATTAGGTAATTGTACCTCTCTGCTGTGCTCCTGGGTTCAGCACACACTCCAGGCTCTTGGGCTTAGGCAGGTGTTACCTTGATCTCTGTAAAGCTGATTTTTTTAAAGGGTCTTTGTTACATGTTTTTTCCCCTCTTTAAGGCCAGAAACTGTGGCAGGAGAGCTGCTGGCTGTTTTCTGCTCCTCCCGAGGGCACCCAACTACTCTGCCCTTCCTAATACCTACAGCCACAGCCCATGCCATGCTAGAGTAATATTTTAATGCACAGCTCTCCCCATTTCAGGGGAAAATGCACATATGGTGGTGAGGCTTGGGGTGTGTAGAGGCACCTCCCTTACTGCTGCTGCAGACACCACCACTGAAAGAAGCTGCACAGGGAGGAAAGAGTCAGAAATAGCAACCCAGAGGCTGGGTATAGCTTCAGACTGCCTCATTAATTTCAGAGCAAAGTCACTTAAAATAATCCTGACCTTCCATTCCCCATCCATTTGCAAGAGGCTGTCTAATTGTTCCTGTTCCATGGCAAAGGACCGTGTGCTGCCTGGTTCTCCAGTGAGCTGGGCTCATAAGAAAAAGGCTGATGGGGTTTGGACTTGGCACTTTGGAGCTCAGACAACTACTTGGCAGGGAAAATGTGCTTATCTGAGCGGGGTGGATTGCAGGAGGGCACATTTTTGGGTCTGGCTGTGTACACTTTTCCCCCTTGAGGGAAGCAGGTAAGGGAGAGGTGTCTAGCAAGAAGGCAGCAGCACAATGAGCCTGAAGGATGCCTGGCTGCAGGAGGAAGCTTGCAACCAGAGCAGTGGGTTTCTCCAATCTTTAAGCTGGATTTTTAAGCACAGAAGCTGGCTCCTCAGTGGAAACATTTGGGGAACAGCTGGTATCAGCTATCACTGCTCCTCCTTGTCCACGGGGATGGATTGCACTGCTGTAAATCACTGCCTTGGCAGCAGTCCCTGTTCACACCCCATGCCTTGGTAAAATCGTAGGCTGGGAGTGGAAGTTGTGGAGCATCAATCCTGGCTTTATGCCACCTGGGAGTGAAGGCAGTCCTCGGGTACCATTGGGTGAACTTTCTAGGAGGGTTTTACTGCCTGAGAAGTGGTTGTGAGGGACAAGCGAATTTAGATCTAACCCACATGATCTACATATAGCAAAAAAACAGATACACCCAGAAGGAAAGAAGGGAAATTAGGACAACAGAAGTTGATGGGCTGAAAACTTAATTAACATGTTGAAAAATTTGACCTGATGTCAGGCTTTTTCCCTTTCTCTTTTCCTTTGTTGCTATTGGTTTGGTTTTTAATATTACTGCTTAGGATAAATTTTGCTCTGAAATTAGGAATAAATTATATCAGCAATATGTCAGGCTAATGTGTTAATTCTGTTGCAACACAGTGGAAACACAATTTAACAGAATTCCCCCCATGTACCTTCCTCTGGTTTACTCTGGGGCTCAGCTAATAATCTTGCAGCCCTGTAGCTTCAAGAAACCAGATAACAACTTAAAAGTTTTCTCTTTATTGCATTCATCTGTTGTGCTGGGATGAGGAGCAGCTCCTTGTGATACACTTGGAATAACACATCTGCTGCTGTGTTATTCTATTCTGTGTTACATCCCAGCCCCTTCCCTTGCTTTCCATGGCAAAGAAGCAACAGAATGACAAAGAGAGCCATGGTTGCCATTGTCAGTGCCAGCTCCTTGTGCTGCAGGCTGGATGAAATACCCACACAATCATGGCACCATCCCATATTTATTTAAAAATATTAAACTATTTATGATGGAGGGGTCATCAGCATGCTGCATTCATTAGCCAGGGCTCCAGGGAAGAGACACAGTGAACACAGAGCACAAACAAAAGGAGCAAAGAAGCATCCTTTGGAAATGTCAGTGCTGAGCAGCAATTAAAGCCAGCAAAAGTTAAAATACAGGGAATTCCAATAGTCTGAGTACAGCAGCCAGTCCTGACTGTCAGGGAACCTATAGTGGGATCCCACAGAGGAAAGGATAGATGGTAAGGTCTGTGCTGCACAGTAAAACAGGAACATATTATCTTTATGAAAAGAAGAATTAAATTTCTGCTGGTGTGGAGAAGCAGCAGTGATGGAGGCAGGCAGGTGTGCAGCAGGTTGGGGGGGAGGCAGGGCTGGGTTCATGCCAGGGCTGCATCCTGCAGGATGCTGAGCTTCTCCCCGAACTCTGGGGAGGCTGCCAAGCTGCACACAGGTGAGTGTGAGGTTTCTGACAGGAGCAGGCTGGAAAACATCACTTGAGGGGAAGAGATTGCTCTGCATGACATGGTGTGGGTCCAGCATTGGCTCAGGCTGCTCAGAAATGGCCATTTGACCTTGCAAAGCACTTCTGGGCATCTCAGGGCAAGTGGTGTTAGAGTCAGTGGATAAAAGGAGGGAGTGGGGGGTGTGCTCTCTTGTGGAAAGTGTTTCTGAGCAAACAGGAATTTATCCAGTAACTCCATTTGAAGTTACTCCATGCTATTGCAGTGATTTTAGAGCTCTTAGTCCCCTTCACTCCATCTCCCACTGGAATCTGTTCCCATCCCTGGTGATTTTGCATGCAGAGAAATGCTACTGTGGTCTTGAAGCTCACAATTAGGATAATGAACTGAAAGAGGTCAGCAGAGATGAAATATTCATCTTTGGCTTGCCTTGCCCTTTCAGGAATTAATTTACATTGGGCAGTTATGTGGTACTTTTCCTTTTATATTTTCTTTTCTCATTCTTTTTTAAAATAGACATGGATCACATCCAAGACCCAAAGTGCTCAGATGGGCTTTGGAGGTGTCCCTGGCTCTTTATACTTCCCATTTTCCAGGCTGCCTTCTGAAAAAGTGTTTTTAGAGGTTTTTCACTCCAATTTTCCCGATACTTGCCCACAGGATTTTAATGTTTTTAGTGACAACAGAGTTGCAGCTGGTGCAAAGTGGCCAAAACAAAACCAGAAATTGTATTTCCCTTCTTTCTCCATCTCAGAGTCTTCCACCTCCCTGATTTCTGCTTTTGCTCTTTCTTCCCTCCTGCCCTGAAACTCCACTAAAAATTTCCCAGCTTTTAGCAGTCCCTGCAGGCACAGAAGGAATGATCCTTAATTCCCAATTTCCATTCTGCTGCTGGTCTCAGGGCTTTTTATTTCAATGCAGAATTATACAGAAATTCCTTCAGGGACTTTTCACATCCATATTTCCTTGTAGCACTGCTGCTGAATCATCTAGGAACTGAAACTTGCTTGGCTGGAGAGCAATGTGATTTTATAAATTATCGACATGCTGAAATGGGCCCTGGTCCAAGGCAAGCCTTCTACTTTGCTAATGTGCCTTGGGTCTAATCCCCGTCACATTGAGGAGGATGAAGATGACTCATCTCCAACAGGAAAGGCTGGATCTAGGACCTAGTGACACATATGGGAGGTGGAAACTGGGAACAGATACGCCAGGAGAGCATTTGTAGCCAACTTAGAACTGCAAACACAACTCTGCTGGTTCAGATATTGTCTCCAAAGAGTCACTGGGGAGCAATGGCTCCCAAGAGCAAGTAATTCACAGCAGGAGCTCTGATGGGCTTGGTTTTCCCAGTTCTGGATCTCTGCTGGGCAGTGGACTGTGTCTGTCGCTGTACAACGCAATTCTCTTTCCATGGATCTGGATCTTCACCTAAAAGCTCATTTGATTCAAGTCAGGAGTTTTAAGGCTTTCTTCTACAGCAATAAAAAAAAGAAATGAGCCTGGCAGTAAAAGGGTGTTGAGGAGATGGGGTGTCCATCCATACGTGGTGCTGTATGGATGGATTTATTGCCCAGGGTTTTGCGCAGTGGTCTTGGGATTGTGGAAAGCCTCCATGACGTCATGCTGAGAACTGGGAGTTGAGCTGTTCCTGCTGTGTGATGGGAGCAATATCCTGATTTATCCCCGCTGTGGTGGCTGCCTGTGACAGGTCTGGCAAGCTGCTGTCGGCAGAGCCGTGCCGTGGATGCCGTGACCTCTGTGGGCAGAGCAGGAAGGTGGAGCTGCTTCCTCCCCGAGCCTGCCTGCCAGGGACATGATTCAGATTTTACAGCTAATTGACTGCACTGATCTTGCTGCCAGAAAGGGATAATATTCAATGAGTCGCTTGTCTTTCAAAAGTGGCTGTCCAAAACACTGCATGCACCTTATAAAACCAGTCCTGTGACTTGGCTGACTGGTTGCTCAGGGGCACAGACCCCCACTTTTTCTTTTCCCTGATGCTCTGTGCTCTGCAAGCAGTCCCTCACCTGGGAGGAGGTGGTGGCTATGTGCTGCGTGACCCAAAGACAGGATCTGATGTGATTCCCCTGTATCTTTCTGTTTCTGATTAAAGTCTTGCTCCATAGAGGCTAATGAGCCTAGTGGAAATTAATGCCATCAGCCCCTGGTAGCAGGAGGAGATGGACTCTAAGCCAACCAAAGCTTGCTGGGGGCACTGGTTTTAAGCCTCATTAGCCCCCTTGTGCTGAGGGATGGGTATTCTTGTGGACAGCCCTGAGCTTGTAGCTGGAGGGCACAAGATAGGAAGCTCATGTGGCAGACACAAACCCACCAGCCCATCCGCCACTGAATGCAGCACGAGGAAGGAAATTTAGAAAACTTGTAAATACCACGCCAAAAGGCCAGCATGTGCTGATGCTGCTGCTTTCTCCTGGGCCTGCTCATCTGCCACCAGAGCTCATTTGCTAACACTTCTTCCCCAAGCTGGCTCCCAGCAGAGCCACCACTGAGGCTTTCATCCCTGCCCGCCCTGGCAAGCGATGTCAACTCCAGGATACAGCCCCTCATACTTTCGTGATGATGCTTGGAAAACATGGAGCAAACAATGCCATAGGAATAACTTAGCCCACAAACACTCCCTGAGAGCTGTTCCCATGATGTTTGCTCAGCCCCTGACTAATTTAGCACACAGGATGGGCTGGCAGATTAAGCAGCGAGACGCGCTAATTCGGGCCTGCAGTTCATGTGAAAGAACGGCGAGACGGGCTGGGAGACAATGCCAGCTAATATTAGGACGCCAGGCAGGGAGTCAGGAATCCCAATCCCGGCTGCCACTGACCTGCTCCCAGGCCCCAAATCCCTCTTTGGAGCTGTCTGGAGAAAAGGAGCATCTCCCTTTATGTTTGGCCGGGTTGGCCCTGGGAGCCGTTTGTCCCAGCCAAGGCTGCTGGCTGTTATTCTATATAAATAGTAATGATGATCATCATCTTTCCATAGGGGGTATGGCATGGCAGGGAGTGCCTCATATCAAAGCTGCTGCTTTTGTTGCACCAAGCTCAGATGTGCAGTAGATGCTGCTTTAACATAAAGATGCTCTTGTGGGACCCGTGAGCAGTAAGTTGATTGGGGATGTTTCTGTGAAGATACAGCATCAGGCACCGCCGTGAATTCTTCTGCTTCAGTGCTTCAAAAAGCAAGATGGGGTTTGTATATCTTCCAAATCACTGAGTGATATCTCGTGGTGTGTTAATTGGCTCTGCTCCTGAGAATATTTGTGTGTGCTCAGCCTTACACATGTGGCTTGTCTGATGCCTGTAAATTACTCTCATGAGCAAAGTACAGCCAGGCCCCAGATGGCTGCAGGATCGGGCTGTGCTGTCTGTGGCTGCCTTGGTTCTTCTGCCTTTTGCCAGGATCATAATTCTGACCCAGAGAGGGATCTCCCAGCTACTCCTCACCATGAAGGAAGAGCATGTCAATACTGCTCCAAAGGAACTCCTGTCCCAAACCTCCAGCTTGTCCCATCATTGTGCCTTACTGCTACCTTTTTATTTGTTTCTTTTAATCTTGCTGGGGGTACTTGGATAAACCTTTTGTGAGGAGGAAATCAATTCTCTATTACAGAAGTCTTTCCTCAACTCAGTGTTTTTATGAGAGAAAAGGGATTTTTGCTGTTTATTCTGTATACAGAATTGCTATTGATATTCTGTGTATTGATTCTTTACTTTTGAGAAAAATAAACCCCTTCCAAGTGGAGCTGGTGGACACAATACTGCACTGATACAACCCCACGTGCCTGTTGGTTTTGGGAAGCTGAGCCTTTGTGGCTGGTTTTATTTTCAAACCAAATTGTGAGATCGACAACTCTACTCAAGTTATTTGAACCAGGCTTTGCTATGGAGACAGATGGGTTATTCCCAGCTTTTCCTTCCTGATCTTTTCCCATATTTAAGCCATTAGACTTTAATACACATCCACCACACGGGACTACCAACTTACTCAGCATGCAGCATGTTTGAAAAGCTCAGAGTTTGCCTTTTCTTTATGGCACTGTAAAGACTTAGAGCAGAAAACTTTCCTGATACAGCTTTAGTTTTCAGAAATTTTAGGGGGAATGAATAGCAAGTTTTGTGTTGAAAATACACAGAGAAAATAGAAAGGAGAGGACTGGAGAGGTGAGGCAGCAGGGGAAGGACAGGGAACAGCATCTCCATAAACCTCAGCAGAGGAGGGGTGAAGTTTAAGGATGCAGTGAGGCTCTTTCTGTATCTGCAGAGGGAACAAGGAGGACAAGAAAGGAGGAGAGAATGAGGCTCTCATTCTATCATACACACTGAAGTGGGTTTGGGTGAGTGTTGGTGCCTTGGGCAGTTGTGTTGAGCTCTTGCAGCACAAATCAGAGGTGAGCCCTTTTCTTTTTCAAGCAGCAGAAGTGGAAAGGTGGAGGTTTATCAGCTGAATTGGGATGGCTTATCCTAGCAGGACACAGCTAGTGTCTACTGAAGAGTCTTTGGTAACTCACGTGGAGACATTAAAATATCAAAGAAAAATTTCTGGGGAAGAATGTGACTTAATAAGACTCAAGATCTACCAGACTTGGAGGAGAAATTTGCTTCTTCTGTAGCTTGATCACAGTCAAGAAACACTAGGAAAAAAAACAGGATTTTCATTTATTTTCTTTTTTTTTCTTTTCATTTTGGAAATACTCCTGTGGGCACCAGAGACCTCCACTCCAATAAAATATGTCCCAAATGGACACTGCATTGACATTTCCTTCAAGTTTCTTTCAGAAGGTTGAAACATATGGCAGGCTTAGCTTCCCTTGCAAAGCAAATCTGATCCCTACTCTAAGCAAGAGGCTTTGCCTGCTCTGTGCCTGACTTCTTCAGAGCTTTTCAAGCCTGGCTCCCCACATCCCAGAAAGACCCACCCACAACAATCCCACCCTGGAACAGAATGGCTTCTGCAGGGAAGATGTGCCTAAATGAAACAAATAAACCTGGGAATACAAGTGTCAGTGAAAGTTAATGAAATCTGCAATTTGTAATTGTGTTGGAATCTTGGTTTTTCTAAAATGACTGGGCCCCCTGAGGCTGGCATCCCCACTTCCAGGTGGTCACTCTGACCCTTTTCTTGCACCCAATAAGCTCAACCACATCCCAACATACCCAGCCTATTGTGTGTTATTTAAGCCATAGGATATGACAGAGCATGTTTTATGGAGCCATTAATTTATGCTGTGGGTGACTTTAACCACCCAAGAAGTATATTAATGGTCCTATAAAATACACCCTAGAGTGTCTTAATATGGTTATGGGATTGATCTTCAGCTTTATATTCCACTATGTGTGATATTATTGAAATAAATTGTAGAGGAAGGTGACACGAAGTCCCAGTAAGGGATGAGTTTCCTTTCTCTTCCCAGCATCCTGTGGTCACACACTCACTCTGAGCCAGCCCTGGATGGGATCCAGGCACCCTGCTGCAGGAGGCTGGAAATGTCCTACACAGGGGCTGCCTTTTGGGATGGACCTTGCTGGCCCAGCTCTACCACTGACCTTGTGCTGCCTGGTCAGTGGCTCTAACCAGAGCCTCTCCTGTCCTGACACTTGGAAGGTTTTCTATAAACACAGCATTTGTTCAGTACCTGGAGCTGGGTCATCTGTTGAAAGGTTTGCTAGGGCCAGGACTCAATGCAGCACCAACCCATCTTCACCTTGCTACCAGAGAGCAGGACCAGCCTGCTGAGAAATCCTGGGTGCTACACAGAACATTCTCCTCCAACAAGAGTTAAGTGGGATTACTATGAAAACAATTCTTTTTTGGGAAATAACCACAATACATGGCTCTCCTCCTGACAGATTCTGGTGGTGTGAGTGTGCCAACAGGAAACTTCAATGTCTGAGAAACTGGATCTTGTTTAAAGTCTTTCTGCTCTCTTTTTTTCCAGGATATATGTGCTCAGGCTTTCAAAGCCTTGAGGCCTGTGATATCAAAGGCTTAAAGTTTTGGGGTTTATCTGGAAATTAAGAATAAATTCTGCTGTATTAAATAAGTTGTACTTTCTTTTGTAGTCTTAATCACTGTCATCTTTTTTTATGCTCTCAGTTGGGAGTACATGGCTGTGAACTGCCATAAACCCACAGCATTCTCAGTGACTAGACATGGTTTTCCATTCCAAAAAAAGTAAAACTGTGGTTTCCTCAAGTTTCAGTAGGAAAACTGAGAGAATGAGTTGATGCTTGGGGGAGCTTTGACCCATTTTAGAATCCGGGACACAGCACGAAATTTCAGAGACGTTTGAGACCAAGACCATGGGTCAATATCCTATTTGAAAGAACCATTTGAGCTGTTGTGTGTTTGTAGCAGGGCCCAAAGCATGCAGAGCACCTTCTGAAGGAGGAAGAAAGCACCAGCCTTTTCATCCTGACAAATTAGCAGCTGCCAATGCATGGGCCAGAGTGACTGCAGACAAAAGAGGAGGGAATTGGGCTCTGCTTAAAGACCTGAGCCCACCCAAATCAGTTTTTACAGTGAGCTTGTAAAGAGCATGCAGACCTGCATGAGATGAGGCTGGACCAGCTGCTGCAGTGGAGTAGGATGGCTGCAGTGAGCTGTCCTCAGATGAGGAATGTGCCCTGAGCTTCTCCCTGCCCCGGGTTAATGTTCCACTGTTCCCCAGGTTGGTGTCCTGTGAAGATTCCTTAATTACTGTTTGTGAAGTGCTTAGAGACCCTCACAAAAAGGAGAGTATCATTATTAGAACTGCAGTTGTTAGAGATGAGGACAGTCTGTTAATCATTAAATCCATCCTCTGCAAAGGCAGGACCACTGTCCCCTGGGAGAGAGGCCAGGCTCTGCAATGAAATGCAATGCCAAGTTTGCATGGAGTAATAACCCAATTATCCATCAGCTGGTGTCAGGGACCCTTCTGGGCAGGAGCAGCCTGGCCATTGGTCTAGGGCTCAGTACTGTTAAGGGCTGACCAAGGGCTTCCTTTAATAGAGGTGGTTGGAGCAGCTGTGCCCTGAAATAATCTCGTTGCAGCAGTAAGGCTCTGAGCAGCCACAGAGTCAGCAATCAGGACAACAAAAAACCTTGGCTGTATTTGAGCTAGTATAGTAAGTGGTGCCAGCTTCCGCGATCTAGGATTATCCAGGCTGACCACCTGGATGCAACGAGGCAATAAAATGGTAGGAAATTGGTCCAGGAAAAAAACTGAAGTGAAAATCTGAAAATCAAGATAAAGTTCTGGTTGAGGTTTGCTGGTTTTGTTAATTATCAGCAAGAGCAATTTTGGGAACACAGTGGTCCAGACATGAGTACAGCATTAGGATTACCACGGGGACAGCTCACACTTTCATTACAGTTGCAGTGTTTGTAAGCAAACTGAAAAGGGTCCTTGGAAGTCTGTCATCTCATAAATTTTACTATCAAAACTTGTTTTTCCAAACAGTCTTTTCCAAAATTTTTTGCATGAGGTATGAGTAGTTCTGTATGATCTATTCAGGGCAACCACAGCTCATGTGATGCTCACATGGATCCCAGATGATTTTTAGCTTAGCAGGGCTGTCACATAACACAGCCTGCAAAGTGATGGTGATGAAAATACGTCACACCCAGTTGTGGGCTGTGAACAAGGGGCTCCCTGCACTGTGAGCTCATGTCTGTGACACAACTATCAGCCAGAGCACAGATGAGAGAGAAACCCTTCACCACAAGCCATGCTTCTGCTCTGTAGGGTCTACAGACCTCTGGAGTATTCATTGCCCAGGGGACCCAGCCTGATGACCAATCCACTCTTTACTGGTGAAGGCACAATAAAAAGTGTGCTGTCATGCTAAAAGTGACAAATTGGGTGGCTGGTTACTGAGCCAGCAAAAGCAGATGTGAGGCAGTTATTGCTGCTCAAACATAAGGGATCAGCATGGCTTTAAGGATGAAAACAAAGTATGAAAGTTCCAAATGGAAAGAAACCTCTTGGAAGGAAATTAGGGCTAGACACAGCAGGTACATTGAACTTCATGAGTCCACTTCTACCCAGGAGAGCAGGCTCTGCCCCTTCCCTTGGAAGGACTTTCCTGAGCCCTGGCAATCCCATCTGCTTCCCGTGGAGACCTGGACAGAGGGGCCTGAGGCACAGGGGATGGAGCTGACTCACTGCTGTGCTATGTGACATTGGCCAAGCCTTCCATTCCCTTGCCTGGACGTGGCTGTGCCCCTCGGGCTGGAGAGCAGCGTCTGCAGCGATGGGAGTTCTACAAAATAGCCAGATGAGAGATTGTGGCTGGGGGAAGGAGTGATGGAATGCAGGGGATGAGGGAAGGACAGGCTTCCCTGCTCCATCCGGGAAGGGGCAAGGTCACCTCTCTTACGCCCGTGAGCTAAGCCTGGCTGATGAGCTGAGCCAGCATCAGACCATGTTAGGCTGAGCTTGTTCCCCAAGTACCGACGCTTCCCGAGCCTGCCGCCTCTCCTGCACCGCAGATCGCTGCGGGACACGCTTGGCTGGGAGGATGTGAGATGAAACAGCGGCGCGGGCAGCAGTGAAAGTCTGCGGGCTGTGGAGTCTGAGCGCACATTAGGGCAGCGCAGGGAGCCAGACCAGACTCTTTGTTTCCCTGTGTCACTTCTCAGTCCCGATTAGCAGCAAAATAGGGCACGCACACATCTGACAACTGAATTCCTTGCTGGAAGGGGTTCGGTCATGCATAAGACTCCTCAAAATGAGGCCTGGTTTTCAGGTTTGGAAGCATGGAGCATGACCTGGAAGGGACAGCTGGTACGTGCACTCTTATTTATTTTCCCTTTTTTGAGTTTTGCACCAGTTCTGTATAACTTTGAAGAGTTGTGGCCAAGGACAAACAAATGGATGCCTGTCCCTTTCCCCAGCAGCCAGACCTCGCTATTAGTCTGTCCAGCTTCTAAACAATTAGAGGAGGATAATGTGAGAACTTTATTAATGTTTCAAATTCGAGCACTCAATCAAAAAGTGGAGAACTAGGAGCAGGAGCATGACTTTCACTCAGCCTCGTGCAAGCGCTTTGATACCATTTTAATGACGGGCTTGTGCAAGTTTTTCCTCAGGACTCGTACTTTGCGCCCTCCCCTGTAACAACCACCTGGAAAGCGCAAGGTGAGAAGTGATTGCAGGGGTTGGCAACTGGGGAAATCCTAGAAATCCTCCCGAGAAAGCAAAGCTCTGCCATCCCCCTGGCACATGAGCATCTCCGGGGGCGCGGGGCAGAGCGGCCGCGCTCCGGCCGCGCTCGGAGGACGATGATTGCCGCCGGGGGGTTCAGCCGCGCACCGCCCGCGGGCCGCCGGCGCTGGCGGCTCCCTCCGGGAAAGTTGCCGGTGGGAGCGGGGANTGCCAGGGCGCCTGCGCCGGCGGCGCGGAGCGCGGCGGAGCGGGACGGACCGAACTGGAACAAAACAAACGGCGCTTTGTATCGCCTGGACGGCTCCGCGCCCCGCGCAGCGCCAGCGGAGAGGGGCGGCAACACCGGGCGGCTGCCGGATTTGCTTTTTCAGCGCTTTAAAATTATTTTTATTTTTTTTTTTTTTTCTTACTAAGAGGGGGGGAGGGGCTGCGCGGGGGGGG